>VDFB02353493.1:329180037-329313316 GCA_007258455.2 Sequoia sempervirens
TTTTGTCAAAAGAAGTAGTGTTTGGTTTTTTTGTTATAAATTAACCCGTTCATCAAAATTTCAAATAAATTACATTTTTAGAAACTAGACTCCATTCTACAAATTTTAAAAAATAAAAATTAAAAAAATCTATTACTTTCCAAAATTTGTAGGGGAAGCACGGCCAAAATTCTACTTTTTAGGAAGTGGCCACTTAGAAAATTAGTAAAAAATCAAATAGTCATTAAAAAATTATCAGAAAAATTGTGCATCAACTAGATGCTGTTAGCTAACATCTAACCATAGCGATTTTAAAAATACTAAAAAAATGTTCACCATGCTCAGGTCGTACAAGAGTTGCTATGTTATTTTTTTCTGACAAAAATAGCACCAATTTGTGTACATCCCTCTGTTGAACCCCTTAATCTCAACCATTTTCAAAATAAATTAGTAGTTTAGAAAGTAGACTTAGAGCACTTCGATCCTTTTTTTTGTTTCATCTCAAAATTTTGAGTGTAACTATCCTCAATTTCACGTCCAAGGTCAAAATTTCTTGATTTCAGAAAAAAAGTGGCCACTTAAGCCCCCTTTTTGGGAACCATCTTGGTGCACTTACCCTTATGTCCAAATTTATTGCAGGCATAGTAGTAGCCATTAAAGAATTGATTCCTTCTTCCTTCATTAAACCTATTTCTCATTACTCAACTAATCAAACTTACCTGAGATCTACATTTTGTAGCCTTATGTCCAAACTTCCCACATTCAAAACATTTTCTAGAAATAGAACTAGAAAATTATTTTATCCTACTTTTGCAATCAGTTGCTCTATGACCATATTTGTTACAAGAAAAGAAAACACCATCAAAAGAGGGGTACCTTTGTGCATTAGGCTATTTCATAGGTGGTTGTCTTGCAAAATTCCTTCTCTACTTCCTCTTACCTTGATTCTTCTTCACATCTTTTGAACATTCACCGGTATCAGCTCCTGCGCCACCTTTTTCTTTCCATGGTTTCTATCTAGGAAGCAGTTCTTCAAGTTTATGGAGCTAGATCTAAAATTATTTTCACAAAGTTTAGCCTTTTCTAATTCCACTCTCAAATTTACTATCTCCTACTTGAGTCTGGAACATTCTTCAGACTTGTTTTACACCATTGTATTAAGACATTCTTCAATCCTCTTCTTTTCTTCTACAGTCACTTTCAGTCCAATTATCTCTTGTTTTAGCTATTCACTTACTTCTCTATCTCTTTCCTTAAATTTCTTCAATTTCCAAACACATTCATTTGCTTCATCAAGATTCTCTTTCAAATCTTTGTTTTCTCTTTCCACTTTATTAAGATCTTAAAGATCAGCCTGGGGTTCTCCTTTGTCATTCATTATCTCCATCTTCAGGATCTCCCTCAAGTTGGTAGACTTTACTAGAGGAACCAAGAGATCTGATACCAATTGTTAAATAGGCATAGGACAATTGAGAGGGGGGTGAATTAGTTGTCACACAAATTCAAACTTAAAACTTTATCACTTATCAAATCTTCAACCTCACTATTTTGTTATTAAAGGTGAGCATGAAATACAGATAACAAAAAGTAAATCAACACAATAAACACCAAATTTTTACATGGAAAACCCAATAAGGGAAAAATCCACGGTGAGGGTTAACTCACACTATATAGTATTGTAAAAAGGAGGCTCACTACCAAAATAAAGATTCATTGTCCAAGTACAAAGGCTCACTACCCACAAAAAGGACTCACTGTCCAACAAGAGGACCACTGCCTACAAAAGAATTATACAAAATAGAGTAATGCTTTACAGCCCAAAAATGAACTGGAAAGATGCACCTAACATGTGTTGATACATTTCTAGATATGCTTACAGTTGTTTCCTTTCTAATCACACCTTTACATTCATTACCTCTTCACTATTTCCTCTGTCACTTTCCTACAAACTCGCTGCGGATATTTGCACACACGCATTCTCACTACTCACACTCTTACACCAAACTTTTCTTCATACACTTACATATATACCTGATCTCCATCGCAAGCACTAATTAGGTCGGATCCACAAAGTACTTTCAAAATGCTTTAACCATTATTAGGTCGGCTCCAGTATTTCATAAAATATTTCCAAACACAAAAAAAATATTTAGCACATTTCATCATGTCGGCTCGGACCAAGAAATAGGTCGCACATAAGTTTTCAAATCAAAATTAACTTAACAAGTCAGCCAGGAATAATCTTCAACGCAACAAGGCAACAATCAATTTGTTGGTTGCTACTACATTGTTTGGGCACCAGAGCACAAAATAACCCAATTATGCATGCCTTTAACATCCATCAGTTTTTTCCCAAAATTGCAACCAGAGATTATCATCCACGGAGAAGTGCATACTAGAATACCAGATAGGAAACCAAAATACTGGACTAGCCACCGAAGAGGATAAGCACCAATATAAGAGCATCGGACCCAACTATGAGCATACTACCAATATGGTGACATCAATGACAACCAATAGATAACTTTACTCATTTTTCCAATAGGAATGTTCTAACTCATACTGAGGGCACAATTTCTCTAGTCTTTTTGTCAAGACAAACCACAGACAAAAATCAAATAAAAAATGAGTCATGAGACATCATTTCTCCTCTAAATCCTTCATGGGATATCCTTGAGGAAGCTATTAATGTGACTTAAAGATAAATCCAAAATACAGTTGACAAACAATAGTCAAAGAAAAAAAGAGTTCTGAGGCATCGTTGCTTCTCTAAATCCTTCATGGGACATCCTAAAGAAAGCTAGTAATTGAACTCAAAGACAAAGCCAAATGAAAATATAAGACAAAACAAGCCATAATGTGAATAGCCAATAAAAATATTTTCCAAAATTTGATCCTGTTTGTTGTTTAATTGTCTAAAGGATTGATAAGATGATTGTTTAATAAATCCCGGTTTCAAGAATGACACATACCGTATAAGACATTGAGTCTAGTTTCAATCATGTAGCTATTTATATAAGGCATGACTAAGCCTAGTTTCAGAAAGACACATGTACTGTATAAGATGTTTGAGTCTGATTTTGATCATGTGACCACCTATATAAGGCAATGATGATTGCTATACTAAGTGATCATGTCTATTTTCAGGAAGGACACATCCTGTATAAGACAGGTTGATTTTTTTCGTTATTGCTTTGGAAATTTGTTTGATTGTGACTTGATGAACTTGTTGACTTGTTTATCTTGTTGATGTGTGACTTTTCTTGATGTTCTAACATTTTTTTGTATTGAGTGACAATTTATGACATGACGAACCCTAAAGGACTGACCTAGTGCGGCCTCGAGGGCTCATCGATTGATGGCCTTGCCTATGTTATACATGTAGAGACCTCATAGTTTGACCAGACTTTGACTGACAAGATTGATTAAAAGAGATTTTATTTATTTACCGATATGAGTTGTGTGTGATAATGAATGTGATGAACCCTAATGGAATGACCTAGTGCAGCCTCAAGGGCTCATCAATTGATGGCCTTGCCTATGTTATACACACAGAGACCTCATAGTTTGACATGACCAATGAATTTATCTTATAGACCAAGGATTGAGTCATGATTTTATATAGACAAACCTAAAAAAGACTGACCTAATGCCTTAGAGGAACATCAGCAAATGGCCTTGCCTACATCTAGTCACAGAGGCAATGTAGTTCGACAATGAAAAAGACTAACAAGTGCTACTAACTCTGACTCTATTTTTTTTTTATGTTTTTGGATTTTTTTCACAAAATTTTGTGATGTTTTTTTATTTTTTCAATGGTTTTACATCCTCAGAATAGCCAATGTAAGAACCAAATGACGTAAGTCAAGTGCTTGCCCCTAATCGGGTATAAGACCAATTTATTACAGATAGAAAGGAAGGGGGATACAAAGTGCGCTTGATGTCAATCGTTCCAAGATATGGAAAGGGAAACCATTTATTATGAGTGGTATGTATAGGTGATGGATAGGAAAGATAGGCGATATGACCAAAAAGTTAGATTGGAATGGTGGTAGAAAAAGAAGCAAAGTCAACTACACATAGTGCCTGTTTGCCAAGTTTTCACTATGGTACTTATCCAAAGTGCCACCAAGTGGTTTTCACTATTGGATGACTTATTTCTCTTTACTATTTTCTTTATTTTCTTTATTTTTTTTATGTTACCAAGATGCCTGTTTGTCAAGTTTTCACCTAGGTAACAATTTTTTTTTTTTTTTGGTATTTTTATGATTAGGAAAAGTCTCTTAAAAGATATGCATAGAACTTATTCAGATGAAGGGTGTTGATTGGTGCTGATAGTGGTTTTGATTTAGGGGTAGAGAGTTGGTATGCTCTTGATCCAAAGGATTTTGTGACAATGTAAGGTCCTAACCAGTTTGGTTCAAACTTTCCTAGTTTTTCTCTTTCTGCTTGATTCTTTGAGTTTTCCATTAAGATTAGGTCATCAATGTCAAAATTTTGATTCAAGACTTTCCTATTGTAGCTATGATATGCTTGGAGGTGATCTAGTGCCTTTTGTCTTCATTCTTCTATTAACTCTAGCTCATGTAGTCTTGAAAAATGATAGTCTTCATCATCAATATGCCCTTTCCAAGATAACCTTAGGGAAGGAATCTCGATCTCAATAGGCAAGATAGCCTTAGAACCAAATACCAAGGAAGATGGAGTGGCACTGATAGGAGTATGGATGCTTGTGTGGTAAGCCCATAAGGTAGGGTTAAGCTATAAATTCCAATAACAACTAGCATCATTGATAATCTTTTTAAGGATTTTGAGTATTGTTTTTTTAGATAACTCAGCTTGGTCATTACCTTGTGGGTAATATGGAGTGGAAAAGTGGTGTTGGATATGGAATTCTTCATAAAGGTGATGGACTTCTTGTTTCTTAAATGAATGGCCATTATCTGTGATTATGGATTGAGGAACACCATACTGAAAAATGATATAGTTAAGGATAAACTTAGAAATTTGTGTGCCAGTTATGTAGGTCATAGGAATGGCTTCAATCCACTTGGTAAAGTATTCAATTGCAGTAATAATAAATTTATGACCATTGGAGGATGTAGGATGTATCTTACATATGAGATTGAGTCCCCATTGGGAAAAGGGCCATGGTGACATTATTGGACGAAGCTCCTATACTTGTGCATGTATCAAGTCTCCATGTATCTGACATTGTCTACATTTCTTGACAAAGAAATATGAGTCCTTTTCCATTGTAGGCCAATAATAGCCTAGTCTCGTAATCTTCTTAGCTAAGGTAGTGCTGCTAGAGTGGGATCCACATATACCCTCATGTACCCCATACAAGGTTTCTTGTGCTTCTTTAGTATCGAGAAATATCAAAATGGTATTGTCTAAGACACATATATAAAGGGTATCTCCAATGAGGGTATACTTAGCTGACTTATGGATAAATTTCCTACGATGGTTATTTGAGAAGTCAGGGGTAGGATTTCAGTATGGAGGTAGTCATATATGTCTGTGTACCATGGGGAATTGGGATCAACAAGTTCACACACGATCTCCAAATCTGGGATGTCAAAGGCAGGGATCAAAAGTTGTTCTACCAAAAAACTCAAATTTAGGCACGTTTCCAAGTATGTCCAAGAGTGAAGCAATAGTTTCGATGGAATCTACTACCCTATTCTGAATGCAAGGTATTTAATGAAAGACAATCTTGTCAAAATACTATTTGAAACTATCTTCCATCTGCTTGTATGGGACGAGATCTTCATCTTTGGTTTCATAGTCATCATTAACTTGTCAGATTATTAGTTGAGAATCACCATATACTTGTAGATGCTTAATCTTCCATTTGATTTCCATGCATAATCCTGTCACAAGAGCCTCATATTCTACTATACTATTAGTGTATGGAAAAGAAATTATGAATGACTTAGGGAGAGTGTCACCCTATGGTGTGATAAAAAATATGCTAGCCCCTAAGCCATGACTTGTGTGGGACCCATCAAAGTATAACTTGCATGTAGTTCTTATGTCAAGAGTGAAGATGAACTCATTAGGAAAATTTGAAACTAGAGGATGATATGCCTTAATTGGTGTGTCTGCCAACTGGTCAGCAATAACTTGTCCTTTTATAGATTTTCTTTCTACATAGTGGATATCGTATTCACTGAGTACCATTACCCATTTGGCCAGTCGTCCTGTTAATGTTGCTTTGCTATGGAGATACTTCAAAGGATCTATCTTTGTGACCAACATTGTTTGGTGGTTTAACATGTAGTGCCTAAGTTTTTGATTAGAAAAAACTACTACAAGACAAGCCTGTTCTATGGTACTGTAATTTATCTCGTAACCTACCAAAGTGCAACTAATATAATACACTACCCTTTCATGACCCTCATTATCATTTTGTGCAAGAAAGGCTCCTAGTGCTGATGTGGTTGCTGAAATGTATAGAATCAATGGTCATCCTCCAATAGGTGGCATTAACACTGGTGGTGTGAGTAGGTAATCCTTGATTAGTTGAAAAGCTTCTTGGAATTTACCTTTCCATACAAATGGTGCCCTCTTTATGAGTAGATGCTGGAAGGGATGTGTTTTATCTACTAACTGCACTATGAACCATCTGATAGACTGTAGTCTCCCTTGTAGTGTCCTTATTTGACTTATATTGGTTGGCGGAGGCATGTCCATTATAGCTTTCACTTTTCATGGGTCCACTTCAATGCCTCATCTAGAAATGATGTATCCTAGAATTTTTCCTGATTTCACACCATATACACATTTCTTTGGGTTTAGCCTTACTTTCTATTCTTCTAGTCTTTGAAAAATATTATCTAAGACCTATAAATTATCAACCCTTATCAATGATTTAGCTATTAGATCATCCACATAGTCTTCCATGAGAGTGTGTATGAGGTCATGAAAAATAGTTGTCATGGCACATTGATATGTTACTCTAGAATTTTTAAGTCCAAAGGGCATGAATTTCCAACAATAAGTTACCCATGGACAAGTGAAAGTTGTCTTGTGTTGGTCTTCAGGTGTGATTTTGATTTGATTATATCCTGAGAAACCATCCATAAGGGATAACATTTCATACCTTGTTGCTAGGTCCACAATCATGTCAATATTTGGCAAAGGAAAATCATCTTTCAGACATGCTTTGTTTATGTCTTGGAAGTTTGTACAGATGTGGATGGTCCCTGTTAGTTTTTTCACTGGTACAAGATTTGAAATCCATTTTGCATATTCAATCGATCTAATAAAGTCAACATCTAATAGTTTCTTCAGTTCAACCTTGACTAATAACACAATTTGTGGGTGCATTTTTCTTAATTTCTACTTCACAGGTTCAACAATTGGTTGTAATGGAAAAATTATGTAATACCAATTCAGGATCTAGTCCAGGTATGCCAGCATATGACCATGTGAAGCTAACCTATCTTTGTGTGAAGAAGTCATGAAATTCAGGTTGCTCACTTTCTGTCAAAGATGCTACAAAATAGATTAGCCAAGGATTCTCTTCATTGCATATGTTGATCTCCATAGATTCTTCAACCAACATTGGTGACTTCTCTTGAGTAATGGGGAGAATGTTCAAACCTCCATCTTTGGGTGCCTCAGAGAGGTTTTCTCCCTTGGATGTATCCTTATTTTTTTCTTTTTCATCATCTAGAGGCACTTTTCAGTTTTTACCTGGGGGAGTCGTCCTTTTTATTTTTTCATTTTTTTTCTTATTTTTGCTAGTGGAGGGTTGAACAGACTCCCCAAAATAAGCCATCTTATCCAAGTCTATGGTAAATCTAGCCTTATGGCCACCACTAGGTATTCCTTCTCACAGTCCCAGGAACTCAGCTATTGCTTCATCATTCTCAAAGATATCTAAGACGGGTGTGTCTTGTTGATCCCAATTGATAAGCTCGGGATATACTAAAGGCATGCCATCATTAGATGTATCAAAGTTCAAAGGAGTCAAGGTAAAGGCTGAGTTATTGATAGTCACAAAATTTTCTTACCAAATCCTCATTTCTCTTTTTCTTGGGCATAGGTAGCTTCTGAGATGGGCCTATTGTCAAGGTTTGGTTATCACAAGAGGATTTGTCAGGTTCCCAAGAGGCAGGATCAAGGGATTCCTAATAGTAATTTTTAAACCATTCCTCTTTTTTCAAAGTCATTTGTGCACAAGAATTTGGTAGATTTTGTGAAGATTTAAGCATTTGGTCAATTTCCCCAAATATTTTATCGAAGTCTATAACAAAGGTGGAGGATAGGGAATCCCACTTATATTTGTTAGAGTTGGGGGAATCACTGTAGGGTTGGTCAGGTGGCTTATTGGATGTCTCGATAACTTCAGAAGCACTTACTTCCTCTTGTAAAGGCAATGTGGTACTAGAAACACCAATCTGGAGTGGTTGAAACCCAAGCCCTAGGCCTTTCGGCCACTTAGAAACAATGATAGGTTCATTCCTCCCATTCTGATGTAATACTAATCCACCATGTCTATTATATGCTTTGCTTTTCATTATCCTGAAACCTTTTCCATATTAATCTATGGGTATCTGATTAGGTGGTGAAGGTTCTTCATTGCCTTCTTTGTATAGCCAAGAGGTCACCTCTTCTTTGTTTATAGCTTCCTTACTTAGTTCTCCCCATTTTATTAAAGTTGTTGTGGGAGGGATGTGTATGGTGACCACTGGTTATCTCCTATATGTTGTTGGTAAACTGTATGATTTATGAGGAACCAAATGGATAACATAATAAGATTCCCTCATATGATACTCTCCACAACCCTTATCTTGGATCTTGACCTTAGGAGTGGAAGGTACTGATTCCAAAGTAGATGTTTTGGAAAGAATTCATGGATTGACATAGTGAGATGAATTGGATGATGAAGCTTCTTAGTTTATAGGCACCTTTCGTTGGGGTATCCCTTGTACATTAGTGCAATACTGGAAAGGATCTAGATCACCATATAGTGTGATCTCAATGCCATTGTATGGTAATTTAAGGCATTGATGAGAAGTACTTCATAGCATGTATCCATGCTCTGCGTAGCAAAAGGTTATATGGGAGGATGAGATCCAAGACTTCAAAATTTCTATCCATAATCGCAAGACCAATTCTGATAAGGAGTGTTACAACTCCTTTAGATGATCGCTCTTTATCATCATATGCCTTAATGACAATGCTTTTAGTGGTGTCCACACATTCCTCTAAGAAGCCTAATTCCTTAACCAGTTTCAAGGTACAAAGATTCAACCCTAATCCTCTGTCTACCAAAAATTGTCTAACTTTCATTTTATGAACAAGGACTTCAAGGTTCAAAGGATCATTATGGTTTGTCTTCTCAATTGCATAATATTTTTCAGAGAAGGTAGCATGATGATCATTGGTTAGGTATCCTACCATCTCTTGGAAATGATTGACATCAAGGTTTTTGGGGACAGTTGTGTTTTGTAAAGCCTTGTCTAGAATAGATCAGTGATCAGGTGAAATACGCAACAGTTCCAAGATAGAGATTTGTGTTTGGGTATTTCCCAATTGGTCAAGTAAGTTATACTAAGGATTTCAAGACTACGGTTGTTGTTGTGATGGAGGGCCTTGGACTGTTATCCTAGTTTGGTGAGTGTTGACAACACACTTGGGAGTTTTCTTTATGGTAATAGTGTTGACATGCTCATCGACAACTCGAATGTGATTTATGATTGGGCCACTATAATCATGCTTGACATTAGCATAGTTGGTCAAAGTATTGGTCATATTTTCTGAACTGGGGGATTTTCCTTTCCCATGGTCATGTAATGGATCAGAAAAGACCTTGTGGTTAGTGTTTGAAGATGTCTCTTTTTGTCCACTAACTTCAATAGTTTTGTTCTCGACAAGATCTTATATGATCTTCAATTGTCAAAAATTTTGTAGGCTATGTCCCTTAGTCCAATGGAAATCACAAAAAGCATTGTCATCCCTCCAAAAGGGTTTAAATTGTCTTGGATCATATTGTCTTGCTTCTTGAAGTTGTATGAGGTTGTGTTGCAACAGTTGTTTGAAGATTGATTTGATTGGTTCCCCTAGGAAAGT
The DNA here is from genome assembly GCA_007258455.2 of Sequoia sempervirens. NCBI lineage: Eukaryota > Viridiplantae > Streptophyta > Pinopsida > Cupressales > Cupressaceae > Sequoia > Sequoia sempervirens. Next base: position 329,190,103 of record VDFB02353493.1, read on the forward strand.
GAACTCATGTTTTGGAAACCTCCTTTGCTATTGTGGTCGTTGGGTAGTTTGGATAGTGTTGGGAGTTTGATTGATGGTGTTGAGTGTGTTGGTAGAGAGGTTATGTCCTCTAAGTGTAATGAATAGTCCTGCTTGTAGGATTTTAGCATCAACAATCCCATCATTGGTAACATTTTTGTTCTGAGACCAAAACTTATTTATGTCATTAGGGATGTTCTACACATTTGGATTTTTGTTTGGCATCTTGAGTTCACCTTTTTCAATGAGAAATTTTTCTAGTATGATGCCAGTTTCCACTAGTTCCACAAAGGAAGTGCAATAGTGTACTCTTAAGTCACTTCTCAATTTTGAAATGAGGTTTTCTAGGAATATGGTGACCTTGTATTTCTCAAGTATTTCCATAGGAAATCGACTGGCTATACTTCTCCATCTTTAGAAGAAGGTGATAACGTTTTCTCCTTCCTCTTTTGTTGTGTGACACAAGGTTGCTATGGTTATTTTTTTGTCGATGTTAAGGGAGAAATGTTCAATAAATTTTTCAGCCAGTTCACCCCATGATTTTATGCCATATTGAAGCTAAGAAAGCCATTCAAGCACAATTTCAATAAGGCTTCTTAGAAATATTCTCATAAGGTAGGTGGGGTCATATGCGATGTCAATGCACATCATGGAAAATTCCCTTATGTGTTCGATATGATTGCACTTTCCATTATACTTGGGAAAGTTTGGTATAACATACCCATGTGGGAAAGGTGCCATGTATAATGATTTTTCAAAGGAAAATGGACATAAGTCCTTTGCTGAAAAACTTCTCTTATTAGACACCACCATATTATACATCCGTGTTTGAAGGGATTGCATTTGTGTGTGCAGGACATCAACTTGAGTTAATGATGTTTGGATTGTTTGGGTCTATGTACATGTTTTGGAGTCCAATGTTTTGTGATGGGTTTTGGTTAAGTTTTGGCATGTAAGGTGGATTTTGACTTGGGATGTTAGAGAATGGGTTTTGATTTGGGATTTGATTGAATGGGTTTTGACTTGGAATTTGTGTGAATGGGTTTTGATTTGGAATTTGTGTGAATGGATTTTGACTTGACGTTGGTTGATTAGGAATGGGGATGTTTTGTGAAGGGATGGGTCAACTTACATATTGAATGGAGGATATGTTTCTAGTTTGTGAGACCCCTATCTATGGTATGACACTAGTGATGTTAACACTTGGTATAGTAGTTGTTTGTGGTATGGTACTAGTGATGTTAATGCTTGGTATAGGATCTATCATTTTAGGTCTTGTGTTCCCAACAATAGGACCGAAGGGATTGGATGATGATTCCCCTATGGTGAAATTTAGACCCTATGTCATGCTAGATGTACCAAAGGTGACTTATGTACTATTGGGGCACTCTGTGTAGGTACACCAAATGGTATGGATATAGTTACTTGAGGTATAGAACCACTAGTAGTCATCATGCTTGTCCCTTGGGTAGATGCAATTTGTAAGGTATGGATGTCAAATATAGGAGATAACGTGGAACCCTCTGCTAGCAATTTGGCTAAGTATTGTGGAGGATCATTTTCTAAGTACTCATCTACAAAAGAGGAAAACTTAGGGTCTTGTGTAGCAACATCTAAGTCTTCAACTAGTATGTGTCCTTGTGGGTCTCTAGTGACGAATTTTTCTAACAAAGTTTTGTGAGGTCTCAATGTGGATGTCCCTTGAAAGGGGTTTGAGAATGGATTGACGAAGTTTTTTGGAACAAACATATTTTCTCTCTCTTCCCTTTTGGACCTTGTTTCAACCATATAAGATAAGTTCAAAGTGCAAGTGATGCAAAAACTAAGTCTAGAGATGGTATGATTCTAGTTTATGTTTTTGGGATTTTTGGATATAAGGAATGAATGCAACTATTTTTTTGTTATTTTCTAGAAAATAAAGAATGTCTAAAATGATGTTATCCTAGGATGACTATGTCTAAGTATATTGAAGCCTAAGCAATTAATTTTGGGAGATTCTACAAAGAGGTTACCTACCACCTACTATTTAATCAAGGCTTCAAATTAGTTTTTTCAAGGGACCTTTGTAGGACTAGGACCAAAATGACAAGGTGACCTCCCAAACTAGACTGATGAGCTGGAAGGACTCATGTAGAGGAAAAAGGATATGTATGGAAAATGAATAGGCTCAATGACATTTTTTGTTGAGGCAAGGGTTTATCTAAAGCATGGAAATTTGACCTATTCTAAATTCTGCAAAAGTGATTTTCCTAAAAGATTGATCGATCTAAAAGTAATAAAGACTCCTAAGATGAAACTAAGATTTGCAACTAGGATGCCTATCGCTATGGCTAAATGATACCTAAAGGATGCAATCATGCAACGTATGAGAAAACTTTCTAGTTTCTATTTAGAGGTCACTATAACAAGATAAATCAGAGACTGGTGTGACTGTTTGGTTTCAGACTGTGACAATGAATTTTGGTTATTTGATAATCAGGAAATTGCAGTTCAAGATGACAAATGAATCTCAAAAATTAGTAGATGTGATTCTTTGTGTCATATGTGGTTTTTTGGTAAACTATATCTTACATTTGTGTTAGGAAGATGTGACTCACAATATCAGATGCATCACAAGATTTTTCAGATGCGATTTTCAGTCTCAGACACTATTTATTGGTAAAATATGACTTAGGTAGATGTGACCCACAATATCAAATGCGTCACAGGATTTTTCAGATGTGGGTTTTAAGTATCAGAGGTGTTAATAGGCTTGACATATGCGACTCATATAGCAGATGTGATGTTCTAGTAAACAGATGTGACTCAATATTGCAAATGTGGTTTACTAGTAAACAAATGTGACTTAGCTTGAAAAATGTAGTTTTCTTGTTAACAAAAGTAGTTTTCTCGTAAATTGCAAGTTTGACTCAGTTTGTTGTTGATCAAATTTTGGAAAATAAAGACAATAAAAAAACAATGTGTTTCAAGTTTGATGAACATGAACATGTATAATTCTAGAATACAAGTATGATCCTAAAGCTGGAAATGACAATATTTGTTGAATTCTCACTTGGGTTTCCCCAGCTGTGCTTATTTAGAGCGGATGATTAGAAGCTTGACCACACTAGCTCCCGTCCACAAAACTCACTTCTATAGGTGATCCAAGCTTCAGTTCCCATGAATATCCCATGGAAAACTTTTAAACTCTACTAAGAAGCACAAGTACGTGAGACAACTTCAGAGGTTCGACCTCTTGCACCAGCAAATAGAAGGTTTTTGGTTAACTAAAAACAATTGGCTTGTAGTAAGGGCACCCGTTTAGGTGGCTATTTGTGAGGAAAGATAAAATTATCTACATAACAAATCTACTCCTCTAATCCTAAGTTTTCCATTAGGATTCACATTTGCATACCAGTCGAGAGTAGCTTGGCTAAAAAGCTTCATTGCCATTTTGAGTCACCTTGGGGTGAGTACTTTTTCCCACCAAGGCCCAATTTCTAGATTCAATAACTATTTCTATTGCACCAAAGATCGTACAAGTGTGCAAGGGGAGAGCATACTTTAATTATGGAATTAGGTTTTAATCTAATAGATTGTGTGAATGCACCAAACACAAAAGATAGTGATTAATTTTAAGCCCAAATGATAATTATCTAGTCTAATCAGACAATATATTTCAAAATTGATGGAAAAATGAAGAACATCTCATTTTGTTACTTTGTGTTTTCATTGATGTCACCATGATATATGAGTTGTAATTGCAAGATCAAATCTGTAGTTGTTCTGGTATTCTAGTCTAGTATCTAAACCAATATTTTTTTTACATTCTATGGTATTTTGGTCTACATTTGGTTGCTGGTAACTACTGTTGCTTGCAATTTTTGGGAAATGGTTTGTAGTCATCGAGAGAATGCACATTCAAGATCTCACATATCCAGTTACTTGTATGGTGTATTGGTGATACACTGGTATTTGCATTTGTGCTATTAGGTCTATCCCTAGCCAACCTAATGAATGTATCATGTAATAGTGAAATGATTTTTGCAGATATATGTGTGACCTACTTTAGGTCTATGGGAACTTGATGAAGCATGTTGGGTGTGTGAATTATCTTTTTGAGAATTTTTTATGAAAGCTTGAAGTTGACTGTTGGTATTTTTGGTAAATGAGAAGTGCATCCAATTAGGCCAACCTAATTGATGCTTGTGGAGAGATCAAATATATATTGGATAATATTTGAAGTTTAATGATGTGAATTTTGGTGTGATGTGAATGTGAATGTAAAGAAGAGAGAATATGATGAAGTGTGTTAAGTCAATTTACTGAGCTCCATTGGAATTGAATCTACACTTACTAGGTGTACTCCATTAGTTCATTTTTTTGGTTGTAAGCCATTTTCTATAATTGTAATTCTATAGGCAGTGAGCCTTTGTTTCTAGATAACGAGTCCTGGTAGTGAGCTACCCATTTTGTAATATCTTATAACTGGTTATACTATATTATGATCTAACACTCACCGTGGTTTTTCCCATTTTGGGATTTCCATGTAAAAATTCTAGTGTTCACATGTTCAGTGATTTCATGCTCTGTTAATGATTTTACTTATCTTTTCTATTATATGCATTGGAATAACTGGATGGTATATGATTAGAAAATTTAAGAAGATACTAATTCAGCCCCCCTCTTAGTATCTTGGACATTTAACAATTCGTATCAGAGCTTGGTTCCTTCGGAAAAGCCTAATAGCTTGAAGGAGATCCTAAAGATGGAATAAATGAATGATAAAGGAGAGCTATGGACTGTACTTGAGGATCTTGACAAAGTTGAAAGAGAAAACAAATATCTAAAAGAGAATCTTGAAGATGTGAATGAATGTGTCCAAAAATTAAAGGAGCAATTAAAAAGTTCAAAGATAGGCATAAGGAAGTAACTAATTAGTTGAAGAAGGCTAATGAAGATATTGTCGGTTTGAAAGTACAAGTAGAGGAGAAGAAAAGAATTGAAGAATGTTTGAACAAGTTGGTACAAAGAAAATATGAAGAATGCACCAAGCTTGAACAAGAAGTTGTGAACCTAAAAGTAGATCTATAGAAGGAAAAAATCTATGAGAACAATTTCAAATCTAGCTCAGACAGGCTTGATGAATTGATTGTAGAACAAAAACTGAATAAAGAAAAAGGTGGTATAGGAGATGAGACTAGTGAAAGTTCTAAAGTTGTGGACAATCAGAAGACTCAAAATAAAGGAAATCAGAAAGGAAATTCAAAGAACTCTACTAGGAGACCTCTGGTGAGATAGCCTAATACACAAAGGTATCCTTCCTTTAATGGCACTTGATTTTCATGCAACAAATTTGGTCACAAGGCAACAAAATGTAGGAGTAGGATGAATCAATTCCCTGGTCCTTTTACTGGTCAATGTTTTGCATGTAAAAGAATTGGACATAGGGAAAGCGAATGCAAAACTCTGATGATGAATTAGTTTTATGGAGGAAGAATGAATCAATCCTTTAATGGCTATTGCTATACCTGTTGTGCAGTTTTGCACACACGCCCCACTTGGAGTAGGGACCCTCTGATTTCTGATTTATGATGTCTCTTTGACCTTTGGTTTTTATTGGATTTGTCCTTTCGAGGTCTCAAGATGTTGGTCTAGCTTATCTTGGTCTTACCCTGAAGGTTGAATCGATGAAAGTTGTTTTTTTAATGGGGTCCGGGTTTTGACCTGGGTCTGGGAGTTTTCGGCTCACCCGGATTTTCCCGGGTCCTGGTCCAGCATCTGTCTAGGTCGGATTTGCCAAAGTCTGGGTTTCTGGTCGAATCCGAGATTTTCTAGATCACACGGATTTTCCTGGATTCTATCAGAGTCCCAGGGGGGTGCGTCATCCGTGGAATTCATGTCCACTAGGATAATCTGATTGGCTCGGATTTTCCTGAAATTTCGTTTCGACCTTAGGTTTTTGGATTTTCTCAACACGTCTTGTCAGCCATTAATGCTTGGGGTACGTCTTCTCTGGCACGAGTGTGGGCGAATTTAAGGTCTTTTGGAACTCTTCCTGATTTCATTGTTCATTTTCTATTTGCTCTTGCACTTGAGTTTGTTCATTTTTGAGCTTTGGTCGTTGGATTTGGTCTGCTCACGTGTGGATTCCTTGGGTGTTCGTGTTGATTTATTGCCGCTAGGGCACCCTGTTTCACAGTGATTTCCTTGGGCTCGAGGTTCAATCAGATTTGATTCATGGTAAGTCATCGTTGACTTCTCCCCTTGTTTTCTGCTTTGTGGTTGAATCTTTCAAGTTGTATGATTATTCGGGTCGGCCCTTGCTCATTGTTTGTGATTACATATTTATCGAGTTAGGGTTTGATTCACCTTTCCATGGGTTTTCAATGCCTGCATTGCGCATCCCTTCATTTTTTGATTGAATTTCAGGTGTACCTATGTGCCTGGGCGTTCCTTTTTGGTCTTTCCTTGTTTGTGCGTAATCTGGTATAATTTGTGAAGGTAGGGTTTCGATATGTCCGCCCAGGGTTGTTAAGTTTGGTGGAGTTATTGTGACCCTCATGTCCTGTGTCTAGCTTGACCTTGTTCGCAACGCTTAAGACCTTGGTGTGCCCTAGTTTAATCATTTTGAGGGATAATGTTTGAGAATTTTGAGCTTGCCCTAGCTTTCAAAGGAAATCTAGTTGTCGAATTTAGGGCATCATTATTTCGTCACGGGGACCAACCATTTGATAATTTTGGGAGTTTAAAATTCAAGTACGATCAAAATTTGGCTTATTGGGGTTGGGTTCATATTCATTAGATTCGGATAGGGGGTTTGTATGATCACTCCATGAATTGTCTGCACGTAGAACGGTCATCGGGTTTCCGAGGTGTCCGCGGAATTTCCGCGCACCCGGATTTTCCCAGATTTTTCCATTTCCCCAGAGTGTGAAGAATTCCCAGAATTTCAAATTGCCATGGAAATCTGGCCTTCCCGGATTCTTCCGATTTTCTGCCTGGTTTCACTTGATTTTGATTTTTGAGATTGAAGTAATGAATCAAATGTGGGATGATGATTTCTTGTTGCTTAATTGATGAATCTTATGATAATCATGCATCTCTTTTGTCCCTATTGATGATTTATTTGATGAAATGATGTCTTGGTTGCGGGAGTTCGTCTGGGTTGGATTTCTCTGAAATTCTGCCCCGACTGGATTTTCCTGGATTACCCCATTTTCCTGGATTTTCAAGTTTTATGTTTAATGATTTATCTAAATGATTTCATGTGGTTTTGAGGCTAATCTCTTGACTGAAATATGGATGATAATTGGATTTTCATGAGGCTCTTTTATGAATGCAGGCTGAATCGAGCAAGGCAGTAGCAGGAGTCCAAAGGAGATACAGAAGGATCTTCAGTTACATATGCGGAAAGGATAAGGCTGGATATGAAGAACCAGTTGCCAGACAGTAAGTTGGTTTCAGTTTGGTCAGAGGTCTTTGATACAAATGTAGGAGCTTGGAAATATGAGGAGTTCAAAGGAAGGATGGCTCAGAGGGATCTATCGGTTCTAACAAAGGGGATGGTGAAATCCGGACTAGCTCATGTGGTTGGATTTCCTCCTGCGGTTCAATGCTATGAATTAATATTGGAGTGTGCCCGACACTATGACCTTGGTACGCAGAGGATCGTTAGTCCTGATGGGAGAGTATTGGAAAATCTTAATCCGGTCTCCATTGCCTAGGCATTTGATATGCCAGACTTACCATGTGTGTGTGCCTTGGACATGGACTTGGCTAGGACTTATTATGAGGATGAACCTACCAAAGCCTAGCAGATGATCAATTCCTGGATGGAAAATCCAAAATCTCATTTCTCTAAGCTGCCTAAATAGCTACACAGGGTCAAGTTTTGACAAGATATATATGATGTAATCACACTATTGAGCAGGGTGGTGGGCTTGAAGAGTGCTGGGACATTGGAGAATTGGATGGTACATGTCATTAACAAGATTGAGCAGGGTATCAATTACCACTGGGCAGGGATTATCAGTGCAATGATTGACAGGCAGATGAGAGATGTGCTGGAGACAAAGAAATTCACCATGATATCTTATGTGGTATATATACTTTCCAGATTTTATCCATATAGGGGATTGAGTCTAAGAGGAACATTTGGGCAAGATGTCATCTATGAGGTGTATCATGAGCTACACCTAGGGAATCTGAATTATAGAAGAGAGAATGATGCATTCACTATGCATGTTACTAGGTTGCTTCAGAATGCAGAGCATGTGAGAATTTCTGATGGAGCCAAGGAACTAATTAAAAGATATGGAGCCTAGTTTATACAATTCCCCACCTTCTCCTATATTAGAATTGATGGATGCCCCACTGCTCCATACAGATTGCCAAGATATCCCACTGAGCACATCATACTCTTGGAAGTTACCCGACAGATATGTGATTTTGATGCTGTTGTTAAAAATGTGAAACATAAGACAGGGTTTGGTGGAGATTTTCCCTTGAAAATTGGTTCAAGTGAAGTCTGCCCTTCAATCAACTTGGCTCATGCATCAGGGGAAGAGTTGAGTACTTTTGGCTTCTCTTTCCATTCTAAGAGGGCAGGTTTTGACATCACTGGTGAAGCACAGAAGAAGGCTACTAAAGAATATCACCACAAAGATGATCTAGAAGACTATTGGGAAAATAACAAGGATGAATTTGAGGTGAGAAAGAAAAGGTATTCTAGGCTTCTAGTTGATGTAATCAGGATGTACAATGTCAAGTTGATTCCTGATCAGTTGGAGGATGACAGAAATTTAGTCCAGGATCATGCATATGAATCAGTCAAGGACAGACCCATTGGAGAGATAAACTGGTTGGAAAGGGAGATAACTAAGTTGGAGGAGCTGATGGGTCCTATTGTGAAATCCACCAAGTCATGGCTAAAACATAAAGTATGGGAATTGGAGAGTGAAAAGGTACCTTGTACTTTCAATTTGATGGGAAATCTGAATGCTCACTATACCTCAGAGGAATCATGTGAGGATGATTCTACAGGTAAAACCAAGGTAGGCTCACCTTTTAAGATTAAAATCAGAGGCCCTAAGGAGGGTGAACCTGAAAAGAAAAGAAAACCCAGGGGAAATAAGAGGAGTCATTTTTTGAAAATAGGTAAGTCTACCAAAGAGGAGGAACTTGATAAAGTAGAGAAGGAAGACACTCCTCCAGAGCCAAAAAGGACAAGGACAACCAGGGCCTCTAAGAAGAAAGATCAAGAAATTTCTAAGGATAAAGCAGACCCTCTTGTGGTTAATGTGGAGAGCTTGGGAGAGAAAACCCAGGTTTAATCAAGAAGGTCAAGAACTCCATCTCCCAAGGAGACTATGCAAAAGGTAGATCCCCTTCCAATGGCATCCACTGTGAAACAACAGAAAGATACCTCTCCTTCATTGGGTATACCTGAGCAGATGATTCATGAAGAGCATGAGACCAATGAGGAAGTGGAACCATTTAAGGATGGGGAACTTCATAGTGCAGCTGCTGAGTTTGAGGTAGGAGATGTGGAAATGCATCATTCTCCATTGGTACAATATGAGGATTCTCCTGCAAGTAGTAAAGATAATAGATCTCCTGAGAAGGAGGATGTTCTTGTTCTGACTCCATCACCCCTGCATGAAGAGGAACCAGAATTGGGAAAAAAAGGTGATCAATCTCCAGAAAAGGGAAAGGATGAGATGGTAGATCAGCATGAAGAGGTCAAGAAAGATGAAACCCGGGTGGATCCTACTGTTCCGAATTGGCTAGACAAGGAGATCATAAGGAAACAGGTCATTGTTGAGGACACTCCTCTCAACTGGGATGAAATGTTGGCCAAGATTGGAAAGGGTAAAAGCAAGAAGGTAGCCAAGGTGGTTTCTAGGATCGAAAGGGATGAAGCTAGTAACAGGGTTATTCACATTGCCACCCCTGCTGCAGGTAAAAGTAAAGATGAGATCACTGGGGAGGATTATGATGTACAGACCATTAATCTTGGGCCCACTTCTATGGAGAAAGATATTGAAGAGTATGAGAGGTCCAGTGCAGTGATCATTGGGAGATTGAGGAAGGAGACACAGTCTAAACATGAACTAAAGAAAGAGAATGAAAGGCTTAGGAAATGTCTGGAAGATTTGATGAAGCCCTTACAATCTTTTCACCCATCCTCTTCTACTGCCGCTGGTTTCTTGCTGAAGGAGACCATCTCTGAGCTAGACAAGATGAAAGCTTCCACCCTGGCTACAATGAATTGGTTGCAGGAAGTACAGGCTAGGGGAGATGATGCAATAAAGGAGATCCTTTCAACTGGAAAGGATGCAATGAGGGCTAAGGATTGGTTAGATTATGTTTTATCTCAGGATAAGGAGGACATTGATCTCTTATTACAGAAAACCAAAACAACCATGGAGTATAATAAGGATCAGCTAGTTGTTGATGGAATTCTTTCTTCATCTAGGGTTAATGAGCCTTGGGAGTGGTCTGAAGCCCTGCAAATCCGGCATAAAAACATCAAGAAGATCTACAAACAAAGGAAGCAGATTGATGGTAATTTAACTAATGTTTATGATGGATGCATCACCTTTTTTGAGATAATGACTGGCAGGAGGAAGATCACCCCTAGATACTTGAGTTTGGAACAATTGAGGGAATGGCGGCATGATGTCTATGCCCCAAATATTGAGGATTCTGTGACAGGGCACCAATTAGATGATGCGACTACTTATCTGGCTGTGATGGATAAGTACCTGGTGTACAAGGGTGATTGGGATACAATGGTTAAGCATTCAAGGGAAGAGATTGAATCAATTGAATGTCGGCTCAAAATCCTACCCTTGCCACCTGTTGCTGAGTTGGATAAGGTGTTTTTGAAAGTTCATGAATTGCTGGATCAGAACAAGGATAAGGGAGGTGGTAGTTAATACCATGCCACTTCGTGATTTGTGCTTCCCTATTATTATGGGGCATGTATTGGTCCGAGTTGCATTGAGGAATGTGTTTTGGCCGACCTTGATGATGTATCAGCATTTAATGTGTGCCTTATTTTGAATTTCTTGGGGCCGACTTGTTTGGGTTATTTTATTTTTGTAAATGTCTGGCTGGGCCGACATGTTTTGAGGGTTTTCTTTAAATTGGTGTTCCTGCCTCATTTGTAAGAGTTAGATAGATGATAGAGAATTAGACAAGCTAGATTGAGAAAAGAGCTAGAGCATTTTGTAGTGGAGGTAGTAGTTAGTTCTTTCGAGCAAGTGTTGTAACACAAAACAGTGGAATTGTTGCTACACTTTGGTGACCTAATACAATTGAAAGCATTGTGGTTTCTCTGGTGAATTCTTTTGTGTTAGTTTATCTTGCATGGTTCCTGTTGTTTCATCCTTTGAAATTGCTTGAAGATATAATATTTTATGTTAGATTTAGAATTAGATTAGTTTAGTGAATAATTTTTATGATTTCATGCTTGGAATGTTTGTAGCAATATCTGGTCTATACTCCCGGTAACTATCTGACTGTAGTAGGCTGGTGAAGTCAACCTGGACCATACATCTATTTGTGCTTAGTTTGATTGTGGATGAATGTCTATGATTTGAAAATCTATATGCCTTAGAAGATTGCACCTTTCTTGTGATATTGCATTGTGGGTTAAGCAGGAATTGGTTATTTGAGATTGGTCCATTCCAGGTATTTATCATTTGCATTGTTCATCTTAGAAATATTTTAGATTTCATTATATCTCTTACACCCTCATCTTTTGCTGTTTCTTTATTATTTGGTTAGATTTAGGATTTAAGATCATCATATTGCAAAATTTGATAAATTGGAAGGATACAGTTTGCTTGTAGTAAGGTCCTATTGTGATTACCAACATTTCACATATTATCTGAGTTGTTTGTGCATTGTCATGACCTGACACCCGAGAGACCTTGGGGTGATTTTAGCACTTGTTGAGAATTCACCTTTCAAGAGAGATAGAATATTATTTTCTGTCTGAGTTGTTGCTGTGCAGAAAACACCATCAACAATACCTACAACAAGTATGGACATAAAGCTAATCAATGCAGAAAAAGAGTCAGTGGAAGTCAATCTAATCAAAGAAATATCATCTGCTATAACTGCAAAAAACTAGGACATGTTTTAAGAGTTTGCAGAAGCAAGAAAGTAAGGAAACCAATCCAGTAGAAAAGGATGAATCTATAAAGAAGGTTGAAAAAGATGAGATTAGGCAAGAGATGAATAATATTTGGAGAAAGAAAGAAGAACCAGAGACTGTTGATGAGTTTGTGCCCTCATCCGATACAAAAAAATTATTCAGTAATTAGATTTAGCAAGGTTGTAGGGGGAGCATTATCAGAAAATCATGAGAACCCCCTAGAAAAATGGCATGTCAAAGGCTAGCACAGGAATGAAATGAGAAGAATGAGTTTTCAGAGGTGTTAGAAAAGGAACTGGTAGGAAATATAAAGGGATGATCTTTTGCAGAGTGAATTAGGGTTTGTCTATGTAAAGGAGAAGATTTTTTAGCAAATTTTTGGAATCTACCACATTTAACGAAAATTAGGGTAGATCGTTATTTTATATAGGAAATGTTTAAGGCATTTTGATCATTCATGCATTTGAAGAAGTTGAAGATATTTTGGAGCATTCTTGAAGAGAATTGGAATTCAAGCTGTTGAAACCCTAGTCATAGCTCATCATGCAGAAAAAAGGTATTTTCATCTCCTAAGCAATTGTGTTTTGTGTTATTTAAGTTGTTTAAGTTTGGAATTGGAAGAATAGAAACTCCTATAGTTGTGAAAGTGTCAAAGAGACTGAGGCCCTCTTACAAAAAATATTCATTTTCAAAGATGACCCCATGGGTGCATTTTTGATAATTACACATGGAGTAATGTCGACTGAGGATACAAGGATGTATATTCATGTAATTTTCAAGGAATTCAACCATGCAAAGTTGATTGAAATTTGGGAAAAAGAGCTTACTGGTGACAATTTATTGATAAAACCTAACTAGTCAAAATTGATTGCAAAGAGGTTAGAAAGGTGGAACAATTTTCTTAACTTTAGCTATGATGAAAAATTTATGAAAATAGTCTTAAGTAGAATACACGATAAATTCTTGTGGACTGATCAGCTGCACCTGATAAATAAGGAAGCGATTAGGGATGTAACTAAACTTTGGGATAAAGTTACAATACCTATGTTGAAATACATGAAGAATGAAGTTGTAATGGAACTTATAGGAGCCACTTATGAAAAAAGATCCTTAGCAAAGAAAACCATCACTAATCTAGTTGTGAAGTATGCAACTATCATGATCGGTCATAAAATATACTTCACAAATAGAGAGAATTTTTTTTTGGCTACAACAATCTATATTGGTTTTGATATGGTTGTAAATGGTACTGATTATGATCTTTGTGAGCTTCTTCGGTTATAGCTACATGAAAACTTGAAGTCAACAAAGGAAAAGAGGTATGCTTTCAAGTTTGGTTCATTGATTGCATGTCTATTGTTTTATTTCATGAAGAGGCTTCCAAGAAGGAACGGTGAAATAAATTGGGACTCATCTAGACTAGTAGGACATAAAATTTTTGATTATATGCATAGTCTGGGTAATATGAATGCCCAAGATGATCCTCTGACAACATTCTTTGTTGTATTCAAAAGAAACATGAATGAAAGGGAAAGGATTCCAAGGAAAATTGTTGAGAAGTATAAAAATGACATTATATTCCATGTTTCCTCTGATGAATGTATGATTGAGGCTATAGAACCTCAAACTATCTAGATTCAACCTCTGGTATATGAAGTAATAGAAGATGAAGCTGAAGGATATGTGCAATTATTGCTGAAGAATCAAAAGGATCCCAATGAACCCAAAATTGGGACATATGCTGAAAAGTGTATGGAGATTCATATGGAGCAGTAGAAGCCTAAAATTAGGAAGAAAGTGGAGAAAAAGTTAAAAGAAGTTGGATTCATTGATGAGGAAATTTCCCTTGGAAGGGCTAGGGGAGAGCAGTTGGAGGCAGAATCATCTGGCTCGAGGAGGTCCAGAAGGACTACCTCTGTAAAAACCTCTGCAACCTCTATAGCAAAGGCTAATCCCAATACAATTGATAAAGGAAAAGGTCATGTTTTCATTGGAATGACTATAGATCTAGGAAGAGGAAGAAAACTCCTCTGATTTCCCCTATAAAGAGAGGAAGGAAAGAGAAAGCAACAAGGGAAAAGAACCTCAGTGTTATAGATGATCAGGATGATGAAGAAGAAGATCATTGGTGAGGAGAAAAAGAGGAGGCTTATCCTTTGGTGAAGGTGCTTCTACAGAGGCTGTTGGTTCCAAAAGAGTACTTGTTGTATCATCTTTTGATGATGAGGAAGTGCAAGATTTTGGTGTCCATGTGCACACCAAACCAAAATAAAAGAAGTCTAAGGTATCATTTGAAGTCTCTATGGACTGGAGAGGAGAATAGGATAATCCGATGAGTTCTGGTCCCCGCTTTAAACTAGAACCAACTCTCAATTCATTGCTACATTTTTAGAATATGCTTTAACCTACAACTGAATATTATGATAAGGCTGGAGAAGAAGACAAGAATACTTTTCTTTTAGCTATTATTCAATATGTTCTCATTCTAGAAGTCAAGTGGGATGATATAAGGAAAGATGTACCTAAAAGTATATGGGATGATTAGATGAAAAGGAGATCAAAGGCCATTGTATTTGAAGAGAAAATTAGAAATGCTACATATAATAAGATTGGGTCTTCCCTGATGCCAGATGATCTGAAATCTTTGAAGATCTATGCAAATATGTTTCGGATGAAGAGTAGAGTAAACATGTTAATGACAAGAAATAGGAAATTGACAAAGAAGGTAAGAAAGGAAACAACAAAATTAATCCAAGAGACAGTAGGAAAATATGGAATGCTTAATGCCAATGAAGGTGTTGTTGCTGAAAATGCTAAGGAGAATACTCATCTTGATACAAGTAATGAAGACATTTCTAAAAAAATTGATGTTGAAATTAATGTTGGTGGTGAAAATGATAAGAAGAATGAAGGAGAAGTTGAGCCTAAAATTCATAATGATGCTCCTTCGGAGCACACTGAAGGAGAAAGAGGCAATGATGAACAAGGTAATGCAGAAGGAGGAAAAGGCAGTGAAGAAGAAGAAAAAGATAATTTAGAGGAAGAGAAAAATAAAGATGAAAAAGATGAAAAAGATGAAGAGGACGACCATGATAAAGATAGAGATGAAGACAAAAAGGAAGAAGAAGAAGAAGAGGAAATGGAAGAAGAAAATAAGGAGGGAGAAGAGAATGAAGAAGGAGAGGAAGAAAAGAAAAATGAAGAAAGTGAAAATTTGTATGAGAAGTTATCTTAAAGGAGCTTCAAGGCTTGTCATCTTTTAGTTGATACATATTTCTTTGTTTTCTTTGCTTTAATGTTTTTCGGTTTTTTTTGGGACACCCTTTGTCCTTGATGTCAAAGTGGGGTTGAAGAATGGTGAAAAAATTAGTGTTAGGGGGAGAAGTGTTGTCAATAAGGTTTTTTGTAAAAAAAATTTGGCACATGTTGCCATCAATGACAAAGGGGGATATTGTTGGAAAAATTAAGAAGAACATCTCATTTTGTTAATTTGTGTTGTCATTGATGTCACCATGATATATGAGTTTCAATTGCAAGATCAAGTCTACAGTTGTTCCAGTATTCTAGTTCGGTATTTGAATCGGTATTTTTCTTACATCTTTCATTATTTTGGTCTACATTTGGTTGCTGGTAATTACTATTTTTTGTAGTTTTTGGGAAATGATTTGTATTCATCGAGAGCATGTACATTCAAGATCTTATGTATCTAGTTGCTTGTATGGTGTATTAGTGTTACACTAGTATTTACATTTGTGCTATTAGTTCTATCCTTGGTTGACCTAATGGATGTATCGTGTAATAGTGAAATAATTTTTGTGGATATATGTGTGACCTACTTTAGGTCTATTCCAACTTGATGAAGCGTGTTAGATGTGTGAATTATCTTTTCGAGAAGTTTTTATGAAAGCTTGAAGCCGACAGTTGGTATTTTTGGTAAATGAGAAGTGCATCTAATTAGGCCGACCTAATTGATGCTTGTGGAGAGATCAGATATATATTGGATAATCTTTGAAGTTTAATGATGCAAATTTTGGTGTGATGTGAATGTGAATGTAAAGAAGAGAGAATATGATGAAGTGTGTTAAGTTAGTGTTATGCCCTGAATAACCACCCCATTTTATTCTGGAATAAAATGGGTCTCCTTTTCTTTTGCTTTTGTTGCTTTTGTTTATTTGCTTTGCTCTTGGGGTTCCTTCTGGTTTTCTACTTGCTTGTATTTTGTTCTGTCTGATCTAATTTTGGTTCTGTCTCAGCCTAAGTTGGTTTTCTTCTTGCTATGAATTCAATGAAATAATCATAAGCAATGGTGGATTTATTATAATATGTCTTATTTTCTTATGAGTGCCAATGCAGGCCTTTCTTTTGCAGGATTAAATCACACACAGGATGATATTTTTCAAGGGAGTCCAATTGGAGTGCATTTCTCAATCCAGTTGGTCATAATTTTTCCTCTAAGAAGAAATTCGTCAAGACCTTGCAGATGTCTTACCGACCACCAATGTATTCTATTAAATATGCGTCTGTGTTGCCTATCGACAAGACCCTAGGGATGTCATGGCAAGTGGAATTCACATGCAGGCATCTATTGGAAAGACATCATTCATCATCCCGGTGACTAAGAGTTTCCCATTGGAATGAAAGTCTCCTTCGGAGAAAGGTCTTTGTGAGATCCTTATGTCTCACCGACTGGCAGCAAAGGGGGATACACTATCGGCGGGAGGTTTTCTCTTCGCTAAGAAGTCTCGGTGAATTCACGAAGTCTCACCAACTGGCATGGAGTGGACAATTGCTTCGACAAGAGTCATGTCTTCAATGTGTGGTCTTGCCGAGCGCCTTAAGTCTTATCGACTGATGGTAAAAATTCCACATCGATGAGAAATATTTCATTGATATAGGGTCTCAGGGACCTCGCAATGTCTTGTCGACTGCCAACAAAGTAAAAACTTTGGCAAGACTAAACTGCATTGGGGTAGCATCTCACCGAGCAGCTCCAGTCACACTGACATATTGCTTCATTGGGGAGAGAACGAGATTGTCACAACGACTAGCAATAGTCTCCCTGACATGAAAAATGTGATCACTGAAGGATCTTGAGGTTCGCTATGATGTCCCACTAACTAGCAACTGTATTGCCGATGGATTTCACAAGCTCAATATGACTTCTATAACTCATCAAAATGTCTTTCCGATTGTCTAATGTCATGTCGATGGTTGCTAAAAGTGATATAATCACATCGGGGAGACACGATTAGAGTCTCACTGACATGTGATGCCATTTGAACCACCTTTGACCGCCCGAGAAGCTTGCGTGGTGTATGTCTGACCAATCAGAAGAGGCTAAGATGACTAGCTGGCGACAATTTGACCGATTAACTATTCCCATGAGGGAAGACCAACAAAATGCAAGTGAAATGGATTCCTTCTGAGATCCAAAGGCAATGGATCAATTCGGGTGAAATGTTCAAATCTACAGAGAGGCCCGATGATGCTTCCAGAAGATGGTCAATGTGCAGAGAAGTCTAGAACATGAAGAAGGCCGAAGGAAAGTAGCAACCACAAGTCATGGAGGACAGCTGTGAGGTATGTTGGAAAAGGGGGTAGATTGGTATTAATGGAAAAATGATTTGGAGCATTCAAGACAGATTTCAGAAAGAGTTCAAGTATGGACACGTAGATAGATGAGTTAATGTTGCAGCTACAAAAGATCTGAAGGCCTCTCCCGAAGTCAAGCCATCATCAACATGGATAGCAGGGCTTCACATTGAATGTAGGATTGACTCTCTTCAGAAAGATCTAAGGGCCGACCCTCCTGTAGGCAGTAGATATTTCATAAAAACCCTAAAGCAGTAGCCAGTGCATTCCTTTTAAAATCCTATATATATGCCATTTTGGCCTCTTTGTAAAGGTTAGACAGTTAGAGGTAGAGAAAAGGAAGGAAGAAAAGGAGAAGATATAGTGTTAGAACAGATAGTTAGAAGAAAATCTAGGAGTTAGTTAACAGAAGGAGATAGAGTTGCATCCTGATTCTTAGTAATGGGAGCTCTTTTGTCTTCTTGTTTAGTGGTTAGATTTAGTACGAACTGTAATGTATTTTCCAAGTTCTCTTAGTGTAGTTGGAAACAATCTGGAGACACATATTCTTTGTACACTGGTGATTGTGCCAGCTTTGTAAATATTGCTTATCTGTTTTACTGATAGTAGAAGCAATCAGAGTTTAATCTACTTCATATTGTGTTCCTGAATGATATTTGTCTTAAGTTGATCATTTGATTTGTGAAGTCTTCAAGGAGTGGAATGTTATTTTGTGTTTTATTTGAATGGTAACTTAAAACCTATTATTTGAATTAGCACTGTGAATGAAAGAGGTTGTGTGTCAGTCACAAGTTTACTTTGTTTTGCAGTTTTAGTTTACAATTCCTTGAAGTTAACAAATCTGGTTAAAGTTGGATGAATTATTGTTCTTTTCTATCCTGAAGCTCTGACCTATCTTTTTCCGTTTCTTTAAAACCCCAGTTAAATTAGGTTTTAGTTCATGCTTGATCTTAGAATGATCCAGAAGCTCAACACCAGCAGGCCCCTTGAATATTACTGTTACATTGACCAATTGAGCAACATTAGCACAGTTGAGAACCAACTACAAAGACCTTAGGAGCTGAGATATCCATGTGATCATCTTTCTCTTTCAGGAGAAACATAGTAGAAATATTCTGTTTGCATGTTGTTGTGCCAAAACAAACGTCAACAGTCAGTTTACTAAGCTACATTGAAACTAAATTTGCACTTACTAGGTGTACTCGATCGGTTCATTTTCTGGTTGTAAGCCATTTTCTGTTAATTGTAATTCTTTAAGCAATGAGCCTTTGTTTCTGGATAGTGAGTCCTAGAAGTGAGCCACCCATTTTGTAATATCTTATAACTGATTATACTATGTTGTGAACTAACACTCACCCTGGTTTTTCCCATTTTGGGTTTTCTATGTAAAAATCTTGGTGTTCATGTGTTCTGTGATTTCATGTTCTGTTAATGCTTTTACTTGTCTTTGCTATTGTGTGCATTAGAATAATTGGATGGTATCTGATCAGAAAATTTAAGAAGATATTGATTCACCCCCCTCTCAGTATCTTGGACATTTAACAGAATGTAGTCTTCAACAAGCATTTTGCAAAATAATTCATCAGTAGTTCAAATCTTTATCTTCGTCAATCATCCTACAAACACTGTTTGTATATTTTTCTTCTACAAAATGTCCTACAAACACTATGTTAACTCCTCAAGAGCACATGTTGCAAACTCCAAATTAGTCATAATGAAAAAAAGAATAAAATTTCTATGGATTTTTGTTTTCGAAGACCATTTCTTCATGTTAGGTTCACTAATGTAACATAGGGAAATAAGCAGGTCAAGAAATACAATGCAATAAAATCAAATCTAACCTATTCTAACAATAAAGAACAATGGAAAGATTAAAACATAAATAACAGAAAGATCTCACCGAATATCTATGTAATTCCATGCATAACCTCAATTTTCCTTCATTTTTCCTTTGTATGATAATTGACCTCAAATTTCTCCTAAGTGTGCAAGTATAGCCTATGATAGTATGATTAGCAAAACATTGAAGATTCTAAAGTAATATTGCTTCCAAAAGTCATAAGATTTTGGGAGGAGTAATAATGATGAAGGTCAAGCCAATTTATAGAAAATAGGGTTTTCAAATGACATGCTTAGATCGAAAGATAGACTGATGATTAGGATTGAAATATTTGACATGCATTGAGATTAGTGTCAGTAATAACACAAGTGATAAAGCATAAAAGGTGGGGATTAAGATTAAATAATAATTTAATCTTTAGTTGAGACTATTTAAAACTCAGAAGAATAATGATTGTATGTAAAGGATAAAGATTAGCATAGAGGAAGTAGTCTGTTTGAATGCATGAATGAATTAATTAAATAAATATAGTTATTTAATTAATAAAAGTTTGCACGTAGAAGAATAAAACTAGATAACTGATTGATTAAGGTAGAGAGTATATTTGTCAGAGATAATGAGATACTAAATCAGGAGATGACTTACAGATCTAATTAAATATTGGCTTAAGTGATAAATGAATAATTAGATAACTAAGTGATTATCTAATTACAAAAGACTATGCTAGGAATAATTTATTTTATGAATTAAATAATAATTTAATTCAACATTCAAAATTTGAGGATTAAATTAAATAAATAAAGATTTATTTAATTAACTGGAGAAAAGGTTAAAGAATAATTAAATAATTTAAGTGATTATTTAATTATAGTCCTAAATGTGATGAGTAAATTAAATAAGAATTTATTTAATTTTAGAAAGAGAATAACTTAATTAGCAAAGTAATTAAATAAATAATATTTATTTAATTAATCAAGATTGAATAAAGGTAAAAATGAATGAATTAAATAATTAAAGTTATTTAATTGATAGAGGATAAATGACTTTTAGAAAATAATCAAATAATTAACATTATTTAATTATAACAATGAAGAGATTAACTATGAAGAAAATTAAAGTCATAGGCCTAGACAAATTTTTAGTGTCTACAGGATCATTCCCAAGCAAAGCTTGAGAATCAAAGGTTTCTTTAATAATTGTTTCATCAATAGGATTTTGTCCTATAGTCTCCTCTATTTGCATCTCAAGAACATCAAGGTTCCCCGCTTCTGAAGCGAGTGTTCCTTGTATAAATTCTTCTTCTTCTACATTTGTAGGAATGGATCCTATGTCTGGAATTTCCTCTACCACTGGTTGTACCATGGGTTTATCCTTAGACTTCTTTTCTTTTACCTTTTCCCACATGGCACCTCATTTATCCATCTATTCTTTAATCATGGCTTCATCTACCTCAGAAATTTCATCCAAAATTGCAGGAGTCCCTCCTAGTGCTTTTTTCACACTAGCCATATTAACAAAAGGGGGAGAAGTAACAATGATGTAGCTCTCTGAGATGCAAGCCTTGTCTATGCACCATTATTTTCTGTTATCCCAGCCTCTTCATCAATAGTAGGTTTTGTCCTTGGTTTTGTTGGAGAAGAAAATGAACCTTTAGGTTTCAATTTTGATTTAACTTTTCCTGACTTGGCATATTTTTGTTTATCAGATGGTTTCAGTGAAGCTCCTTGGCTTGAAGCCTCAGGTGTTTTCTATTCAATTCTTATACGAGCAGTTGCCTTAGTATTTTTCCTTTTCCTCTTCGCAGATTCCCCACTCTCAAAAGTAGTTTCATTTCTTAGTTTCCTTCTTTTATCTTATGAGTATGTGGGTTCAATTCCTTTTTCTCTTAAAACTTTACAAAAATCATTTATCCATTGTTGAGTATGTAACAAAATCGGTGAAAAGAACTCTTCAATTGATGTCATTTCTTCACCTTGGTAATTCGGGTCTGGGATAGGTTCATCATACACCCTATCTTCATTATAATCTTTATTCAACACTTCACCATCACCTTCTTCCAACTGATCTGGAATATCATGAAGCATAGGAATCTAAGCATATTTTAATGACAATCTTTCATATTTTCTTTTCTTTACTTTGTGCTCATCTTCACAATTAGGCCAATAATATTCTAGGTGTTGGATATGAGCATGATAACTAGCTATGTTCTTGGAAATATTCCCTTTAGGATCATAATACATCCTTGCAAGTGGGAAATATTCAAAATTATATGTTTTCAATTCTTCTTCACACAAGTTAGTTGCCCTGATTACACTACATTTATAATTCCCTATCGCAATAGGAAATTTGAAGGAAGCCTTCTTACAAGCATGGCTATAAAGAGCTTGAGATGGTTTTAATTTTCTCACCAATTCGAATAATACAATTTTTCCTATAGGATACCTGGGTAGCATGAAAGGATGTCCATCAAACCCTTCCACCCTAATGTAGGAGTAAGTGGGGAATTGAATGTACCAGCCTCTCATCGGTCTAATAACACTTTGTGCTTCCAAAGGAAGTATTTTGGATTTTTCACCTTCCATCATTCTAACCAGCTTCATGGAGAACATGTCTCTAACTCTTCTGTAATTCTCTTTATATCCATGAATAGTAATTTGGGGTAAATGAGCAATATATTAAAGTATTTCCTACTTCTCTTCCCAGTGTACCAATCCTTTTCAACCCTTGCTTACTTTCCCTGATGGTGCAAGAATAAATCACATATGAAGACATAAAAACATCTAGTTTTGGGAATTTTTTTTTATCTATTTTTGCAATATGTCACTAATAAACTTTCCCCAATGCATTTGCATGGGACTATCCATTATCCTAGATATTATCACAAACATCCAGGGTTCAAATTTACTGGCATCTCGCAACCCAACTATCCTACTCAACAATATAGTTATAACATCTTGAACATCTAGGTTGAACATAGACCTTAGAATTGCTTTTGTCTATTTTTTAATTGGATCTTGGCACCATTGGGTACTCATAATTTCTTTGTTGTGCTCTTCGGCATTCTTGTAGGTTTTTTCTTTCACCTTCATATCAATATTATACATTTGAGTGAAAATAGGAAGCTCAAATGTGTATGTAATTCCTTTCTTGGAAAGATCTGCATAATTTCTTTCCTCCTCAATGATTCTTTTGTTTGGGTCATAATGATTTATACATTCCATGACCAATTAGGGGCTACCATTACTAGTGGAAACCCTCCTGCTAAAATTAACCTACTTGCTATAACATTTTTGGTACATTGAGAATCATTTTCTTGCCGTACCCATGTGTGAATTTCAACATCAGAAGACCACCCCATATGAGTATTTGTAACTACCACGCCAAATGGTATGGCTTATGAATTGCAATATTTAAATTCATCTTCTTTTTTTGCCTCAGAAGTACTCATTTTTGTTGATGCATTCTGCATTTTTGAATGCATGTCTTGACGAGTTAGGGTTAAATTTAACCAAATTTCTTACAAATTTATAAAAAAATTAATTCAACTTTCAGTTAAATAAAAAAATAATAATCATTTCAATTTTCAAAGGGAAATACCATTTTTCAAGATTTTTATGTGTTAAAAAGATTGATATAATATCAGTTATTTGAAACATACCTGGTTCTAGTCGACGATGACAATATTTTTCAGAATGAAGCCTCAAAATCCTTAGTAGTTTTGTTCTTAGTTTCTCAAAATTTACCTTTCCTTGCGCACCAATATTATTTCATTTGTTCAATGTCCTTTGCAAATTTGCAGCATGACACGAAGTGGAGTGTTATAAAAGAAATTGCATGCTTAAGGTGATGCCAAGTACATGAGTAGTTTTCTACCTTCATTAATTACCTGTTATAATGCATTAATTTCTCGAATAAAGGTGCAATAATTATGAATTAGATTTCAAATTATGAACACCTAGGTTTCTGCACGGGCTCGCTAGTAGAGGAGAAAGATGGTGTGAAGATCTTATGTGGCAGTCTAGTGTCACTTTGATTTTTTGTGAGGAATTATCCTTTAAGATATCCGATCAATTTGTGATAACTGGGATTAAAAATTTTGATGCCAAATTTTGAAAATAATACTGGGGATCGAGGCACTTACCTCCAAGCTTTAGAGAAAATTGGAATAGAAGAAAAGACAGACAACTAGGTTCAAGAGAGATCAAAAAATAAAAATAAAAAATTTCATATTAAAACCTCCAAATTTTGAGTTATGACTAAAGAAAACAAAAAGGAAACTATTGAACTCAGATACAAGAAAATGGTACTACTGAGATTAAAACTTTCAGTTGATAACTTATTAGGCAGGGCTAGGATTAACTAAAGATTCAACTCTTTTGTTGCAACCACACTACTTCAGTATTGTGCTTTCTAGTAAAATACTAAAACTTCATGAAAAGGCTGAAACATCAAATCAGGGAAAGAATATGGATTAAAACAAAGACAAGGAAGATTATAAAAAATGAGACTTGCACTTTACCAACCCACAAAACAACACCAAAGCAAATGAAAGTGAAAGGGAAAGGAAAAAGACAAAAAAAAGAAAGGGGGTCCAAAATGGGGTGTGTTGTGAGACCACACAACAACTAGCAACCAACAAAACTAAACAAAATAATAGAAAATCAATTTTGGATGTAACATCAGCACACCAATTTTTTTCAGTCTTCTAATTATAAATTGTTAGATCATGATTCTGCATTCAAATTTCACTTCAGCTAGCATGCAAGATTAAGTATTATTGAGCTCATGTGTATTCAATTGATTATTTCTACCACACTAAACTTAGAAATAGCAATTATTTGCATTGACCTACATATTTTGACAAGTCCTTTTAAGCCAACTAGGGATAGATTCTTGCTTCCAATCAAGTGTCCATAGCCTCAACAAGGTTATCTTTGTAATTCCCCCAAACATAGCTCTACTGCTAGCTAGACATCTATAGCCTTGGTAGAGATATTTGGATAGCCTAAAGAGTTTTTTTTTTTTTATATTTCAATAATGGATCATTTTTCTTTTTTGATATTTCAATGATAGCTCATTTTTCAACTTGCAGGCAATGGATCCCGCTATTAGGTTGGGAATTAAAATGATAGCAAAGGTAGTCTTTTAATTTTTCACTCAATGCAAATAACTGCTATCCCAAATTTTGGTAGAATGATTTAAAATGTGTGTGTTTGTATCTCAACATCAACTAAATGATTCATGCTAACTAGAGTAAAAAGAATCAAAGAATTCTCAAACTATTTATAAGTAAAGGACTACTTCTAGTCAGGACATAGATCAAATTTCCAAAATTGTTCTATGACCTTGTTCACCTTCAAAACCTGCCAACTGTTGTAAAGTCCAATGACGTGACACCAAAAAAAAGAAAACAAAAAAAAGCAACAAACAACTATTTACAAACAAAAATCAAAACCTAATCTAAAAAAAACTATTTACACAAAAAAGGTTATTTACAAAAAAACTATGATCAAAACTATGACTAGAAATAATGCTTTAGAAACTTCCCATTGATAGGCAATGGGATGTCTTCACTAGTCAAAGACTTCAGTCTATAAGTACTATCACCTAATATTTTAGAAAATTGATACGTACCTGTCCACAACTTGTCAAACTTACTATGTTCACCTTTTCATTCATGGGATTTGTTCCAATATAGGACAAAGTCAAATATTCTAAAAGTATTTAATCTAGCCCTTTTGTCAAACCATCTTTTTACCACAGATTGATTTCTAGAAAAATGGTCTATAGCTTGGGTATGTTTTTCATCTAGATGCATTAATTGCAACAATCAAGCTTCAATTTGATCATCTAATCTAATGTATTCCTGGGAAAATTGCCAAGTAGGGATTTTCAAATTTATTGGTAATATAGGATCTACCCATAAACTAGGTGATAAGGAGAATTCCCTAACACAACTTTCATCCTAGTACAATCTACCTAAAGGGTGAATTTCAGCAAAGAATGCCATTCTCTAGGATTCTTTTCAATCAATTTTTTAATTATATCCAATATATTTTTATTTGATGATTTTGCTAATCTATTTCCCTACAGATAATAATTAGATGAGAATTTTAATGTTATACCATATTCAAATGCCCACTTGGAAAATATTAATGAAGAAAAAGCAAGGCCATTATCACATACCAGTGCGTACAATATTCCAGACCTAGTGATGAGATTCTCTTCCAAAAAATTGATTACCACCTTTGTAGTGCATTGTTTGTTGGGACACACTTCTATCCATCTAATGCAGTAATCTGTAGCAGTTAATATAAATTTATGGCCAGCAGATGATGTAGGATTAATAGTACCAATGAAATCTAATCCCCATTGTGAGAAGGGACGCATCTCCATCACCGGTTGTAATGGTTGACCATTCAATCTTCCTTTTTCTGATGCATTTTTACATGTATAGCAGTGTTTCACATGTTCATATTTATCTTTGAAAATCATTGGTGAGTAATAACTAGCTCTCAAAATGAGGTGTGTAATATCTAAAGGTGCTCCATGAGTTGTTCCAAACTTATCATGTAATTCCTGCAACACTTCGTTCGCTTCTATTCTATTCAAACATCTAAAATATTTTCCTTCATGTTTTCTTTTAAATAAAGAGCCTCCTTTGATCATATAACTTTGCAATTTTATCTTAAGAGCTCTTCTTTGATTTCTTTGCATAAATACCAGTCTTCTTGGTATTTTACATCCAAAGTATATTGTTGACTAGAAATTTGTGGATCTATTTCTCCAATAGATCTGACCAAATCCTGTCCCTGAATCAACTTCATGAGCATGATTTCTAGATCAAATTCTTGTAGGATCGTAACCCATTTGGCTCTTTTTTCTTTGAGCTCATTTTGTGTTAGCAACACTTTAATTGTAAAATCTAGAACAATAGATTTTACTATGCTTCTGAGGATGTAGTGCCTAAATTTTTGTACCGCTTTGACCAAAGAAAAGTTTTTTTTCAACATCTGTGTATCTCAGCTCCACTTATTTAAATGGAGCACTCATAAAATCAATTGGCTTCTCTTCTTTATTCTTTCCCTTTTGTGTTAGTACTACTGCACAAGTATGACCAGAAGCAAAAGAGTAAATATAAAAAGGTATAATCTAGACTTACTAGTACCGGTGCTTATGTAATTGCAGTATTTATGTTTTTGGAGGTGATCTTAGCTTTGTTTGACCACTCTATTTTGGCATCTTTCTTTAACATATCATCGAGTGGTTTTACTATTTTGGTGGATCTGGTAATAAATTTTCAGACAAAATTAATCTTACTGAAATATGATTTCAATTCTTTCTTACTTCCCGGGGGTTGTAACTTGAGTAGTGCACTCACTCTGTCTAGGTCTATTGAAATACCTCTTTTAGAAATAATGTCCTAGTAGGTTACCTTCAATTACCCTAAAAATACATTTTTTAGGATTTAATGAAACTACGTAAGTTTCAAACTTCTGTAATATTGCTCTAAGATCTCAAACATGATCTCCTCTATGAAAATACTGTGAGGTCATCCATGTAAATAATAATACATTTTCCTATCAACTCATGAAAAACATAATCCATGGCTCTCTAAAATGTAGCCCTGACATTTATCAATCCAAATGGCATCCTTTTGTAAGAAAAAGTTCCCCACTTCATGGTGAATGTTGTTTTCATCTGATATTCCCTCACTACCATTACTTGATTATATCTAGGGAATCCATCTAGAAAGGACATCATCTATGAACCATTGACTATTTGTAGCACTTCTTCTAGTGAGGGAAATGGATAATTATCTTTCTCAGACACCTTGTTAAGATTTCAAAAATGTGCACACAACCGTATATCTCCATTCTTCTTCCTTACAGGTACTAGATTTTCCACCCAAGTAGAATGTCTAATAGGAAAAGCTGATAAGAGATTTTGGACTTCCTTTTGAATTAGTGGTTCTAAGAGTGCATTTACTATCCATTGTTTCTATTGGAAAGGTTTTGCATCAGGATTTAACGGTATTGTATGCGTGACAATGGAAGTATCATAAATTTTCATATCTTCATATGTCCATGCTATAAACTTCCAATAATCTTTAAGTGCCTAAGAAGCAATATTTCTCTTCTCTTCCTCAGTACAGAGCTTTCCTATTAGCACATTCTTAGGATATTCTTTAGTATGTAAATTGTATAACTCAAATTTTCCTCCATCACTTTGAGGCAAATCTTTCTGTCTAATTATCTGATCGATGTCAAATAGTATTTCTAACTCGATTATTCCTTTTGGAATATTATTATCTTTTATTTGAGATAGTTCTTCATCTTGAATATCACCATCAAAACGATCTATCTCTTCAATTATTTGTGCTTCAAAAATATCGGAGTTAGTGATGAATTCCAATATATGTCAATCATCTTTGAACACCTATAAATTAGTAACATTATTGGGAACCGAAGGTAGCTGCACCAGCTCAACTATGAATCTACTCAAATCTGAGGCATCTAAAGGTTCTAGAGCACTGGCAATAGTAGCCAAAGCATTGGCATTAAATTTTCTTGGAATATGAGTAATTTTGAATGCATCAAAATATTCTATCAAATCCCAAGCTCTGTGTTGATAATTGGACAATCACTTGTAGTGATAGACACATTGCTTTCAAACTTGTTTAATTGCTAATTTGGAATCACCAAACACTGAAATTTTTTAATTTCTTCTTTATTGCGAAGATCAGGCCATGTATAAGGGCTTCATATTCTACCACATTGTTATTACATTGAAATTGTAATCAATAAGTAGCAAGAAAATATTTACCTTGCAAGCTAATGAGTTCAACTCGAATTCCAATTCCTTGTTTCAATTTGGATCCATCAAATTTGAGAATCTAGGCTTTTTCATCTGTAGCTTGTAACTTACCATTCTTAAGTATCTTTGAATTGGTATTTTCGGTCTGTATAACATAGATTCTATCTTTGTGCATTTCTAGTTCAGACCTTTTGATCTTGTCATGTTCTAAATAGTACTAGTTCTCGATTCTACAAATTATTTCTAGACACATCATGCAACTGTCTTCTTAGTGTGCAACATTATGTAACTTGCACCAACCCTGTAACAACAAACTTTTTAGTGAAAATTTGATTTTATCTCTATTTTGAGCTTTTGTAACAATATTCTTCCAAAATTCATCATAAGGACTATTTTCTTTAGAAGAAGAATCACAATTTGATTCAATTAAAAAATTTGTTCTAGGAGTTAGTTGATTAAGCTTTTTAGCATTAAATGTAAATACTTCTTCTATTTTAACTCCCGAACTTTGTATTTTATAAACTCTTAGTTCTACATCAATATATAGAAGTTCATTTTTCTAATTGTAATAAGTGATCATATATTTCATACGTGGTTCTCTTTCAATTCTGATTTGATTTGAAAGACCCTTCCATGGTAACCACACATGTGAGAAATCAGTGGCCATATATCCATTCAAAGTTTTAGACCAATCCTTGCTCAATAACATACCATAGGTATCAGGTATCTTGAAAACTTGAATGTCTATGTAGTATTGAATTCTAGGATCCGATGCTAGCTACATGTGAATATTAGTTAACTCTCTAACTACATTTACTTCAGTTTTATCAAGTTGAGTATCTTTCTTTAAAAAAAATTTGGAGTCAGCCCTAGCATTTGGCATATGGACAAAGGAATCACATTAGTAGACACTCCAAAATCTACTAAACATTTATGAATATTTTCCAAATATCCTCAGTGTGAGTAAAAATGGCGGAGACTCCAATTTTCCTTTGTAAAAGGCTACTTGTGCATTCACTATAGGAGCAATATTTTTATCTTTTACCTTAGTATTATTATCTTTCACCCGAGGTTCCTTAAATTTTACTTCTTTTGGAATATCTTCTAGAGTATTTAAGAAAGCTTTCTTGATCACATGTGTTTTGAGAAATTATGATAAAGAAAGGTTGATCTTTACCATTTTTTATTTCTTTCGCTAAATAGTTAGTCAAATTTTTTGGTCAGTGGAATCTAATTTTTCACTTCTTGACTTATCCTTGGGTGGAGTATTAAAGTTGTTAGGTGGAATCAATGTTGTTAATGGCCCATTGAATTTACTTCCATCATTGGTGTTACTTCTTGGGTTATAATTATGTCCTTTCTGATACTGCTGAAAAGTATGAATTTTGTCGATTTCTTCCTGAGGTTCATTTTCATTTTAATAGGGAAATGTATATGTTTCTAAAGTCATGGTTGAATTGTCTCCCTCATATTCATGAGTGTAACTTGAGATAATAGTAGGTGGTTTTACACATTTATAACTTTAAATAACTAAAGTAGAATCATATCCTACTATAACCAACTTATTTCCCTGAAGAGGATGAGAGTCACACTGTTCATTATAATTTGTAGCAACTAGAAAAATGTTTGAAGCAATTTTGAATTGTGAACAATCTACTTCAGTATGAGCATTTGTAGTATGAATTGTACACCAATTATTCATCACAAGATTAGCTAAATTCACCTTTGATATGGATCTTTCATCAGTAGGATTAGTGTTATCTAAAGGTGTTAATACTCCTCCATTGTTTGGTCATATATTCCAAGGTCTAGATGGTCTGGGAGCATTATACATTCTATTTTTCAAATTTTGGTTGTTATTTTGAGCATAAAAATTTTGATTTCTTAAATGTGTAACCTCTATGGTTAATCTTTTGAGTTAAGCCATAATTTATTTAATGTATTCTTTTTCCTCTAATATTTTAGCATTCTAATTTTCCTGAGTTTGCGAGAAAAAAAAAAAAATTTAGGATGCAACTCTATAATAGCTAGACTAGGGTGAGGGACTAAAGCTTGACTATTTCTTGGTTGAAAGAAATTATTTTGAGGAAATGTCCCATTCTGGAAACTGAAGGATAAACATTAGGAGTCATGGGATGATTTAAAGGGACTGCATTTATACTTGGGATAGGATAATTATTCAATTCATTTCTGCCATTTGTAGATGATCCATTTCTGAGGTGTTTCATTTCTAAATTTACACTTACGACTTCAACATAGGATTTAGGTAAAGTAGTAGGAGGATTTTCCCTTCACTTTACAAACACAACAGTTAAAGGATCTACTACTATCTAATAAAATGCAATAGCAAACAAATTATCCACTACGTAAGGTCCCTGCAACCTAGAATAAGCCTTTTGGAACCTATCATTAAAAGCAATTATAGGTTCTCCCTCAAACCTCTTGATTTGAGAAAATTGATGATACAACAAAGTAGGGTCAATTGGTGTTCTAAATCTGGCCAAAAATTGACTTTCCAAGTCTTGCCATGATCTAATAGAATTGCAAGGTAGGTTTATATACCACTGGTAAACTTCATCACTTAAGATGTACAAGAACAACCTACATATGAAATCTTCATGTTGAATCCTTGCTCTAAAGCACGTATCCTTAAAGATACGCATCTTTGTGAAGATAATACTTAAGGCACAACTTATCAGGATTTTTTGATAAACCATTGTACATGGAAAATTGAATCAGTGACTCTATGTTAAAGAAAGCCATCTCTATGAGAGGTGGTGGTGGTACAATAGTAGTCAGATTTTGCAAACTCGCACTTAAACTTCCAAACTTTTGAGGTCTAGATGACATTCAACCACTAAGCTTGACTAAAGTCACACAAGGATCACCAGATCAAGATCTAGTGACTCTATGGAAGTCTAGCTTAATACCTAACAAAACCAAAAGAACAACAATGATGCCCTCCTTCTAGCACTAGTTCCTATTGACAACAATGTCACTTGTAGCAACAATGCAGATAAATTCCTCACTCGAAAAACTTAACCAAAGGAAACCTAGGGGTGTCTATATAATATGATAAAGGTTGGCTCAGTTCAATCCCAAGTCTTTGGTAGTTAGGTCTTGACCATACTAGGTTCACTTCAGGGTATGATGTGATATTGTTGTTAATCTCAAAGGGAATACATTTGTTTCTAGTTTCATTAAGAATCATAAGCACTTTACACAAGATTTCTAGTTCAATCATAGAGTAACATCATGAAATCGAAATATTTGAAATAATACTTCATGAAAATCCACAATTTTGTTATCACTTAAAGTAGATTTAGCTTTAAGCATTCAATAATTTCATAGAAAATGAAATATTTTCAATAAATTTCCATTCATTTATCTTTTTTTGAAATTTTTTCAAGAATTAAAACATCTATTCTAAAATAAAGCATTAAAACTAATGAAAATTAAAATTTCTCCCAGTTATTCTCCACGCATGCCCCGAAGAATTAATCAAATCAAAGCAAATCGCTTTAAACTTCACTAAATTGCTTCATAGCTACATATAAAATGGTGTGAGATTTCAAAGAGAGGGATTTTAGTTTGGACACTGAGTAGGTTTTGTATGCACCCTTAAACGGCACAACATACAGTCTTGTTTGGTTGAACTAACAAAACCAACTACAAAGATTCATGAGATAGGTAGTTATCAAATTGGCTCTGATATTGATTAATTTCTACATGCATACAAGTTTTTAGACTTGAATGATTCAAAAAATAGGAAAAAAGAACAAAACTTAGAGAAGTTTTGGCTCTTCTGACATCCAAAAATTTTGAACTTAAAATAAAAATAAAGTAGTAAATGACCTTTTATAGGAATAAGGCCCAAAGATTTCAAACTTAAAGTTTATCTAGAGAATCAGAAATAGAAAATCAAAATGTAACATGTGGCATAAGCCAACTGTCATCAGAATCTTCTAGACAAAGTCAAAGCTTTGACTTCCTTTGTAGCAACACTTTTCACCTTCAAAATCTGATACACAATACTCCACATAAATAAAGTCTAGTAGTATCCTTTAGAATACTAGACAAGGAACATCCACTGGGACTGGGAACAACCTGCAAAATTCAATTGTAACAAAATATTTCTGACACTTCCAATATCGGATATCTGGTACTTCCTTTCATCATTCAGGGCTCAGGTTCTGGGATCTTTTCCTCGCTTTTCTTCAACTGATATTCTCATAAAGCATTCAGTATTTAATGCATATGGTCTTTTGAAATCCCTTGTATTACCTTCCAAGTGAACATGAGCCTAGTGTATTCTTTTGATATCTGGAGTATACTAGCATTCCTTTGCACTTTGTCTTTTTCATATCTAACTATAGTGTTCCTGCACTATAAAATCTCATCAATAACCTCCCAAGTTAACAATTGAACATGCTCTTTATTTATCCTTTCAATCCACTCCTTGAAGGCTTTCGCTTCTTTACCCTATTGTCCTATTGTTTGGAGATCACGATCTTGACGTGCCAACATTTCAATAAAACCTTAGTCTTTATCAAACAACTTATTACATTTCTCAGTGACCCTTTCAAATCCTTCTATACATTGTGTCAATATGTCACCTTCCCATTTCATTTTTCTCTTCCATTTTTCTAGCAATGGAATTTCTTGCTCTAAAATTATATTTTCTCTTATCAATTCTTGGACATCCATTTTTATGAGAGTTTCAACATTTCACCTTTCTGCATCAACCTGTTCCTGGTGAAACCTGCATTTACCTTCAAATCTTCTGGATTTCTCAGACCAATGGTATGCTTCCTTGTACTTTCCTATTGCATATGTAATAAATTATTCTCCTTGCCTCACCCAATACTTGATCCATTGTTCAAATACATTCATTTTATGGTGAACTACTACAATTGCATCCACTTGTTCTTGTGGCATTAGTACTAGATTTTGGGGCAATTCATTCTGTGCTTGACCAAATAGGCTTAATGACTTTATAAAATTTTCCAAGCTAGCAACCTGTTCTTTCAACTCTCTTTTCTTTCTTTTATTCTTTTGTACCATGGCAACTGTTCCATCTAAATTCATCTTCATTTCTTCTAATTCTTGTGTCCAGGATGAGTGTCCAAGATTAATACTTGTTATCTTGTACTCTGTTGGGTCTCAAAAGTGAAGGTTTGAACCTTAAGAGGGTTTTAGTCTCTTAGTACACTTTTGGCCAATGAATGAGGTAAACATGATTGATTACCTCCTACTCTTTAGGCTCTACTAGACCTAGGCAGGTGTACCTAAATAATGAGGCAGATTTGAGAGTTTAAAATGGATATTACTTATGGCAACCTACTCACAATGGCACATGAGAGTGAAGTAGATGCAAAGCTTAATGGCTAGTTCCTACTAAAATTATTTGAAGAATCAAGAGTATGAGTTTTATTTGTTTAAAATATCCTAAATATGACCAGTGTCTACTCCTATTGGGTGAATGGACTGAATGGGTGGATGGTGATTATGGAGACATATTTGTAGGCTAAGTAAACCTATTATTTAGCTTAACTCTAATTGTTGGGCACTTGGAATGTTTGCACCTTTTGCAAATGTGTAGGTTTGTTTATTACAATGCTCTTCTTTAATGATCTTAGTGTTATCCCTCAGATTACTGTGATGTCAAGAAAGGATTTTTAATTCTTAGTTTGAAGGAAACTAGTTAGATTAATTCTCTTTATAGGATTTTAATCCCTTAGGTAACCAATTAAGATGGATTAAATGAAATATTTTTAATTCTTTCTCACCAGAACCCAATCAAAACAATCACACAACAACATCAAATGTGTCCTGATAAATCTTGTAGATTCAAATAACTTGAAGCAATCACTTTGGAGACAACAAGGTAATAGATAAGCGTGAAAATTGACACAACAATTGAATACTGAAAATGGATTATGAATTATAAGAATTATTCTCCAATATATTGCTTCAAAAAATATACATTTATAATATAAGTCTTTAATATGATATGGATGGGCCAAATGTGCAATCTATCTTCTTACTAATGCCTACTCTAATGGTAGTGAAGTGGAATATGATATGATGATATCCAAAATTGATCCCTGGTTTCCCTATTTATACGGGAAGCAACAAGCTTTAGTCTCATCTACAAAAGGTTACACCTTTTCTTAACTAAAACATGATAAACATAAACATAAAAACTTTGAAAGTTTGTTGGTGGATGCACCATAGTTTGTTAATCGTTGGAAAGTGCTTGTGATCACCAAAGACCTATTCAAGGCTCAAGCATCATGATAATGTATCTAAAACCACCAAAACCTAATCCTTGTTGCTCCTTTTTCATTTGGGTTGCACAATGAATAAGTTGATCTTCGATAAATTCTCAATGTATCCACTTTTGGAATGAATGTCAGCATTATGTATAATATCTTTGACTGCATACTCAAGTTCAAAAATTCTTCCAATCTGCTCATGTGTTTTCTTGAGTACCTCATCCTCATCATTAATTTCATTGAGGACGCTTGGTAGGTAATGGGCTATCTCATCCTTCTAGGTATCCTGATCTTTCAAATTTGTTTCCTCAAATAATTCAGGTAGGGTCATTCTTAATGACTGACTGAAGTCACTTAATTCCTGCATCAGGATATTATGAAATTTTTCATGTGCACTCATGAGCTCTTGATATTCTTGGAGAAAAGTTTTGTTATCTCCCTTCTTTTCTTTGATATGAGGATCCACTTCCTTCATTCTATCATACAATATTTTGTGTTCTAACATAGTTAAACCTTATTAGCATGCTCAAACATATCATCGAACTTCATGCAAACTAGCTCTGATGCCATTTCAAAAATTTTGGTTTTCAACTTTCCTTTTAATTCTTCTTATTTTTTCTAAGCTTTCTCATATATGCATTTCCAATAGGTGGTCTCAAACATTTCCTCAAGAACCTTTCTTTCATGCTCAACCAGTGGGGAGTAAAACCCTAAGGAAGAAGGTAGTCTATCTCTATAGCTAATCACCTCCTACTTTAACCTTTCATTCTCTTGTATTAGTTCCTTATTATCTCTTACAAATTTTTGAATTTGAGCCTTGGTAAACTTGGCCACATTTACATTCAAGTCAATAGTCCCCATGGGGTTTGTTTCCCCTACTCTTTGTATTAGAAGATGTCCAAAGATCTAATCATGATTACTAATAAGGGAAGGTATTTTTCCTAGTGGGTAAAGTGCCCACATCTATAAAGTAGTATTATCGGGGTTATACCCTGATCTAGTATATATCTTATCACTAGCTTCATCCATCAATTTAAAGGTCTTGTTTTTCCTCTTCAAAAAGCTATCAAATATAATGGTTGAGCTGATATCCCACCCTAGAAGAAGCATAACCCCAACTTCTTGCAATATTTCTTATCCTCTTTCAGTAGTCATATTCTTCATCTCTTCATCAACCTCATGTTGAATCTCTTTTAAGGCATCTGCTTCTTTCTCAGGGTTGATGTCTTTTATCCTTTCTCTTACTATTATTCCTTTATACTTAGATGAAAGCCTTGAATTTAGAAGTTAGAACAAATGTATCATCTTCAATGAATTCTTGATTGGAATGATGTCTCACATCATCAGATAGCTCATTAGAAGCTTCAAATGTGATTACATTCCTTTCTAGTGGCATTTCATACTAGGGAACAATAGGAATGTTGATCTGGGTGACCTCTTCCTCCTCCTCAATATCATCTTCAATTATGATTGGGGTGTCAAATGAGAAGCTTACCTTTGGAGTAGGTTGTGGTGACAAATGGCCTAGTGGTGTTACATTCTTGACTTGTCTCCTAGAACCAATATTTATTCTTCTTTCAAAAGCTATGAGAGGTACATCCTTTATTAGTTCTTCTTCATACATAATTAATTGTTCAATTCTTTCCATAGGATCTTGAATTTCATGAAAGGCTTCTACATAGAATGGATTGTTGTTCATTCTCCAAGCCTCGGCCATAAAATTTCTATTGTAGGAATCCTTCCTCATTATCACTTGATTCTCCTCATAGTTCCTAATGACGTCATCCACATGAATCTTGTGCCCATATCCTTTCAATTTTTGTGAGATCTTGGCATCATAAATGAAATGTTCAGGGTCAATTTTTTTTCTTTTGTTTCCTACTGGCAAGCCATAATAATCTAAGTTACTACCAACCTATTCATACCCTGTATTAGAAATTATAGTGAAGTCACTAAAACATAGAGTAGAAGGCATAAATTTTTTCCTTCCATAACTTTTTAGGTGCATGAAAGTTGAATAAGACAACTGTCTTATGATCTCAAGGTATACAACTCTATTTGGCACAGTCTTAGGAAATAAATATGGGGCTGCCTCAAATACATATACTTTGATAATAGTATGGTATGCAAATGCATACCAATCCCCCCAATTGTGATTTATTTTTCCCTCATGACCCTTCTCTTTTGGTTGGAGGAACCTTTGTATTTCTAGGGAAAAATTATAATCAAATATATGGCCAAGCAAACCTATATAAGGGTTTGACAAAATATTCTTCAAAATACAAGTAGTGGGATCTCCCACATCTACTATCCCATATGGATGTCCACATTTGTACTGGCCTATAATTCCCATCACTATCCAAATCTCTTATTCTTAATTCTTCTCCCCATATTCCCATCACTTGCCCTTCGTATAGTATCATGTGCATAAGAAGTGAATAGTGTTTGAAGCTAATAGCCTCACTATTTTCCTTGATGGTATTAAGAGCAGTATTAATGACCTCAAATAGATATTCTACATAGTCATAGGGCCTTGCATCTTGGATTTGGATGTCTGCAGCTAGAACCATGGGATTTATAGTCATGTTAGTAGGAGCATCAACTCCCACTACTTGGCCAACTAAATAGTAGGTGTATTGATAGTACTCTTCAAACAAATCCATAGGGAATGGGGGCCTTTCATCATTGGAAAACCTCCTAGGTTGATTTCCTAGACCTTTATTCATGTGTAGAGGTAACTTCCACCTCTTATAGCTTGTATCCATAGTGCGATATTCATCCAACAAATCTATCATCCACAATTTTGTTTTCAAGGAGTTCTCTAATTGAAAAACCATATAAATGTAGTCCCATGTTATAATTATGAACCATGACCCATCGTGTAAGTGAATTTCCCTCATCTTTGGTTGTAGTTTCTAGCCAATTCTTTGATCAGCTCTACATTACTGAAAACATTAGGGATTACAAGCTTCCCCAAATTTAAGTTTCATGGGTTTGAGACTGGCCTATGTTTATATTTATTTCTATAATGATATATAAAAAAGTCATAACCCCTATGCGGAGTCCACACATCTCCTAAATTCTTGTGTTTGTCCTCCAATTTTTTGCATGATGGGTTTAATTGAGATATTCTTCTCAATTTCAGCCTACACCCGGAACACTAGTCTATCAAATCTTGGTTTAGTGGCCTAGTCTCTATTTTTTTCCTTTTTACCTTTGGTTTCTCTAGGGTTTTGTCCATTTTGAACCCTACTTATGTTGTACTTCAAGTCAACTTCTGAAAAATATGTTTAGCTAAGCCAAGATCACTTACTTGAATGAACATTGTAATTTCTAATTTGCTCGTCGTTGTCCATCTTCGTCCTCTGAATTTCCAACCACAATTCGCAGTGATTTCTAATTTCTTAGAGGTTATATTTATTGAAATTTGGCATGCCTAAGCCAACTCTAGTTCATAAATGGCACTCACACCACCTTTCTAATCAACTTGCAACATTAATGGCAGTTGTCTCTTCGATGACCTCATTAGTCATATCAATCTAGTGAAACATTATTTCATACTTTTCGAAGATACTTTAATTATGATGCTTGTTTCTCAGCTCTTCCCTTTTTGACCCCTATTACCAGAACATAAATGAGACTGGAAAATATCTCTCACTGACAAGCCTATGTCTCCTTAACATACCCTTATCTCTCCCTTTGGTGGTATTGCTTGTTAATGATCTTTATGTGACTTTAAATTTTTGAGGAGACCCCTAGTCACCTCTCTCTAATGTCCCTTAGTCTCATCGATAGCGTGTGTTTGTACCTACACCAGAATGTCGAGGAGACTTTTGAGAATGTTTGCCTGATATTCCTATGTCTCCTCAATATGTCATTGTTAGGATATCGAAGAGACTTTGATCAATGTTTGTTTGATCTCTTTATGTCTCGCTGACATTTTATTCCCACTCACTCCTTGAGTGTCAAAGAGACTCCCTTATTTCTCTCCCCAATATACCAATGTCTCCTTGATTATTTTTTTTCCCAAATGCAGAATACTTTGTATGATTATTTCTTGTTGGTGAGACATGTTAGATTTTCTCTTCATCACATCTAAGTCTCTAAGAATTTTTTTTCTTTAGGCTAGCGGAAAGACATTTGAATATGTCTCCTATACATACAGAGGTCTCATCTACATTCTTCATCGGCCTTTCATGCTCTTGTCGAAGAGACTGTGATGAGACTCTCTTCGATATGGCATTGTCTTGATGGCATGTCATGTGTTGCTGTGAGAACACTTCAGAGAGGGAATTCATTTTATTGTTATGATTAAAAAGCCTTATTTAGTTGTTTATGTATGAAGGTTCATTAATATTAGCCACTATGAAATGAATGGCAATGGAACATATGGTGAGTGTGGGAAGATGGGTGAAAATGGAAGTATGCAAAAATAACCAAGGTGGAATTTTTGGCTCCAACATACTCCTTAGGAATTATCTCATGTCTATTTTTTCTAGCTATTGGAGTAGCTATATGGATGGTTTTATCTCCATCTACATTCTTCTATATGACATGTTTCACTTTATCTTTGCGCTTGGGCTTAGGATTATCTACTTCTTGTATAAAACTATTAAGATCCAGAGGCACTATTTCTACTTCCATTAGAGAAGCCAATTCCCTAATCAACCAATCAGATGCATCCTCATCGCATTCTACCTCTATAACATTTCTTTGTTCTTGGTTTCCACTTGATTTAGGAAATTCTTCTCTTCTTCAACTTTATTTTCTACGTCCTTTGAAATAGGAATCTCTTCAACAACTTTTGGCATAGATTTAGGATTGTTGGGATTTGGCACTATCTCCTCTCTTTCAGGACTTATATTTTCCTATCTATCCAAATGTTCAACATCAACTTCCTAGACGTCACTTTCCTTGTATCTTGCTACATTAGGTTTATTCATTTACAACTTCATCACATGAAACCTGTGTATATATTTTATTCTCAATCTCAACCCAGTACTTATTTGATTCTTCAAAGACCTACAACTATTTATTATCATTTGGATCATTCCCAAGCAAAGGATGGGAATCAAAGGTATCTTCAATAATTGTTTCATCAATAGGATCCTACACTATAGTCTCCACTATTTCCATCTCAAGAACATTAGGGTTCCCCGCTTCTGAAGCAAATGTTCCTTGTATAAATTCTTCTTCTTTTACATTCATAGGAATGGACCCTATGGAATTTCCTCTAGCACTGGTTGTACCATGGGTTTATCCTTAGACTTCTTTTCTTTTACCTTTTCCCACATGGTACCCCATTTATCCATTTGTCCTTTAATACTAGCTTCATCTGCCTCAGAAATTTCATCCAAAATTGCAGGAGTCTCTCCTAGTGCCTGTTTCACACTAGCCATATTAATGGAAGGGGGAGAAGTAAACAATGTTGTAGCTCTCTAAGATTGAAACCTTGTCTATGCACCAGTATTTTCTATTAACCCTACCTCTTCATAAATAGTAGGTTTTGTCCTCGGCTTTTTTGTAGAGGAAGATACACCTTTAGGTTTCAATTTTGATTTAACTTTTCCTGACTTGGCATATTTTTTCTTATCATTTGGTTTTAGTGAGGCTCCTTGGCTTGAAGCCTTAGGAGTTTTCTCTTCAATTGTTATACCACCAGCTACCTTACTAGTTTTACTTTTCTTCTTAGCGGGTTCCCCACACTCAAAAGAAGTTTAATTTCTTTGTTTCCTTCTTTTATCTTGTGAGTGCATGGGTTCAATTCCTTTTTCTCTTAAAAATTTACAAAAATCATTTATCCAGTACTGAGTATGTAATAGAACCAGTGTAGAGAACTCTTCAATTGATGTAATTTCTTCACCCTAGTAATCTGGGTTTGGGATAGGTTCTTCATACACCTTGTCTTCATTATAAGATTTATTGAACACTTCACCATAATATCATGAAGCATAAGAATCTGATCATATTTTAACAACAATCTTTCATATTTTATTTTCCTTACTTTTTGCTCATCTTCACAATTAAGCCAATAATCTTCTAGGTTCTAGACATGAGCACAATAACCAACTATGTTCTTGGAAATATTCCCTTCATGATCATAATACATCCTTTGAAGTGGGAAACATTCAAAATTATATGTTCTCAATTATTCTTCACACAAGTCAATTGCCCTGATTGCACTGCATTTATAATTCCCTATCATAATAGGAAATCGGAAGGAAGCCTTCTTATGAGCATGGCTATAAAGAACTTGAGATGGTTTTAATTGTCTCACCAATTCTAATAATATAATTTTTTCTGTAGGATACCTAGGTAGCATGAAAGGATGTCCATCAAACCCTTCCACCCTAATGTAGGAGTAAGTGGGGAACTAAATGTACAAACCTCTCATCGGTCTAATAACACTTTGTGCTTCCAAAGATAATTTTTTGGCTTTGTCACCTTCCATCATTCTGACCAACTTCATGGAGAACACGTCATTAGCTCTCTTTTAATTCTCTTTGTATCCATGGATAGTTATTTGGGGTAAATGAGCATATATTAAACTATTTCCTACTTCTCTACCCAGCGTACCAATCCTTTTCAACCCTTGTTTACTTGCCTTGATGGCGTAGGAATAAATCACTTATGACACATATGAAGACATATAAAAGCATATGGTTTTGGGAAATTCCTTTATCTGTTCATGCAATCTATCACTAATAAACTTTCCCTAATGCATTTGCATGGGACTATTCATTAGTCTAGATATTATCGCAAACATCTAGGGTTCAGATTTGTTGGCATCTCACAATCTAGCTATCCTGCTCAACATAGTTATAACATCTTGAACATCTAGGTTGAACATAGACCTTAGAATTTATTTTGGTTGTTTTGCAATTGGCTCTTGGCACCATTGGGTACTCATAATTTGTTTGTTATGGTCTTCGACATTTTGGTAGGTCTTGGCTTTCACCTTCATATTAATATTATACATATGAGTGAAAATAGGAAGCCCAAATGTGTATGTAATTCCTTTCTTAGAGAGATTTTCATAAGTTCTTCCCTCCTTCTCAATGATTCTTTTATTTGGGTAATAATGATTTATACATTCCATGACCAATTCAAGGGCCTCCATTGCTGGTGGAAACACTCCTACTAAAAGTAACCCACTTTCTATAATATTTCTGGTACACTGAGAAGCATTTTCTTGTTGTACACATGTGTGAATTTCAACATTAGAAGACGACCCCATATGAGTATTTGTAACTACCATGCCAATTGCTATGGCTTGTGAACTGCAATATTTAAATTCATCTTCTATTTTTTCCTTAGAAGTACTCATTTTTGTTGGTGTGTTATGTATTTTCAAATGTGTGTCTTGTGTATGAGTTATGGTTAAAGTTAACCAAATTTCTTACAAATTATAAAACTTTCAATTCACCTTTTGGTTAAATTCAAATTAAAAAAATCAACATTTCAATTTTCAAAGGGAAATGCCATTTTTTGAGATTTTCATGCATGAAAATGATTAAAAGAATATCAGTTATTCGAAACATACCTAGTTTTGGTTGACAATGACAATCTTTTTTAGAATGAGGCCTCAAAACCCTTGGTATCTATGTTCTCAATTTTTTTATACATAAGATTATAATATTATTAATGTAGAACCCCAATCCAAATACCTGCAAAACACAATAAAGGAACAGATTAGAAGATCATATGCAAGTTAGAACAAGGATTCCCCATGGAATCCATTAACAAAGCTCAAAATAGGAATGAAAACAAGAATAAAATGAAAGAGCAAGAAAGTAAGCTAAATCCTATTGAAAGCAATGCAAACTCTTGATCCCATGGGGTAATTGGTGCCAATTTGATGTGAAAATTGGCCCTTTCCCAACTCCAATGATGTAATGAAGATGATTGATGAAGGATGAATGGTTGTGATGATGACTTCAATGGACCTCCATGTTGAAAATCTGCAAAAATCCTAACTATGCTTGGATGAAATTGATGATAAGTTGCTATGGATTTGAGTATAATAACTTTTCTCAAATTGTGGATGATAGAATGAGGAATGAAGCCTCTTATTTATAGAATGTTGAGATGGAAGAATGCCCAAAAGAGAGCAATGTGGGACTAAGAATCAACCAATGGGAAGGTGCCACTTGTCAATATGAGAATGGTTGAAGGATGTGCACATTTTGATGAATGTGCCCATAAATGCAATATTTGAAGTTTAAAAATGTTGAAATGCCATGCAAGAGGGAAAAATGAATGCCTTAAATGCCACTTGGATCCATGCACAAGGACATTTAAGATGAAATAAATTCCTTGTTGGAAGGACAAAGTCCACTTGGATTTTGAATTCAAATTGAGGGAATATTCTCTATTTATGCCATGTTGAGAGAAAATAGAGATTTAATAAATGAATTAAATCTATTTTCATGTGCAAGTGGCAAAAGCTAGAGGATGGGACATGAGAA
Source organism: Sequoia sempervirens (assembly GCA_007258455.2). NCBI lineage: Eukaryota > Viridiplantae > Streptophyta > Pinopsida > Cupressales > Cupressaceae > Sequoia > Sequoia sempervirens. Next base: position 329,233,264 of record VDFB02353493.1, read on the forward strand.
GAGATTAACCTTAATCTTGATTTGGTTAACTTAAGTGAAGATTAGGTGATTTGACCCATTTGACTTAGATTTATAGATTAAAATAAATCAAAAGATGGAAAATAATTTAGACTTAGTTAAATAAATATTTTGATTTATTTAACTAAAGGGGATGATGTTAGTGTTAAAGATGAATTAATTTAATTTAATAGAATAACTTTAGAGATTAATTAAATAAGATTGATTTATTTAATTAAAGGGGGACTTTATGATTAAATAAGTAAAATGATTTATTTAATGAATGGATGAATATGAATTAATTAAATACATGATGCCAATTTTGCATGTCGACATTTTGCCTCTCTTTGAAGCAATGCACTTGTTGTGTTGATTCAATGAATAAACTTGCCACGGTTAAAATTAAAAAAATTCTATTTTTTTTTTCGGATGCTCGAGCAGAAAGAAGTATATTGGTACATTGCCCCCTTGAGAGATCGAGAGAAAATATTCGATTTGAGTGTCGATCTCACGACAAAGAGGTTCAAGATGGATGTATGGATGGCTATGATGATGATGCAAATGAGATGGATGAGATGAATGATTCCTATATGGTTATGCAATGGATTTTTTATGCAAATGTATGGTTTATGAGATGCTTAGACTAACATATCTATATTATGATGATGAAAATGCATGTGAGATGATCAGTGTTTCCTATATGATATGATATGCAATGCGATGACGATTTGTGGATGCAAGATTAATGATGATGATGATTAACTGCCATAGTACCTTGTTAGCATGAAAAGCAAGAGGGAAGAAGAGATTCCAACAAGACATGAGATGATGATGATGGTTTTATTACCAAGGATTTGGGATTTTCAAAGGGCCAATTACCTTATGTTTGATAACACACATAAGCATGATGCATCAAGGTATAAAGAACCAGGATGGCGTTGTACCTAGTGTGATGGACTTTGACTCAACAATCAGATAGGATTATTTCTATTCACACTTGGCATACAAAACCTTATTCAAAAATGTAGTTTAGATATTCGAAACATCTCAGACCAAAACATAGGAAGGCAAGCCTTCCCATGTGGTCAACAAGATACCTAAAAAATCCTCCCTACATCTAAACAAAGCACGTATGACCAAGGTTATATTACAAAAAATCCAATAAGCACAACAAATAAAAGATAATGATCGTTGCCCCATTCCTATCTCTCTAAATCCTTTTTTTTGGACATCATCGAGAGGTCATTGGAATGAGTGCAATAAGATAAATCAAAAGAGAACGATGAAGTAAACAGACAAGCTAATGTTCTTCAATACCGCTAGCCAAGACTAAACTATGGTGATGCCTGATGTTGATGTCCATTGTAGGAAGGATGCATCCTAGGACATGATGATATTAGATGATTTTGATATGGGACTGATTGGATGATAGGCTATTGACACAAAGAGTTGACTAACTTGTTTACGTACTGACCTAGACTTGAGACTTGACATTTTGAGTTTTCACTTTTAACCTGCTAGACTTGTTTCTAACTGTTTCACCAAAGGTTGAGGATGACGATGATTTATTTATCTTGAGTGATGTTTATTATGGGTGAAAGTGAGATGAGACGGATGGATTTTTCAAATATTTGGATGTTTTTGGAGTTTCTTGAACTATTTTGTGGCTATTTTTTGGTATTTTTCAAGATTTTTCAAATGTTTTTGATTTTTGATTTTTCAAATGTTTTCAGGTTTTCTGAGATTTTGACCAAGAGACTAACCTAAGGACCTATCCTAGGGGCCTTGAGGGCTGATCAATAGATTAGCCTTGCTTATGTTATACATGCAGAGACCATGTAGTTCGACTAATGACTTGACCAATTTATAGATGAAGATATACATGATGAAATGTCAGTTTATTATGATAGACTCCTAAAGGATTGATCTAAGTGTCTCAAGGGATGACCAAAGATCAACCCTTCCTACGCTCAAGGCTCAGAGACCCGTAGTTCAACTGACGACTTGACCAATTTATAGATGAAGATATACATGATGAAATGTCATTTTATTATGATGAACTCCTAAAGGACTTACCTAAGTGTCTTGAGGGATGATCAAAGATCAACCTTGCCTACGTTCAAGGCTCAGAGACCCATAGTTTGACAAGAAAAAACTATTTTTTATTTTTTGACTAACTTTTTGACCTGTTTTTGGATTTTGATATGTTTTGGATGTTTTGGGATTTTAGTGTTTTATGAATGTTTTTGGATTTTCTGATTTTGCAATGTTTTTAGATTTTTTTGATTTTCTATTTTTTTTTGGATTTTCTGATTTTATGATGTTTTTGGATTTTCTAATTTAAGGACTTCAAGAATATACATGAATCTGATCTGATGAGAACATGCCCTTAGTGTGATGCAATAGACTACTTTGATAAAGGCAAGACAAACTGACCTTAGGAATGGGCCGAGTAGTACTAGGAGGGATCATGACATGAACACAAGACCAAGCTATGATGCAGATGTTGAATGGATGGGTGAGGAATGTGATGGATGATGGAAGCTTGATGGATGGCAATGCAGAATGAGCCGTGAAGATCCAGGTGGATGAAAAGTGCTTATTTAAACAAGGCACCTATTTGCTAGGTTTTCACCAAGGTACTTTCCCAAAGTGCCACTGAAGTGGTTTTCACTAGAGGACGATATTTTCTCTTTACTGTTTTTAATCCTTTTTCTATTTTTTTTTTTATAATTTTTTTTTGTTGTCACCAAGATGCCTGTTTGCCAAGTTTTTGCCAAGGTAACCATTTTTTCAAGACTTTTTCTTAATTTTTTGGATTTTTTGGTTCTATACCTTAGGCATAAAACTTTTTGAGATGAGAGTTGTTCATGGGCTCCTACAGAGGTTCCCCTTCGGGTGTTGATAATTGATATTCCCCTGACTTGTAGCTCGTTGTGATAACAAATGGTCCCAACCAGTTGGGTTCAAATTTTCCTTTGTTGTTTGGATTTAGGACATTCTTATGATTTTCCTTTAGCACCAGTTCTCCGACTTGGAATGTTCTACTTCTGATTTTCTTGTTGTAACTCTACTTAAGTCTGTTCTGATAGACTTGCAAATGATTCAATGCTTCTATACGTCACTCATCTAATAACTCCAGCTCATTTAGTCTTAATACTTAGTATTCCTCATCTGTGATGAGGTTCTGCAGTGATATTCTCAATGATGGGAGCTCAATCCCAATGGGTAGTATTGCCTCTGATCCATAGACCAAGGAGAAGGGAGTGGCACCGGTGGATGTGTGGATGCTAGTTTGGTAGGCCCAGAGGGCGGGATTGAGTTGTAGATGCTAGTCACGACCTAGGTCATTGATTATTCTTGAGAATTTTAAAAATGGTTTTATTGGTGGTTTCTACTTGGCCATTTCCTTGGGGATAGTACAAAGTTGAAAAGTGATGTTGGATTTTGAATTTTTCACATAGGTCATGAACATCCTAATTCTTGAATGGTGTCCCATTATCTAAGATAATAGCTTGGGGGACATCGTATCAGCATATTAAGTAGTTCATGATGAACTTTGATATTTTCTTTCCAGTGATATATGTCATGGGGATGGCTTCCACCCACTTGGTAAAGTACTCAGTGGTGGTTATGATGAACTTGTGACCATTAGATGAAGTGAGAGTGATTTTTCCAATGAGATCAAGTCCCCACTGTGAAAAGGGCCATGGTGTAATGATGGGATGGAGCTCTTGAGATGGAGCATGGATGAGGTCATCATGCTACTGACATTGTAGACACCTTATGACATAGTCATGTGCCTCTTTCTCCATAGTGGTCCAATAATATCCCATCCTCATCATTTTCTTGGCCAAGGTCATTCCACTCGAGTGTGAACCACAGATCTCATTATGCACCTCAGTTAAAGCAGTCAAGGCTTTCTCGGTGTTGAGGCATCGTAACAAGGTTCCCTGTATACTTCTATGATATAATGTATTTCCTAAGATGAGAAACCTAGATGCTTTCTTGAAAAAAGTTCTTTTTAGGCTTGAGGGTAAGTTAACAGGTAAGACACCTATTCATAGGTAGGTATAAATGTCATGGTACCAGGGATCACCGGGACCAATGATTTCGCATACAAATTTTGACTATGGTACCTCAAATCTGGGCATGAGAAGCTGTTCTACCAAGAATTTATGTTTTAGGATGTTGCGAGGGATTTCTAGTAAGGATCCAATTGTTGCCATGGCGTCTGAAGCTCTATTGTTTGCTCTAGGAATTTTCTCGAATGTGATCTCGGTGAAGGATTCTTTGAGAGTCTCCACCAGTTTTTTGTATGGAGTGAGCTTATCATCCTTAGACTCATATTCACCATTCACTTGATTTATTATCAACTAGAGTCTCCATATACTTTGAGGTTCATGATGTGTTACTACATAGCTATTCTGAGGCCTATGGTTAAAGCCTCATATTCTGCTATGTTTTTGGTGCAAGAAAATGCTAGTCTATAGGATCTAGGAGTACAATCCCCCTATGGGGCGATGAAGAAAACAATGATTCCTGATCCATGCTACATGTATGAGCCATCAAAGTAGAGTTTTTAGTGATCCGCTATGCTGAGGTTGAAGATGGATTCGTCTGGAAACTCTAATATAAGTTGGTTTTCTGAATAGGTTGGTGCTTTTGCAAGCTGATCTGCTATGACTTGGACTTTGATTTCTTTCCACTCCACATATTCAATGTCATACTCTGATAGTATCATGACCCACTTGGCCATTCTTCTGGTGAGCATTGCTTTTGATAGTAAGTACTTGAGGGGATCAATTTTGGCAATGAGTTTTATTTTGTGTGCCACAATGTAATGTCTAAATTTATTCGACGCAAACATGACTACTAGACATGATTTTTTAATGAATGATTATTTTAACTCATGCCCAACCATTGTTCTGCTGATATAATATATGACCATTTCTGTCCCATTTTCATCTTGTTGAGCTAGGAGAGCTCCAAGGGCTACTGTTGTTGTTGACACATATAGGATCAATGGTTTTATGGGGATCGGTGGCATAAGGACTGGCAGTGTAAGAATATATTCTTTGATTTTATTGAAGGCTTCCTCACACTTATCATCCCACTTGTACGCTACTCCCTTGTGAAGTAGGTGAGAATGCAAGATTTGATTATCTACCAGTTGTGTGATGAATCTTTGGATGGACTGAAGCCTTCCCTAGAGACCTCTCAATTATTTCAATGTTTTGGGTGCTTCCATTTCAAGAATTTCTTTTACCTTGGTAGGGTCTACCTCAATACCTCTCATTGACACTATGCAACCCAGTAGCTTTCTTGATTGTATGTTGAAGACACACTTCTTTGGATTTAATTAGACCTTGTATTCCTCTAGCTTGTCAAAGATAGCACTTAGGGTTGCCATGTGATCCCTCCTCTTTCTAGATTTGGCTAGTATGTCATCAACATAATCTTTGACAGTCTTGTGGATCATGTCATGGAAGATTAATTTCATAGCTCCTTGGTATGTAGCACCAACATTTTTCAAGCTGAATGGCATCATATTCCAATAGTAAGTCCCCCATGGACACGTGAAGCCCATTTTTTGTTGGTGTTCTTTAGTAATCATTATCTGGTTGTATCCCGAAAAACTATCCATCAGGGAAAGAATTTCATGTCCCACTATCATGTCTACAATCATGTCAATGTTGGGAAATGGGAAATCTTCTTTCAGACATGCTTTGTTTAAGTCACTAAAATCTGTGTAGATTTTGATGCCCCCATCGAGTTTTGAGACATGAACCAGGTTTGACACCCATTCTAGATAGTTGATTGGTCTTATGAATATTGCATCAAGTAGCTTCTTCAATTCCATTTTGAGTAGTAGGGCAACCTGGGGGTGCATTTTCTTGAGCTTTTTTCGGACAGGCTTTGCTTTAGGATATACTGCTAGATGATGGACCACAATCTCTGGATAGAGCCAAGGCATTTCTGCATAGCTCCATGCAAAATTAACTTGTCTTTCTCTCAAGAAGGATGTTAGGAGCTCTTGTTCCTCTAATATTAATGACTCTGCATAGAATGTGATGTGTGGTGTCTGCTTTGTTCCTAGATTAACTAGATTGCATTTTTCAGCTAGGATCGCTGATTTTTCTTGATGAAGAGCTCTGAAAGGAAGATTAAATCCCCCATCCTCAGGTGCCTCATAGAGGTTTTCACCATTGGATGCATCCTTTCTTTTTACTATTTTCAGGTCAGAGAGTGCCACAATGTGGTTTTCACGAAAGGACTTAGAGATTATTCTCAGTTTTTCACTTTTGTGACTAAGGGATTCAATCATTTCCCCATAGTATGCATGTGTATCCAACTCAATGATGAACCCTGCTTTGTGATTCCCACATAGAATATTATCCTGTAGTCCCATGAATTTTGAGAGCGCTTCATTGTTTTCAAATGTGTCAAGAATTGGTGGTCCTTGTTGGTCATAATCAATGAGTTGTGGGTAAACTAGGTGGATCTCATGGTTTTGGTTTTCAGAATCATAAGATAGGGTGCTAATAATGAGAAGGGTGGTATCCTCAAATAGCATGGGTAGGTTGGTTATGGGATCCTCATCATCTCTACTACTACAGATGTCAGTTATGTCAAAAGTGAAATTATCTATGACGTGGCCAGTGGATACAACTAAGAAAAGTTTAGCTGGTATTGGTTCATGGGGAGTCTTGATTGCATTAACTGGGGGACCTTGTCCACGTATGGTTATACTTGGAGGGGTACATCCAATGCCAATATTTCTCATTTGCATCTCAAGAATGAAGGGTATTATAAGCCCATTGTCATTTTTCCCCAGCTTCTGGTTTCTATCATATCCCATTACGAGCATCATTTGCAAACCTTTGCTTCTGTCATCCATTGGTAAATTAGTTGATGGTCTATTATCTTGGTATAGGAGATGAGATGGATCCTCCTCTATGTCTTCTTGGCCAAGATCTCTCCAACTTTTAAAGTTGGGATATTCTTCAGGGGATGTTCGAGAAGTGGAGGCTTCATTTGATTGTGAACGTCCTCATGATCTAGGAGATTGTGGTAACTCTCCTACCACAATGGAATTTTTGGGAATCATATAGTTCCATAATTTTTGTATTGGATGATGAAATTGATATCAGAGATGGTGGGGATGGTGTGAGTGGTGATTTTCTTTGTCGCAGAAGTGGAAGCGAGAGTGGCTAGATCAATGTATGGTGTTGATGGGCCTTCATCATTTTTAGGTACTTGAGGTATTTTGTAGTATTTGGCCTCTAGGTTCTTGCAGTAGGAGAATGGTTCAAGATCTCCATGGATGGTGACCTCTTTTCCTTCATATGTGAATTTGATACATTGATGGAAGGTTGATGCTATTTATTGCATTGCATGGATCCACAAACATCCTAGGAGAATGTTATAAGGCAAGTCAAGGTTAAGGACTTGACAAGTAGTCTCCATGATAGTTGGTCCTACTTGAATAGGGATTTGGATTGTGTCTTGGGACACTCTTTCTTGATCATCATACACTTTGATTGTGATACCTTTTCCTTTGTCGATGGAATCCTCTAATGTTTTTAGGTTCTTAATGAGCTTGAGGGAACAAATATTCAAGCCTTCACCTCCATCGACCAAGGCTCGCTTGACTTTATTTTCTGCACTAGGACCTCTAAATGGAGTGCATGGTTGTGAGATGGCTGACTAGGAGAATCTTGATTAGAAAATGTAAGGAGATTCGGGGTGATGATGTTTCCGACTATAGCTTGGAATTGTTTCGCATCAAGATTTGCAGGGACGGTTGATGAAGCCAATGCTTCCTCAAGGATTTTCTTATGGGAGGATGAAATTTTTAGCAACTCCATGATGGAGATTTGTGTTGGGGTTCTTTTTAGTTGATCAAGGACATTATAACTACTGGGAAAAGATCTAGGGTTGGGTGTGGGTACTTTTTTTGGCTGAGATGATCCTGCAATGGTAATTTTTCCACCTCTTGTGGTGAATCCACAATCGACATGGGCTCCTTTGATGGTAGCACAGTAATCATCTAGGGAAGCGACGACATGATCATACACATGATTGACATTTTTGAAGGTACCTTTCCCTTTATAAGTGTATTATTCCCTTTGTTGTTGTGGTTTGGCATCAAATTTGTGTATATTTTGAGGTTCTGATTTCCTATTGGTTGTTCCACATTTATGATTCTTTGATCAATGAGGTCTTGGAATAGGTTCTTTAACCTCATGCAACTGTTAGTGGTGTGCCCTTTGATTTTGTAGAAGTTGCAGAGCTGATTTTTCATTGTACCAAGGAGGTTTAACATCTAGTTCTTGGTAGTCATCATAGGTGGGAGCCTTGATGAGGTTTTCATTTATCAGTTTCTTCATTATGACCTCGAGTGGTTCCCCAAGGGTGGTGTACTTCCACTTGGTGAAGTTCTTGTTTCGCTGGAGTGGTCCCCTTTGATCATTGATGTTGTTGATCATTTGATTGTTTGGTTGTTGTGTTGTGTTAGCTTGATGATGGTTTTGGATTTTTTGTTGTGGTGCGAGTGTGTTTTGCCGAGGGGTGCTAATGACAACTTTGGCATCGATGACACCATGATTGGTAACATTTTTTTTTCTTTCCCATGTGCGAGATTTGTCATTGTAACTGGTGGATGGGTGATTTTTCTATTGCTTGGGATATGTAGTTGATCCCCTAGGTTGTGTCATAAGGGCTCATTCGATGTTGAGCGCCTTGGAAATCAACTAGTCATACGTGGTGATACCTTGGACTTTGAGATTGAATGCCAAGGCTCTGTCAAGGTTGGATATGATAGTGCACACTTGTTCTTCCTTGGGCATGACCCATTTGCTCTGATTGGCCTTGGATCACCATTGTTGTAGGAATGAAGCAAATGATTCATTCTTACCTTGTTTTAGAGCTGATAGTTCCTCTAGACTGACATCCATGGTGATATTGCATGCATAGTTTTTGATGAATGTGTCTATGATTTTGTGGAATGTTTTGATGCCTGTAGGTAGGAAAGAGAACCATTCCATGGCATGGCTAGCCAAACTCCTAGGAAATAGCTGCATCAGATAGGTATCGTCATACGCGACTTCCATGCAATGAACCTAGAATTCCCTGATGTGATCTTTAGGGTTTATTGTCCCACGATACTTGTCAAACTTGGGATCTTAAATCCCTTTGGGAATGGCTTCATTTCAAGGCTCCTATCGAATGGATAAGGGCACAAGTTGCTGGGGGTTTTCGTGGTTCACCCTGATTGAAGATCGAGCACTTGTTGCGAGAGCAACTTGATTTTTGTTGTCACATCATTTTGTGGATCAAGGGGTGGGATGCAAGTGTTTTGAAGTGGTTCATTTGCCGGTGGGATGGGTGGATTGGTCGCTATGTTGATAGATGGTGTTTGCATATTTTGCTGAGCCAAGTATGCTTGCAATTGTTTTTGTACCAACAATGCTTGTTGTTGGTCCTATTGTTGCTATGCTATTAGTGCCTATTGTTGAGCCTACTATTGTGCTTGTTGTTGCGCCAACAATGTTTGTTGTTGGGCGGCTAATCAGGCTACTTCGTGTTGTTCTTGGTATTGTTTGAGCGCTTACTGATATGCTTGATGTTGCACTGCTTGTTGTTGTCCAAGATATTGTGCTTGTGCTTGCACTTGCGCTTGTGCTTGAGCTTGTTGGGCTTGGTATTGATCTTGGGCTTGAGCTTGAGCTTGAGCATGTACTTTGGCCTATGTGGTAGCTTGTGCAATATGTGCGGCTTGAGCAACTTACGATGCCTGAGCGGCCTGAGTAGCTTGAGTAGCTTGCACTACTTGTGCAGCTTGCTGAGCAGCTTATTGTTGCTATTGCAATAATGCTTGGGCTTGTGCAACCTACTGTGCTTTTTGTGCTTGTAATGCAACATTGATAGCTTGAACAACTTGTGTGGATTGTTGAGCAACTAATTGCGTGGTTTTTTGTTTTTTTACTTGTAGGAGTGCCTTTTGATAGGCAACTTGTTGAGTGGCTTACAATGCAATACTATATTGGCTTGATTTATTGGAGATTGGTGGTGGTGGTGGTGAAGGTGGATTTGCAATGGTGCTTGTTGTGGTGATGAGAAGCACACTTATGTTGATGGTTGGGGTTTGAGTCATAGATGGTGTGATTGATGTGTTTGGTCCTTGAGAGACCATGTTTTGAGATGTTAGGGGGGTGGTTGATGATGTGATGGTGGTATTTTATGTTATCATGGTGGTTGCCATCTGTTGTTACGATATTGATGACAAGCTTTGAGGACTTGATATGGTACTTTGATTGATGCTCAGTGGGTTGATCTAATTTTGTTGATTGATGCTTGGTAAGGGGGGAATTCCTAAACCAAGAGGTGATGTGGATATTGATGGTAATGGTTGAAGTGGTGGAAATGTGAGGGGGTAACCTCTTGAGGAAATGGTGTAGTGTCGAAAATGCCCCCTGGTCCAAATATGCCACCCTCTCCTTGTGAGGTTATGGGGAGAGTGGTTTGGGGTGTTGCATGAAATGATGATGATGGATCGTTTGGGTTGTGAAAGATGAGAGGGACATATGGATTTAATGGGTTTTGAGGTATGGATTGTCCCAAGATGGTATTTGCATCCAAATCTTGATTGTTTACGAGGGGGTGTGTTTGTAATTCATTGAGAAATACACTTCCCTGATTAACAATGGGTTGCATTGGAGCAATATATGATGTTATTTGGGGGATTTTTTGAGTGATGCTTTGGAATGGAGATGTTTATGAGATGGGGATGGTGGATGAGATTGGGGGCATGACCCCAAAAGATGGATCCACAATAGTGCTCAGATCAAAATTAGAGGGGAGTTTAGCCCCTTGCTTTGCTAACTCAAGTATGTATAGTGAAGGATTGAGTCTCATCATGATGTTGATAATTTTATGATTTTCCAGATTTTGATCCATTTCAGTGATTTCCTCATGTGACATTCTGAAGTGGTTATTAATGAGGTCCTCCACTTGGGCTTCCTCTTCTTGATTTGATGATGAAGGAAAGTTCGTTAGAGGGTTTCTTGACCCAACGGGATTCATTTTGGAATTCGCTTGACTTAGGTCGCTTGAAGTAGATGTTCCTTTGGTAGCTTCCATGTTCCTCTTGTGTCGGGATCTAGTTTGCACCATAAAATAGGGATCACTTTTCAAGAATATGGGAGATGGATCTCTAATTCTTTAGAATGATATATCTTTAGGCACAAAGAAATTTTTAGGATGGTTTTAAGGATCAAAGATGATATGGTGGGAATGATGCAAAAGATGGATGATGTGGATGTTTGATCTTTTGAGAAATATTGAGGGGGATGCTAGACTTTTAGGACTTTTGGATTTTTGAATCTGGATTTTGATTTTTGGATTGTCCTTGACTTGATTTTTGGTTTTCCTTGATTTTGGATTACGAACAAATAGACCCTAAGATGTTGGATGATTATCTAGGGGGTAGATTTTCTCAATGGATGATAATTTGAATATGTGTAGGGAGAATGATGCATCTACCCACACATATTAAAACAAGATGATTATTTAACCAAGCATATGAAGAAGGATGCATCTACATATACCTAGCTAAACAAGATGGTTTGATAATTTTTACTAAGCATATACAAAAGGATGCATCTACACATACCTAGCCAAAAAATGATTTGATGTTTTGATTCAAAGATTTCAAGGATTTTACTTCAAGGATTGGATGATTTTGATTTTTTCCAAAAAGCCTAGCATGGAGGATAATTTCAAGATTTTCCAAAAGATGATGGTGAGGTGATTTTGGTTTGATGTTGATGGATGAAGGTTTGATTTTGATCCTAGGTTTACCTAAAAAGACTCTTGTTCACTAGACCTTGGTTTTAAAGAACATGCCTTTCTCTAAACAAGGTGTTCAAATTCATGAAAAAGATTGGGATTCTAACAATAATAAAATGAGTACAACCTGGGATTGTTTCTTGAGGTTTTCCTGTAAAAATTAAAAAGCAGTCTTTGTCTAAATTCGTATAGCATTGAGAGATGCTTTTGGTGATTTTTTGGACTAAGAGCTTTTACCTTCAATTTCTTGATCTTGATCTTGTGTGAAATCATTGGAGATACATGTGTGGGGTCCAACTATTTTTAGTCTTTGCTTAATGACTTTGTTTTTACCACAAACACTTCTTTGATTAAGTTTTTCAAGCTAGATGTCCAATGTCTCAACTTCTTCTCATTCCACAAAATACATCCTATGAAACTTTGATGAAATCAAGGCAAGGGTTACTTATTGTTAACTTTAGCAAGCAAATTGAGATATAATCCAAGTGTTTAGAAACCTCTAAGGATAGAATCCCAAGGGAAAACAATAACACATGAATTTGGTCAATTGTATTTTCTTTCTAAAGGGTTTGAATTTTTGATGAAAAATGTTAAATGTTTGTTTCCAACTATTTTCGAACAGGAAAAGTGTTTTGTAACCAAGAACAAGCACAAGCCTAAGAATATGAAAGACTATATTTGTTGAGTCCCCACTTGGTCAAGTCCAGCTACACTTATTTTTAGCGAATGGTTAGATGCTTGACCCCACTGGCTCCCCTCGATGAAACTCACTTCTTGGGGAAGCCGAGCATCAGTACCCATGAAACTCCCATGGCATACTTTCCATTTCTACTTAAAATTGTAAAAGTGTGGGGTGGCTTTAGAATGATCATTCTTGCACCAACAAATAGATAGGGATTTTGGCCTTTCTACAGCAAGGATTTTAGTTCATACTTTCCATTCATAGGAGTTGACCCAACATGGCGAGAGACCATTGTTTCCTTTCTCATCAGAGCCAACCATGTGATACTGACCTTTGTTCTAGTACCCACTTTTATATCCTGGCTAGAAATACTCTTGGCTTTAGAGTGTTATCAGTTGGGTTGTTCCCTTGGGTTAGTACTTTTTCCCACAAGGTAGGCCCTCTAAGATAAACAATAGTGAGTAAACATATCTGTAACTGGATCGATCTTTGTTGAGAAACAAAGAGAGAATACACATGATAGGTTTTTTCACACTTGCAATATGTTTTGTTTAATTTTAAACCCAAATTGAAGTGTGGAGGCAATCACTTTATGGGTATGTGCAAGATCATGATGGGCCAAAAAGTAGCAATATGATGGGTATGTGGTTGATGACTTTTATTTTATCCAAAAATGATGAAACGAAAAGGGTTTTTAAAGGAGATTCTCAACTTTCCACCAATATAAATTATGCTTTATTTTGAATTTAATAAGTAATTATTATTCATTTTCTATTCCAATTACAACTAAAGTCCTGATTGATAGGATGATTGAAAAACATCTATAGCTTTCAAATGGTATACATTTTTTGAATCCAAAACATGCTAATTCTATGTTTTGCATACTATAGGATTAAAAAGAAAAATGAATTTCATGAAGTTTTGACCAAGTTAAGGTGGTCAAACATACGAGTTTTTAATATTTTTAAAAGTTGTAATAAAAATTTATAATTAATTATTTACTTGGAAAAAATTACAAAAAATATGCATCACATCAGGACATGAGTCATCTACTTATATCTAAAATATTATCATTTTATTGTGGTTAGGGTGGTTAGTAGACACCTACTTATTTTTTCCTTGAAATTTAAGTACCTGCATTAAAATTTCAAATTTTCACCAAATATATATATATTTAAACAAACCTAGTAGTTTAGAAACTAAATTCAATTTTCTATAGATTCTATTCTTACATATTTTTGAAATAATATAGATATCTTATTCAAATTTTTACATCAAGTTGCCTAACTCTGATTTTTCTGAATTTTTTGCCACTTAAGGGCCTTTTTTTTCCATGATGATCCTGCACATACCCTTATCCCAACCTAAGACCACCAAAAATCCTTTTGATTCTCAAGATTTCCATAAGGTGCGAGAGAAGTGCATACGTCTTTTCAATGGTCTTAGTTTGAGTAAGAAATCACAAAAAAAATTAGCACATGTTCTTTTTAAACCCACAAAGCAATAATGACTTCTTTTTATAGCACCAAAATAAGTGTGATAATTTGGCTTGTTCAATTATTAGCCTCAAACAAAATCTAGTGAGTTTGTGTCCTAAAGTTCATTTTAAACTCCTTTTGTAACAAGAATTTAAAGAGTTCTTTTTAGAGCCCAAAATGAAACTAGTAAGTCCTAAGCATGAAGGATAACAAATTTTTCCTTAAGAGGAATAGTGAATCCTTTAAGAGTGTTAAACAAACACTATAGTTTTCAAAAACACTTGGTATCATGAAATGAGGTCATCATGCTTGTTTTCCTCTTTACCTTTGATAAATTCAACCTACAAGAAAATCAGTTAGGTTCTACAAAAATAGAGGTCAAGAAAGAAGAAAACATACCAAGTAACAAGAATTTGATAAAAAGAACATGTCATAAATATTTTTTACTTTCTACTTCCCTCCAGCGGTGCAACCCATGAAGGCATCACAATTTAAACTTACCAGCAATGCTATATAGTGCCACTTACTAGTTAGCATTGCTTTGTAGCCAGGACAGTGAGCCCGAAGGTGTCACTATTTTGGTCAGTGGCACAGTTTGGAATTTGAAAAGATTCTAGTGAGCCAGAAAGATTCAGCGATCTTGTTTGAAAATTTGAATTCTGGGTGGGAAGTATGGAGCATCGTAGTTTGATTTTTTTAGCAGTGCGATATGGCGACACTGAGTTCTCAATAGTGCTAAAAAGAAACACTGAGCTTCCAATGGTGGAGTTTTCTGTAGGCATAAAAATAGCAAAGAAAACACGAAATTTAGTGAAAAAATGTGATTACATTTTCAAGAATTCCCTCCTTCTAGCGCCAAATGTAGAACCCCAATCCAAATGCCTACCAAACACAATAAAGGAACACATTAGAAGATCATATGCAAGTAAGAAAAAGGATTCCCCATGGAATCCATTAACAAAGCTCAAAATAGGAATGAAAACAAGAATAAAATGAAAGAGCAAGAAAGTAAGCTAAATCCTATTGAAAGCAATGCAAACTCTTGATCCCATGGGGGAATTGGTGCCAATTTGATGTGAAAATTGGCCCTTTCCCAACTCCAATGATGTAATGAAGATGATTGATGAAGGATGAATTCTTATGATGATGACTTCAATGGACCTCCATGTTGAAAATCTGCAAAAATCCTAACTATGCTTGGATGAAATTGATGATAAGTTGCTATGGATTTGAGTATAATAACTTTGCTCAAATTGTGGATGATAGAATGAGGAATGAAGCCTCTAATTTATAAAATGTTGAGATGGAAGGATTCCCAAAAGAGAGCAATGTGGGACTAAGAATCAATCAATGGCAAGGTGTCACTTGCCAATATGAGAATGGTTGAAGAATGTGCACATTTTGATGAATGTGCCCATAAATGCAATATTTAAATTTTGAAAATGTTGTAATGACATGCAAGAGGGAAAAATGAATGCCTTAAATGCCACTTGGCTCCATGCACAAGGACATGTAAGATGAAATAAATTCCTTCTTGGAAGGACAAAGTCCACTTGGATTTTGAATTCAAATTGAGGGAATATTCTCTATTTATGCCATGTTGAGAGAAAATAGAGATTTAATAAATGAATCAAATCTATTTTCATGTTCAAGTGGCAAAAGCTAGAGGATGGGACATGAGAAGAGATTAACCTTAATCTTGATTTGGTTAACTTAAGTGAAGATTAGGTGATTTGACCCATTTGACTTAGATTTATGGATTAAAATAAATCAAAAGGAGATGGAAAATGATATAGACTTAGTTAAATAAATATTTTGATTTATTTAACTAAAGGGGATGATGTTAGTGTTAAAGATGGGTTAATTTAATTTAATAGAAGAACTTTAGAGATTAATAAAAGGGTAAAAACTTTATTAATAATCATAGAACAATATTACAAAGCATCAACAGGCCAACGCCCAAGAACAGCCAGAACCAAACAAGGAAAAAGAGGCCACATCAATCAACAGTACTAGCATTTCCATCTGTAGTAAGAATCCCCTCCAAGTCGTGACGAAGCTCTAGAGAAACCTATCCCAACTCAACAACATTCCAACCCTCTATATGCTCAGAAGCCCAACGAGCCAGACAATCAGTTGCTCTATTCCACTCCCTCAGAATGTGAACGAAGGACACCATCTTCATCAAAGAGCTAATCTGCAAAATCTGCTGAACCAACCTAGTCAACTACCAGTGAACACCAGACACCTTTTGATCCTTCAGAAAATTTATCATGACTTGAGAATCAGATTCACATACAACCTTACGCCAACCCAAAGCAAATGCCTGCTCAAAAGCATATAAGATTGCCAAACCTTCCACAAGATTAATGGGTTGAACCCCCTCATGAATAGAAAAGAAGAAAATAGTTGATCCCAAAGAGTCTCTGCCAATCCCCCCAACCCTAGCAGGCCCAGGATTACCCCGAGAAGATCCATCCGTGTTGATCTTCAAAATGCCATCCGGGGGGGGCATCCATCTACCGATCCTAAGAACCCTCTACCGCAGGTGGCAACCTTTCCTAAGGCTAGCAGCCATCAAAGATGATCCATGAATCCCCAATCTATCCACTACCCCAGCATCCCCTTTCCCCAAGGGAAACCCAACATTACATTTAGCAGCCACCGTTTCCTGAATCATACCCAGAATTCTTTGCTAGACTTATTGCACAACCATCTTCTCACCATGGAAAATCCTATGATTCCTCTCCAACCAAATCTGCCACAAGATGAAAGTAGGTCCCACATACCACACATCCTGTAGAAAAGAGGCAACCGAAGGAGGCCTACCCAAACTGCTCCAAAAGTCAATCAAGGAGGAGGCATGAACACAGTAATAGTTCCACACTCCCCACCAGAAATGCCATAGCTGTGAAGCAAAGGAACAACGAAATAACAAATGAGCGGACTCCTCCTCCCCTCCCCCACAAAGAACACAAATAGAGGGACCCTAAAAACCCCGCTTCTGAATGTTGTCCCAAGTCAAACATCTATTTCGGGCCAAGGTCCAAACAAAATAGTTGCACTTTGGCCAAGAAAACTTGTTCCATACTCTCCTCCACTAGGTAACCTCCATCCCCTCCAGCTTATGAGATAACAACACTTGATACCCCGAGGCAACAAAATAAACCCCCTTAGGATTAGGAGACCAAGAGAGGACATCCCCATCTAGGAGGGGACTGCAGCGCCTACTAGAGAGGAGATTGTGAAGCTCTGCGCACTCTTCATTCAAGCCAACATTAGGCCATTCATCGAGATGCTTCCATCTCGCCCGCACTAGCTGGTCATTAATAGAGAAGGCCATAAAATCACTCATCCTAGACCAACCAATTGCAAGAAACCTCTGGCACAGAGTCAATAGATTAGGGTACTGAGAAGTAATAGGAGGAAAACCATCCCAAGACTCAGACCAAAAATGAGCCTTCGACCCCCCCTTGCAAATCCAGAAAAGGCCCTCCTTAACAAGCGTCCCACCTTTCTTAAGCATATTCCAAATCATTGAACCTCTCCCCGCTAGGGGAAGTTGGGGAATATCCTGCCAAGCCACACCAAGGAAGTATTTATGAGATAAAATCCTAGCCCAAATCTGATCCTGCTCCACACACCATCTCCAATATAGTTTACCCGCCAGCGCCTCCCCGGTCAAGGATGACTGCCTTAACCCAAGGCCATCGAACTGACGTGGACTACAAATAGTATCCCAGTTAACAAGGCTCCACTTCGAAGACAACAAACTACCAGCCCAAAGAAACTACCTGGCTAAAGAGTCTAAATCCTTAACAAATCCCATCGGGGCCACCTGAAGCATACATCTATAGGTAGGGAGAGCCTGCACCACCGACTTTAGCAACTGAACCTAGCCAGCAAAGGACAACCACCTATGAGTCCAGTGATTCACTTTCACCCAAAATTTATCCAAGATATTCTGCCAAGAAGCCTTAGGAAACCTACCAATAGAGATAGGCATACCAAGATAGATCAAAGGAAGATCCCCATTTTGAAATCTCAAGATATGGGCAATCCGCTGTTGAATGGGCACTAGGGTGTTAAAGAAGAAAATGGAGGACTTGTCTTCATTAATCCATTGAACTAAAGCAACAAGATACACATCCAACACCTTGCACAAAATGGAAGCTTCCCTAATAGTAGCCATGCCCATCAGAGCCGTGTCATCCACAAACTGTAAATGAGACTGTAGGGGCAGATTGCCTCCCCACCACCACCCCTGAATAAGACCCAAATCAACATTCCTTCTCAGCAAACGTCCCAAACCTTCCACAAGAAGAATAAACAAATACGGAGAAAGGGGATCTCCCTGCCGCAAACCATGAGAAGCTCCAAACAGCTCAGAATGCTCACCATTAGTTAACATAGAGAAGGAAACCGAGGTAACACAACTCATAACCCACTGAATCCAATCATTTCCAAAACCGAAAGCACCAAGCATCCGCTGGAGGAAACACCACCAAACACGATCATAAGCCTTAGCCATATCTAACTTGATGAACATCGCCTTATCTTTGGAGCTGGCCATCGAGTGAATGGTTTCTGAAGCTATAACAACCCCATCCAAAATTTTCCTATCTTCCAAAAAGCCACTCTATTCCTCTGAGATCAACACTCTCAACCACTTTTTTAATCTCTCAGCAATCAACTTGGTAATAATTTTTTAGATCACATTGCATAGGGAAATAGGCCTAAATTGAATTAACCTATCCGCCCCATCACATTTAGGTATGAGAGCAAGAAAGGTAGCATTCAAAGCCTAAAGCATCTACTTGTTCTTCTGAGATTCCTGAACCATAGCCAATAAATCCAACTTAATAATATCCCAGAATTCTTGGAAGAATTCAATTGGGAAACCATCAGGTCTAGGAGCCTTCCCCTTCTTCATCTAAAACACAGTCTCCTCCAATTCTTCCAAAGAAATGTCCCCCATGAGATGCTCATTCATTTCCCTTGTGACCAAAGAAGGAATATAGGAAAGAACTTGTACCTCCTCAACAGAACCACCATGTCCATCCTCCCTAAATAAAGATTCAAAATACTTAACAGCTTCATTCGAGATTTCCTAAGAAGAGGAGAGCCGCTCACCTCTTTCATTAACCAGAACTGAAATAGAATTACCCTGCCTCCTGGCTTTCACCGAGTTAAAGAAGAAAGCAGTATTTTTATCTCCTTCCTGAAGCCACTCAATTTTGGCCTTCTGTTTCCAAAAAACATCCTCTCTCAACTCACACTCCTCTAGCATCTTTAGAGCCCTAGCCTCATCCTGGAGCAAGTCAACCATCACTCCCTCTTCCCTAATCACCCTAGTGATACCATCCAATTCAGCTTGAGCACGAGCCTTATCCTAGAATTTTTTTCCAAAGCATTGTCTATTCCAACGTTTGAGCTGATATTTGGTAAATTGAAGCAATTTAGCAAAAGTATACATCACCATACCAAATACCAGTCTGTCGAGCTTCTACCAATCAGCCACATGGACATGTAAAGATGGATCCCGCAGCCACATGAGCTGAAAATTGAAGGAAGGAGAGCGAGGCACACGAGCAGAAGAAATAGAAAGCTTGATGGGCCAATGATCTGAGCCCCTCCAATCCAAGATTTCAGAACTAGAGGACCACAATCCACCAATCCAATAGCAGGAAACCAGGAAGCGATCCAGCCTTTCTGTAATGCAATTATCCCCTGTCCTTCGATTATTCCAAGTAAACTGACCATTATTGGGCTTAAAGTCAACCAAATTCAAAGCAGAGATGTTGTCTTGAAGAAGTAACGCCGAGGGATCCAACCTTGCATTACCTCCCCACTTCTTAGTCAACTTAGCAATGGCATTGAAGTCGCCAACCATAATCCACGGATGAAGAGGAACCATGCTATGCACATACCTAATATGAGACCATAGCAACTGCTTGCCAAGAAGATCCACAGGAGCATAAATATTAGAGAAAAGAACATACTCTCTCGTTTCAAACCAAGAGGCCACCATAGAAATGGAAGACTTAAAGGATATCCACCAGAGAGGGCGGACCTTCCGAGGGTTCCACAAATAGGCCAACCCCCCGGCTGAACTAGTGGCACCAATGCACTGGCACTCACCACTCACCCATAACTTGGGCATCATACCTATCATACCCTCAATTGATAACTTAGTCTCCTACAGAAAAAGAACATTAGGAGCATTGCTTCTAATCAAATAGCAAACAACTTTTTGTCGAGGGCCGCTGTTCAAGCCCCACACATTCCATGATAAAAAAATCATTTCAGGGGATTCAAGAAATGAGAATCCAGAGTCTTGACCAACCCTGACTCCACCAAATTTTCCCCTGTTAACTTAATCTTTTCCAAATCCTTCTTATGACCAAGCTTGGAAGATTTCTCTCCCACCCCTTTTTTTAAGTCCTTTTGATGAAGACCCAAAGGAGAGGGAGACTTGACACTCCTCCCAATATCAATACCAGCATTCAAAACTAGAGGAGACCCATCCCCACCATCCTTCTTCAACTCAGCTACACGAACTGACTCCACTAGAACACCCATGTGAAGATCTGTGACCATCTGAGAAACTCCAACATCTTGTGCATCTTGAGTAGCCTCAGAAAGGAGACCTAGTTGGCATGTACTCAGAGAACCCTGATCAAGGTTTACCAAACCCGGATTCACTTCATCATCTAACACCTCAAATCTATTAAAAGTATCCTCATCTTGTCTCTCCTTCAAGGTCCTCTTCTAATCCCTATTCCTATTGCGATCCCTGATAGGGAGGTAACCATCTGCATTAGCCCCATCTCCAGGGATAGGATCCTTCCCCCTATCAGCCATAGGCGGGTTACGTGGAGGTTGAGAAGAAGGGGGTTCCACAGGCCTAGCATTTGGACAACGTCGCAACAAGTGACCATATTCATGACAAAGACAACACTGGAAAGGGAGAGTCTCATAATCCAAATGCTACACCCAAGAGTAAGAACTCGCACACATATCCACAGAATCTGGCAAGGGTTTGGTCAAATCAATTTCAACACAGATACGGGCATAAGTCATTACCTTTCTATCTAGATTTTGTTGAACGGAGCCGACTGGTTTTCCAAGCAAAGATGCTATCAATTGCAGAACATCATCATGATAGCATTCCATAGGAAGTCGAGGAAGCCAGACCCAAATTAGAACACGATTTGGCAGCTCCTCCGAAGGATTGAAACCTGCATGCCAGGGCTTGATAAACAACCCCACTTCGTTATAAAAATAGGGACCACCCTCAAAGACCCTATTTCGATCAGCCATGCAATCAAAAGTGACCATGAAGTAATTGTTAGCCAATAACATAATGTCCATTTCACCCTCTAGCGACCAAGTCCGTTGGGCCCAAGACACCAAAAATTGAGAAACCCTCATCCCCAAAAATTTGCAATATAAAGAATGCCTAGAATAATATTCAATATCTTCAACTATCATCTCAGGTGGAATGACCATGGGTCTCTCTTTTCACTGCTCAAGAAATCCATTAACTTTGGTGATATGAGATCCCCCAGACATACAAACACTGCCATCAACCGAATCCTGAAGGAAAAGGCTATTGTCAATAACTTTTTTTGCATGCAACGGTGACTTTGAGCCAATAGCGGAACGAAATTCCATGCCTGAAGGGCCCAGCAAAGTCTCCCCTAGAGACATTGAGGCAGCAGAGCCAAAGACGACCATGCAAGGCCAAACACCAACCCTTCCACCAAACACACCACCTCTCACCACACACAACCCACACCACACTACCACTCAGAATCAGAGGTAACAGCGACCCCTTTCCCTTCGCACACCCCTAAAATGTCAATTCCCCAGCAGCCAAATCCAAACATGCACATGCATGTACCACCGCCGAAGCCCTAAGAGTAGACACGCACCATAGTACAGCATGCCAAGGGATCCCCGGGCACACAAAAAAATGGACCAAGCCAGAGATCTGATCATGGACGATCGACGGCCCAGATTCAATTTCACGTGTTTCAGGGTTTCTGTTATGTTCGCGCGCAAGGGCCTGGAGCATTCATGGCTACAGATGGAAGGTTGTTGGACTCGCCAAGCCAACATTCATGGCGACGGCCCTGGGACAAGGATGACATGGCCCGAGTATGGATGCGCGGATTTGGTGGCAGATTTGGTGTAGGTTGATTGATCTCTATCTGTGCGAGAATGTCCCTCCTGACAGAGATCCGACCAGAGGCTTTTATGAGACCAGAGAAGTTGTTGAAGGTCACAACAAGGGTTTTGATTGGTCACGATGTAGTTGGGGTCTGACGTGGCATGTTGATGTGGCTCTGAGCTGGATGGCGATCTCGAGACTGTTTAAAAGGAATTTTTGAATCGTTTGTAAGGGTCTTCGGCCAGAAGTTAGAACAAAATCTGAAGAGAAGAGCACTGAGTCACAGTGTCAAATTATTGTCAAAATTTGAGGTCTAGGTTTTGTAGTCTATAAAATATGAGGTCTTGGACACATGTATGAATTTGAATGTATAGATTGAGGTCTTTAAGTCTCTCCTTTGTATTGTGCATATGGATTGTTAATGAAAGTTGATCAAGGATTATTTCATTAACCATTTTAATGTAATGTTTTACTGTCTGTTTTGGTTGTTGCTCTTATTCAAGGAATAAGTTAAAGGCTTTAATCATATCAGAGATTCACATGTATGATAGGAAGATTTGATAAGTAGTCTTTTAGATCTGATCACTAGTTGTGAGACTAACAAGGTTAGTTTCGCATAGACTTTAATGTCCAGAGTAATGGTTCCTTCTACTTGTAGGGTATTGTGACTCCTAGCCCAAGAATAATGGCACTAATCTGATATTTGTTGTATGTCTTTAATGTTCTAGTCTTCTTGCTCAAGATCAATCATTTTATTTAATCAATATTGTTTGATGTCTTGCCCTACCTCCTAGTTGCTGCAAGTATTATGTTACTGAGAATCAAGCCATATGTGAGGTTCTCAATACTTGGCATCAGGATTCATCTGCTATAAAAAGAAATGTCTATTCTTATTTGAGGCATTGTGTGGGTATACCCGCCTGGTTCTGTAGAGCCTAAAGTGTAGAAGATCTCTTGATCTTGTCAGTTGGTCCAGGTCCTCCGAGCTGCCCTTGACTGGAGTTGGCTACTCCATAGGTAGAATAAGAGACCAACCTAGTTTGTAGAAAAAACAACCAACAGATTGGTGACTCCGCTGGGGAGAAACAAGTTGTAATACAGTCTGTAATCAGAAGTTGGCTAGTGTGAGTTCTCATTTTCCCATCTGAGTCACCAACAGATTGGCGACTCCGCTGGGGAGAAACAAGTTGTAATATAGTCTGTAATCAGAAGTTGGCTAGTGTGAGTTCTCATTTTCCCATCTGAGTCACCAATAGACTGGCGACTCCGCTGGGGAGAAACAAGTTGTAATACAGTCTATAATTAGAAGTTGGCTAGTGTGAGTTCTCATTTTCCCATCTGAGTCACCAACAGATTGGCGACTCTACTGGGGATCGAACTAAATCTAGCCTTATGAGTCGTATTGTGTGCAATAGAGTCATGTTCTTAATTGCCATGTTGGTTAGGTTCAAAGTTTGAAGAATCTCAAGCCTGGAGGAAGCCTTGTTGCAGTGAACCTGAAATATTTATGGTGCTCTGCTAGTGGAACGAGCTCAGAGAAGGATTTATATGTAAGTGAACTTCATGCCATTTGAAGTTCAGTCCTCTGCAAAGGAGGTGGCGACTCTTTCAAGGTAAACCCATTGAAGATTTGAAGAATGTTCCAGAGTTGCAACGTTTCCAGGTATTCTTCATGTGTTTGAACATTTGAGAAAGAAATTTTGTTTCCCTATTTAGTGATTTAGCACTACCAGAGGGAAAGATAGTAAATGATGTTAGCACATTTCCATTTGTTGGATCTGTTGAATGTAGTTGCAGTTCCATTGTAAGATTGTGTCTAGTGCTCAAGTCTCAATTTACGGATGATGAGAATGTATTTATACACCCTGAGGGTGGTCATCCACTGGTGCTGTCATATGCTAGTCATTATTGTAATTGTCCACAGTTAGTGAGCCTTGATTTGCAATATCTATGGAGCACCAAGCCATAAAAAAGATTGTCAAAGGGTTTCCTAAGTCTGATAAAGACTCAAGGATATACAAGACTAAGATAAGGCCTAAATGGAAGGCTGTATTTGAAAGAGGTCTCAGAGAAATGGATGAGAGACACCTGATTTTTCAACGGCTTAGAGACAGTCAAATTATATCTACTTGTCAGGTTGTCACACCAGTTGTTAATTCTTTTGACCCATTGTATGCTCAGTTAGATTTGTCATGGGTTGATTACAAAGCTGAATGTATGTCAACTCAGGTATATAAAGAGATGCCTAGATTTGATGGATATAATGTTTGTGGAGGAGGTGCACATGTCAAGAGTTTCTCCAGTTTCATGGAGAAACATTCTTTTAAATATCAGGATACATGGATGAGATTTTTTGTCAGATCCCTTGAAGCTAGAGCTCGGGACTGGTATTTGAGTTTCCCTGATATGTCTTTTCCTTGCTAGGATGAATTAGTGGCTACTTATAGAGAACAATTTGCAAGAGATCCTTTCGACCTGGTCAAAAGGTT
Organism: Sequoia sempervirens; assembly: GCA_007258455.2. Classification (NCBI taxonomy): domain Eukaryota; kingdom Viridiplantae; phylum Streptophyta; class Pinopsida; order Cupressales; family Cupressaceae; genus Sequoia; species Sequoia sempervirens. The sequence continues at coordinate 329,257,939 of VDFB02353493.1, forward strand.
AAAGAAAATTAAGAAACAAGATGGGGAGTCAAGTGTTGATTTCAATCATAGATTTGCTACTGTCTTGTCACTAATCCCAGAGATTTTCAGACCTAGCACTCCATGTTGTATCCACATGTATTTTGAAGCTTATGAAGAGGGATCTAGTGCATTGTTGAAAGAGTTCAAGATATTGAACATGCAGATGGCTTACATAGTCCTAGATAGTTTGGAAAAGCATAGAAATGAATATATACAAAGCCTGTTGTCTTCATTTGTCAGCACTCATGCTGATAAAGATAACAACTCTGTATGAATGGATGGTCAGTCTTCTTCAGACAGGTGCATAGTTGAGAAGGTTGAAAGTGATGGTGTTGCTTCATCAGATGATGAAGAAGTTGTGTTTGAACAACTTGCAGAAGTGATGCCCCAAGCAGAAGATCAGAGGTTGAGTCTCCCAAGCCAAGAACCCGAAGAGGAACATCAGTTGGACTGGCTCTTTGAAGAAGGGAGGTGTAATCGGCAATGTGATGAGACAGTTAAGCAGTTCAAGTGCACAAATGAGTGGAGTCTTGACACAAGTCTTCATGAGAAGATAAATGAATTTGCTGATGCAGGGAGTGCTCTAGAGGATATCAGATTTGATTATAAGGATGTGGAGTTTCACTCTCATGAAGGTAATCTTTTTGAAGATACCTTGGGATATCCTGATTTGCTACTTGGTATTGCATCCAGTTCTGGTGGAGGTCAAACAGAGGATGAAGTGGTTGAGAGGGTAGGTCAGAACATTGACCTACTAAGTTGTGAACAAGTATCAAATTTATTGACCACAAAATACTAGAGGTATGCACACAACAACCCTTAGTTGTTGTGGGCAACTCCTATCAACCTTGACACTGATGATGACCTTCAAAAAGCAAGGTATGATACAAGTGAGTCTAGTTCTATAACTGATGATGAACCAATTGATCATGTTGTGTATGACAAAGTGCAGTTTCTTTTTGATGACTTGAATGAGCCTAGGCATGAATATTTTCACATGGATGATGATGTTGATTCCAATGAGGGATCAGGTTATGCTTCTGAACCAGAATTGTTTGCTATTGGGCAAGCTTGTGATACTGAGGGTGATTATACCTCATGTTCAGAAGATGATGACATGACAACAGGTGTGGATGAATCAGAACTCTTTGATCATTCTCACCACCAACATGATGAAGAACAGGTGCAAGTAAAAAAAGGAAGCATGAGTAGAAGTCGAAGCCATCATTGCACTAGTGATGTGCCTCCTCCTCCTGCTGAACATGATGAAAGTTGTGTTGACACTGAAGGGATACTTGGTCTATGTGTGGAGCAGCTGAGAAGTGAGAATAGTAGTGAATGTCATGTGGTGGAGGGTGAAGTTGGATACAATTGCTTCCTATTTGATGCCCCTGATCTTTTGAGTACCGATACACATAGTGGTCTCCCTGCTGTCCCTGCTGATGTTGATTTACTAGAGCCCTCACTTGGGGTGTTTGACTTTGAGTTGAGTGTAGATGTGAAAGATGAATCAGTGCACACCATTGAACCTGGGATGAAGAAGATGTGCCCATGTTGCAGTAACCAGTACACAAATACTCCTGAATATGAACCTTTTGCCTTCGACATGTGCAAAGATGATTTGCATGTCATGGAAGAAGTTGTTTATCAGGGCTTTCAGTTTGATCTGCAGACTGATTTTGATGAAAAATTTTGTGATGTCAAGGATCAAGTGGACTATGAATGTTTTTATTTCCCAGTCCAAGCAAATGAGCATTCAGTAAAATATAACCATGAATTGTCCAGGGAGATATGCCATGATGATTGTGATTTCAAATCAGTGTCTGATTGCATGTTGCAGTTTGACAAGACAGTTGGTGACATTGGAAAGCACAGTAATTCAATGGGACTGGCTAGTGACCAAGCTAGTTTGTGGACAGTTCATGACAATGTTATCAGATTTTGTCTATGGAAGGCAACAGAGAATCAAGTTTTTGACAGAGGTAAAAGTTGGCTCTCATTTCTTTTCATTTGGTGGCCTTGTGTCATCAGGTGAAACAAAGGAATTAATCAAGTGACTCTTGAATTGCCTGTTCATGGACAATTCATGAGGGTACTTCGCATGAAGGATATATTTTCCGTGAATAGTAGTCTTAGGGTTTGGTTTCCTAGTCTCTTCCTTTTTGCTGCGTTTGTTAACCCTTTCCGGTTAGCTCCTGGTCTATTTTTAGCTTTTTGTCTCTCTGGTCTGCTCTCCCAGTGTTCTGAGATCTTGTTATGCCCACGAGGGGCATACATCCCCAATTGGAGCCTATGTTAGAGCCTTTTTGGTTGTCTTTCAGGTTCTGGTTGTGTGCCCTTGTTTTTTTTATTGCAAATCCTTGGCTTGTGAGTTTTATCTTTCATTTTAGCACGTGGGTTAAATGGGCTCCCACAAGGGTTGAGCCCAGCATGCTAGTTTTCATCTCTCCGGTGGGGCGGCCTATGTTAGGGTTTTTCCTAGTTTTTCTTTTCCCCGTTTTTGGGCTTTTAGTTCGGTTCCCCTTTCTCTTTTGCTTGCCTTGGCTTTTCTTTTGTTTTATCAGAGGTGGAATGGATGCTTGAACGAAACTAGAACTTTTCCAAATTCTGAAGTTCTAGTTCCTATTCACGCATCCATCCCTATTTTGATTTCGTGTGATTGGAGTTTCTTTTCCTTTCTACCCTGTGTCGATCACTGGTCGTTTTCCTCTCCGCATTCTTCCCTTTGTTTTTTGCTTTGTTTCCTTTGGCAGGCGCGGGATCGGAATGAGAACAGGTTTTGGAACCTTTTCAGGGGTTCCAGTTTCGAGTTTTGTTCCACTCCTGTCTCCCTCCCTTTATCTTTTGTGGAGGTGGATCCGGGTTGGGTTTTGGTCTCAGGTAGTCATTTTGGTTTTCGTTTCTTCCCCCGCTTCAACTCTGACTCTGTCTCTTTCCTGGTTCTGGCTCCAACCTTGTTTGATTCCCATTCCGCTGACTTTTTGATTCATTGACCTACCTAGCTAGTACCCCTGCAACTTAAGTTCCCCCCGAGCCCCTTTGTTTCGTCGTTAACCGGCCCCTTGTTACCATTTTCACCGGCCCCACGTTGCTTTCACTGTGACCTTTGGTGCTCAGGATTACCTCTCGGTGACCCCGAGATGTCTCCCCAAGGTCTCTTTCCGTCAGCCTATGTTGGTTCAGGTCAGGGAGATGTTTCCCTGATTTCTTTATGTCTCATTGATGGCTTTTCCCATTGGTGTGTTGGTGCCCGCTCAGGGTGAGGTCTTCTCGACTCCCCTTGGTCTCACCGAGATCCTTTTTACCGCCCCCCGTTGTGCATTTTTTGCTTGCATAAGTCTGAGTTTCCTATCGGAAAGACTTATCATTTGTCATAGCGACTAGAATTTATTTACAGGTGGTTGTCGACGAGACTTTCCTCTTGTTTTGGCGATAGCGGGAACCCTTATTGGCGTATCTTCTGGCTATCGGGCTAACCTCTTGTCGAGTTTCTGGTGTCTCGGCGACAAGTGCATTTTGTATTCTATTGGCATATGGTTTTGTATTGCGGCGAGAAGTCTTGGCGAAGGGGTCGGGTCTTGCCGACATGATTTAAAGTGGCACTCGGCAAGAGTTCTCTCTTCTCTCGGCGACCTAACATGCTCGGTTGTTTCGGCATAACTTTTCACTCTACATAGCGTCTCACCAAGGATTTCATGTTATGGTGATAGGTGGACTCTGTCAGCGAGAGAACATTTTTTCTTGGTGAATGTGAATGACCTTGGATGATTTTTAGTGAAGCAAGGAGTTCTCTACATAATGTCTTGCCGAGGGGTAAAGGCTATAGCGATATACATGATAGGTGCTCTTCGGCAAGAGAAGCAAAAGGTTACGGTGACATAACAAAAGGGTAAAAGATATGCTTTCGGTATGACAAATGGCTTTCGACGTAGTGTCTCAGTGATTGTGGTTGGCTATACCGAAATGTAAGAAGGGCATGGGGCTACTCCTAGGCTTCGATATAACAATTGGAGTATCACGGCGACTTGAAAGAAAATGATGTCTTCGGTGAAGCTTGGTGAAATCTCTAGGATGTCACCCCGAGGTCAAGATGTCACAGCGATATATGAAGAGAAGGAGGAACGCTCAGGGAAAGGACTATGTGGTCGATATGATATCTCGCCGACCTGAGTATGTCACAATGACTGCGATGAACAGGGGTGCGTAGGGAAAGTGATTGAATTGCCTTCGGCATGGTGAGGGTAATGTCTTAGCGGCTATTTCAATGATGAATAATGGTGCACTCGGTATCCTATGTGGACTTCGCTGGGATGTTACGCCGACCCACTGGCCTCTTGCCGATGGTGGTAGCCTGCTTCAACAGCTAATGGAGATTTAAAAGGCGGCCATCTGATCATGGAGGATCGACGGCCCAGATTCAATTTCACGTGTTTCAGGGTTTCTGTTATGTTTGTGCGCAAGGGCCTGGAGCATTCATGGCTATGGATGGAAGGTTGTTGGACCCGCCGAGCCAACATTCATGGCGACGGCCCTGGGACAAGGACGACATGGCCCGAGTATGGATGTGCGGATTTGGCGGCAGATTTGGTGTAGGTTGATTGATCTCTATCCGTGCGAGAATGTCCCTTCTGACAGAGATCCGACCAGAGGCTTTTATGAGACCAGAGAAGTTGTTGAAGGTCACAGCAAGGGTTTTGATTGGTCACGATGCAGTTGGGGTCTGACGTGGCATGTTGATGTGGCTCTGAGCTAGATGGCGATCTCGAGACTATTTAAAAGGAATTTCTGAATCGTTTGTAAGGGTCTTCGGCCAGAAGTTAGAACAAAATCTGAAGAGAAGAGCACTGAGTCACAGTGTCAAATTATTGTCAGAATTTGAGGTCTAGGTTTTGTAGTCTATAAGATATGAGGTCTTGGACACATGTATGAATCTGAATGTATAGACTGAGGTCTTTAAGTCTCTCCTTTGTATTGTGTGTATGGATTGTTAATGAAAGTTGATCAAGGATTATTTCATTAACCATTTTAATGTAATGTTTTACTGTCTATTCGGGTTGTTGCTCTTATTCAAGGAATAAATTAAATGCTTTAATCATATCAGAGATTCACATGTATGATAGGAGGATTTGATAAGTAGTCTTTTAGATCTAATCACTAGTTGTGAGACTAATAAGGTTAGTTTCACATAGACTTTAATGTCCAAAGTAATGGTTCCTTCTACTTGCAGGGTATTGTGACTCCTAGCCTAAGAATAATGGCACTAATCTGATATTTGTTGTATGTCTTTAGGGTTCTAGTCTTCTTTCTCAAGATCAATAATTTTATTTAATCAATCTTGTTGGATGTCTTGCCCTACTTCCTGGTTGCTGCAAGTATTGTGTTACTAAGAATCGAGCCATATTTGACGTTCTCAATACTTGGCATTAGGAGTCATATGCTATAAAAAGCAATGTCTATTCTTATTTGAGGCATTGTGTGGGTATACCCACCCTGGTTCTATAGAGCCTAAAGTGTAGAAGATCTCTTGCTCTTGTCAATTGGTCCAGGTCCTCCGAGCTGCCCTTGACTAGAGTTGGCTACTCCATAGGTAGAATAGGAGACCAACCTGGTTTGCAGAAAAAATAACCAAAAACATGTTGTCACATCAAATCATGCTTATTGCAAAGATCAACCCATTGAAATACCTACTATCTAAAGAAAATCTCATTGGGTGAATGGCCAAATGGGTGATGATCTTGATAGAATATGATATAGAGTACATGGAGCACAAGGTAATCAAAGGAAAAGTGATCGTTGACCAATCGGTAGAAGCACCTATCTATGCAGAGAATCCTTTGATATCTGAATTTCCTAATGAATCAGTGTTCCTTGTCAATACAATAGATCAGTGGAAAATTTAATTTTATGGATCATTTATCCAACATGGGTCAAGGGTGGGTATTCTTTTTATCACCCCTCAAGGTGATTGCATTTCAAATTCATACCAGCTATTATTTCCTTGTACTAACAATATCACAGAGTATGAAGCCCTAATAACAAGTCTGAGGATAGTAGTATAATGGTAGATACATGAGTTACAAGTCTATGGAGAATCATAGCTAGTTGTCAATCAAGTCAATGATGACTTCCAAACCAAGGATGATATGCTTACTCCTTATAAAAAGATGGTACCAATTCTTAAGGAATTTTTCATTGATATAAATTCTAACTAGATACCTTATATGGACAACAAAGTAGTAGATGCTATGGAAAAAAATTGATCATTATTAGATATGTCACACAATGTCCTTCAATGTGAATTCTTGGTAGAACAACTTCTCATGCTTGCTTTCAAAATCCCAAAATCTGAATTTTTGTGTGTAATTGTTGGTCTTAGTTGCTCGTGGTATCATGATATATTCACCTACCTTAGCAGAGGAACCCTCCCATTTGATATCACCTCCAATATTAAGAAGACCTTTGTTAGAAAGGCATCCTGATTAGTGATCCCTGTTGATACCGTTTACCATAGAAGCATTGAAGTGACATTACTATGATGTCTCAACCAAGAGGAAGTCTTGACCTCCTTAACAAAAGTACATGATGGCATATGTGGTTCCCATTCTAGTGGTATGAATTCAACTAAGAAACTATTGAGGATGGGGTATTACTAGCCAACCATGATAAGAGAAGCCCATTAGTATGTGCAAAAGTGTGTCCAGTGTCAACAACATGGAGATCTTATTCATGCTCCAGTCAGGAGTTACAATCAATGGTCACACCTTGGAATTTCTCACAATGGGGGCTTGACCTCATAGGGAAAATTACTCTCGCCTCATCTAATGGCCACAAGTTCATCATAACAACCACTAAGTACTTTACCAAGTGGGTGGAAGCCATTCCTATGACCTACATAATGGGGAAGTACATTTCTAAATTTATCTCGATTTACCTTATTTGTCGTTATGGTGTTCTACAAGCCCTTTTTCTAATAATAGAACACCCTTCAAGAATCAGGATGTGAAAGAGCTATGCCAACAATTTAACATCCAACATCGATTCTCTACCCCATATTACCCCAAAGGAAATGGTCAAGCTGAGGCTACAAACAAGACCATTCCAAAAATCCAAAATAAAATGATCAATGAAGTTGGATGTGATTGGCATCTGTAGTTAAATCCCACTTTGTGGGCCTATCGAACCAGTATCCACACACCTACAGGTGCAACCCTATTCTCCTTTATCTATGGATTAGAAGCCATCTTTCCTATTAAGTCAAACTTCCCTCATTGTGAGTGTCACTGTAGAATTTGATCACTGATGAAGAGTATAGAGTATCTACGCTAAATGAGCTAGAATTCTTGGATGAGAATCATCTTGATGCCCTTAATCATTTGCAAGCATATCAAAACCAACTGAAATAGAGCTATAACATGAAGATCAAGAGTTGGGATTTCTAGGTAGGGGATCTTGTTCTCAAGCAGAATCAAAAAAATATTCTAGATCAAGATAGTAAAGGAAATTTTGAACCTAATTGGTTAGGTCAATTTGTTGTCACATCAAGCTATGGATTAGGAGCATACTAATTATCAATGCCTGAAGGTGAAACTTTGTAGGAACCAACCAACAGTCTACATCTCAAAAAGTTTTATGCCTAGGATTGAAGGATGTAAATCTCAAAAATTAAAAAGAAATTAAAAAATGATCAAAAATCCAAAAAATTAAGAAAAAGGATTGAAAACAATAAAGAAAAAAATCATCCTCTAGTGAAAACAACTTCGGTGGCACTTTGGAAAGTACGTTGGTGAAAAACTAGCAAACATGCACCTTGTGTAAATAAATTACCTCCATCCATCTTTGGCTCTTTATCCTATTATTCTTTGCATCACATCCATCAATCGCATCATTCATCGTATTTATTTTGTCACCCATCCATGTCTGTATCATAGCAAGTGATATTGTGAAGTATCATATCACCTTTAGTACTACTTGGCATATTATTGAGGCCAACTTGTCCTACCTATATCGAGGTATTCTATGGCATCACATTAGGGGTGATTCACTATGAATCGGATTGGGTTTCTTATATATCTTAAGGTTATTTTAAATCTCTCAAAAATCCCAAAAACATTCATAAAACCTCATCAAAATCCAAAAACACTTGCAAAATTAAAAAATCCACAAACATCAAAATCTTGTATAGCCAAAAATCCCAAAATATCCAAAATCCTATATAGCTAAAATCCAAAAACATTTGAAAAGTTGTAAAGTCAAAAGTCTAAAACATAAAAAATACATCAAAATCCCTAAATTGGTCAAAACATAAAAAATCCAAAAATAGAACCATGTTGAACTACAAGTCTCTAAGCTTGAATGTAGGTAAGGCCATCATTAATTTTCCCCCTGAGACACCCTAGGTCAGTCCTTTAGGATTCTGTCATAATAAACTAGCAATCCATCAAGTGTTCATATCTCATCAATAATAAGTCAATTCAATCAAACTACGTGGTCTATGCGTGTATAACATAGGCAAGTCTCATCTTTGATAAGCCCCTGAGCCCTCTAGGATAGTCTATTAGGTTAGGTTCTTGGTTGGAAAACATTGAAAACCCCTAAACATTTGAAAACTTGAAAACCCCTAAACATTTAAAAACTTGAAAACCCAAAACATTGGAAAACATTGAAAAACCCTAAATAGCCTCAAATAATCAAAAAAAAATCACATAAAATTTCAAAAAAATAAAAAAGAACCTCAAAAAAATTTCAAAACACCAAAAACATCAAAATATTTCAAAAAACCCAAAACCATCCATCCCATTTTTCTTTCATCTGCAATAAACTTCATTCATAATAAATCAAACATCATCTTCATTAACCTTTGGTAAAATGAATAGAAAACAAGTATCACAAGTCATAAAATGAAAACATAATTGTCAAAACCTAAAGTCTATATCATAGGTAAATGAGTCAATAGAGTTTCTATCAACAACCTATCACACACCTAATCCTTCCAACAATGGACATCAACATCATAAATCAACTTAGCTATGCTAAATTATAAAAAGATATAGATAACACTGACTATTTGTCTTTGATCTTTTCTTATGATTTATCTCATTGACCCATTCTAAGGATTTCTTGATTATGTCTAGATGATTTAGAGAGGAATGGGGCATCAATAATTATCTTTCATTTTTTGTGCTTGTGGGTATTCTTGTAAAATAATTTTGGCGCATAATTGCTTAGTCGTGTGTAGGGAATTTGTTTAGAGTAAATTTTTGACTATTATGTATGCTTTGGTTTGAGATATTCTAAACTTTCAAACTACATTCCAACAAGGTTTACATATTTCAAGGTATGAACAAGAACTATCCTATCTATTTTCAAAGTCAAAGTCCATCACACTAGATACAAAGACATCCTGGTTATCAATACCATGATACATCGTATCTATGTGTTATATCAAACATAAAGAATGAAAAAAAATCCCAATCCCAGATATGAGAAAATCATCCATCTCATCACCATATCTAATAAAGTCTCGGTGGATCATGGAATTGTTGGACTTTTTGAATCAATATTAAAATCAATTGTCAAATCATTTTATTCTTCTATCTTCTTTCCACGGTAACCTAGTATCATGACAATCAACAAAAACATCATTATGTATCCATCCTGCATCCACAAAATCATTGGCATGCATACATATTGCATCATCACAACATATCATAATAATATGGAACATAATCCACTACATTGTCATTATCATTTAAATTGTTTTGAGTAATATAGATTTTTCATTCTAAGAATCTTAATCCATAACATAATCATTCATAACATCTATATCATGAACATTCATATCATCCATAAATACATCAATATAAGTATGAACATCATGAAATCATAGATCACATGGGAAAAGTACACAAAAAGAAATGCATTCATCCATACATCTTGCATAAGAATATCATATCATCTACATATCATCTGCATATCATAACATATCATAAAAATATACTGAAAAAAGAAGATAACACATCCATTACATCATATTGCATATCATATAAATTTTCCATCGATCATCGCATATCACAAAAACATAAATAAAAGAGGTGCATCCATCACATTGCATCCATACATAGTCATAACACATAAAAATAAAATAACATCATATCATATGCATCCATACATCCATAGAGCATGAAATAAAAACACATCACATCATGAATATGAATCATCTCATATATACATCAAAAAATGACTTTCATGGTACAATATTTGAATTAGTGTGTATGAATATCATCAAAAATATAATATACATGAGGCTATCAAAAATGATCCTATGAATGTGTATCTGTATAAATAATTGTTAGAATTAGGTGTTGTACACCTTGCATAATGTTTGTATTATTTTATTTATTTATTATGTGTGTGGTGCACCTAGGGGTTTCTAGGTGAATGTGCATCACAAGGAGTTATAATGTTGGGGCCACTTTGTTGTATGTAACATTGGGACATAATTGCCAAATGTAATTATTTAATATTGGGGAATAATAATAAAATAATAAAGTACCCAATATTAAATGTGGGGTCACATGATGTAGTATTTTGGGCACATGGTTTATGTAATACCACTTGGTGGTTTTGTGGGAGCTTGTTTCTATAAAAGCAACCACATGGGTAGTTGTTTATGGTTGGATCAAAAGTTGGTCAAGGTTGAGCTTGTGCATGTGTGAGGGTTTGAAGCATGGCATGGGATGTGTGGATTCATGCTTGGTCACATGGAATGCATGGATAGCTTGTACTTCAGAAGTGTTCATGGAGTCTCTGCAGATGTATTGTAATGGGTTTTCATTGCTGAATAATACATGGAGTGTGGATGCTTTTGGAGGTTGGGTTTTTCCCTCTTGAGGGTTTTCCCAGGGTATATCTTGTGTCATCTTTGATGGGTATGTTGTCTATTCTCTTGCATGTTGATGTTGAGTATTTTACTTGCATGTTTTCAGATTTGGGTTATGTGGAAATTGTCATTACATGGCTGCATAGTTTCCTTACAAGTGGTATCAGAGCTTTGGTTATTGGATTGGATAACCCTAGGTTGCATGAGAGAATGAAAGAAATGGCAAGATATAGGGTTTTGCAGGTGTTTTATTGCAGATCTGAGGGTTTTGGGTTTGCTGTTATGATGGGTTGTTTGCAGATTTGGGGTGAGAAAATTTGGCAAAATAGGGTTTCTTGGTCATGCATTTAAATGAGGGTTTTTTGGGGGTGAGTTTTCACAGATGACCTCTAGGACAAAATGGACCTCATGGTTGGATTCAGGTTGGCCGAGAGAGAAATTTTGACATATAACATGCCCTATTTTGGTTACAGAAAAAAAATGCACCCCCTTATTCGGCCGTACGGTCGACGGTACAGTCGTCAGAAAAAAAATAAAATAAAAATCCGAAAATAAAAATCCCGTCGAAAACTTTTTGTACCTGCAAAACGAAAACAAAAAAAATTATTAGAAAAATTAAAAAATCAAAAAACAAAAAAAAATTTAAAAGTTTTGGGGGGTCCGCAGACCCCCCCGCCCTCGGCTGCCGCCGTACCCTGCAGGCGGCAGGGTGGCAGGCCCTGTCGGCAGGGTACTGCCGGCCGGCAGGTAAGCCGCCGGCGGGTACCCTGTCCGGCAGGGTACCGGCCCGCCAGCCCATGCGGGCTTTAAAAATTAAAAATAAAATTTGAATTTTTTTTTTAAAATTCCGCCGGTTTTGAAAACATTATATGCCAGGTTTTATTGTTGCGTCGGGTCCGTACGCAGGGCATAGAAATTTTTATTTCTTGAAAAATTAAACCGGATTCAAATATGTTTTGGAATCCGCCGCCCACCCACCACCGGCGCGCCACCGGAGAGCCACCTGAAGGTTGATTTACAGCAGTTTTTTTCAAACGGGTATAACTTTTGCCCGAGTGTCGGTTTTTCGACTTCTTACAGTCGTTGGAAAGCTGGTTCCGAGCACTATGCAGTGGTACAGCTTTTTGTTCCATGGTTTATAGTTTTGACAGTGTTTTTCTTGGTTGAAGTCAGATGTTTACTTTGAGCTTTGAGAGGGCATATCGGGTGCATACGGAGTTGGATTTTGGATTTCGAGTAGTCAATGGAAAGGTTGTTCAGATCACTACGTAGTGGATCAGGTTTGGAGATATTTTGGCATGGTTTATTTGCTATTTTTTTCACCTGAGCTGTTTATGGGTCTCTTTGACTATGGTGTTATTATGAGCTTATGGATTGATGAATTTTGGATATTTGATGATGGATTCATTATATGCTCAGTTGTACATCTCAGATTATTATATCTTTTGACATGGTTATTAGCATGTATGTTGCATTGTTGTATCTACAAGTTGTGCAATGTTGTAGGCGGTCTATACTTACTTGTTGCACCTATGACTTGGATATGGGTTGTCTTTGCCCATTGATATTTTAGTGTTGATGCATGATCAATTTTAGTGGCTTGGTTTAGTCACTTGGTTTGCTGTTTTGGTTGTCATGTTGAGGAGGTGAGATGGTATTACCAGGTACAGTCATGATATGAGACATATGCAGTTGACTATGATTATGCAGATATGTGGACATGGTTGGGTTGATTTATTGGTACATTTGGTGGTGATCATGATGTCATGGATGTTTCTTGTGCATTAGGGACTTTGGCATGTTATGATGGTTTATGCAGGTGCATTGTTGGTGGTATTGGATTGGTTCCTGATTATGGTTATGGCGGTGTATCTTCTTGGTTTAGGAGATTGGTATCACGATGTCATGGATAGCTTGGTTACACGGTTCAGTGGGAGCTTGTGACAGTGATGGTTTGGCGGTGATGGATATGATGGTTTGGCGGTGTATCTTCTTGCTTTAGAGGATGGTTATCATGTTGTCATTGAGAGCTTGGATTCACAGGTTTTGTGTGAGCTTATGACAGTGTTGGTTTGTGCATCATGGTGCCATGGGATTGCTCGGTATCACGGTTCAGTGGGAGCATTTGGCAATGATGTGGATCCATTGGTTATTATGGATGGTTGTCTTCAGCAGGTGATCTTTGGTGTCATGGAGGAGCTCTTGGATTCTGTGTGCTACAGTGAGAGTTCTTTGACATTAGGTGTTGGAGATGTTGAGGTATTATTTATGACTTGTTGGTTTTGACAGGTGATCCTTGGTTGTAGGATGGTTTTGTTATTATGTCATGGTATACTCTTGATTACTAGTTTAGAGTAGTGGCATGGTACATGTTATGATGATTTATTCATGTGATCTTCTTTTGAGAGGATGTGAGATCATGGTGTCATGTTTATGTTCCTGATTCTGCAGTTGGAGCTATGATTTTGATCTTGGTTGGTTCTCTTTGTATTGAGTACATTGATTATTTGCTTGGTGTTTAGCATGGATTGATCGGTTACAGGTGCTCATGGATACTTGGAGACTTAGGTGAGGCTTGGTGTTCTCTTGTGGTTAGAGACATATTGATATGGTTACTCTTGATGAGGTTTTAGCAGGAAGTCCGAGGGAGCCTACACCTTGGTTGGACGTGAGTTCAACATGGACCAATGAGGAGAGTGTTCTTGGTTGAGTCATGATGACTTGGATATCCTGGAGGAGCATTCTCATTCCCCACTCTTGGTCTACTCGGCAGTTCACTTGAGAGGTATTGCCCATTATTCTTTCAGGTGCATTATATTTATGCTTTGTCTTCTCATGGATATGGATCTTGAGTCATGGATATTTGGTTCTGGAGGGTTCATTTGAGGAGTGTTGGCATGCTTATCTCCTTGTACATGTTGGGTTTAGGAGATGGTTTATTGGGCTGATTTCCTTGGTTTAGGAATGGTTACTTTGAGTTTGATCTTCTTGTTTTGAGATGCTTACATCCATGTTAGTTACATATGTTATCTTTGATCTTGGTGATTGGATGGATGGATGTTGTTATGGATTTTGTTATGGGGTGTTATGGAGGAGATCATACTTGACACAGTTGGCATTTAGAGTGTGTGTGTAGGAGGACATGCTACAGGGTTTGGTTTGCAGGTTTTGCTTATCAATGTGGATGTTCCTTGGTACTACATGTTTACTTCTATGAGATGCTGGTAGTAGACTTGGTATGCCTTTGTGATGGTGCCTTTTTTGGGATGTTAACGAAGCGACGCGTTGAATGCGCTCATTCCAGGTTTGCATTCATCTTGACATTGCCCATGCAGTGGGAGCTCCTGGATGTGTATGTCATGCTTTGACAGGTTTGCACATGGAGTTTGTTATTGTGGTTTATGGGTGGATATGTTGTTGGCATGAGTTTACTATGATATGTATACCTTGGAGGTATGGATAGTTGGATGTGTTGGCACTTACTGTGGGTGTCATTTCAGCTATGGTGATTTATTCTTGACAGCTACTGGTGCATATTGGATTCAGTGTTTGTGTTTTGAGATATCAGGTTGAGGCAGGTTTATGCTTCTTTGTGACAGTTAGTGTGACGTCTCTTTGGATGTGTTCTTATCTTAGTGCAGTTGGCATGGTGGAGGATGGGAGCATTCATGGATGAGATGGTGGTCACCTTGGTTCTTGTTACAGGTATCTTGTTGGAGCACATGGAGCACTTGGATTCTAGGATGGTACATGTTGCCTATGGAGTTTATTTGTTACCCCCTTATGCAATGTATACAACAAGTGGGAGATTGTTAGAATTAGGTGTTGTACACCTTGCATAATGTTTGTAATGTTTTATTTATTTATTATGTGTGTGGTGCACCTAGGGGTTTTCTAGGTGAATGTGCATCACAAGGAGTTATAATGTTGGGGCCACTTTGTTGTATGTAACATTGGGACATGTAATTGCCAAATGTAATTATTTAATATTGGGGAATAATAATAAAATAATAAAGTACCCAATATTAAATGTGGGGTCACATGATGTAGTATTTTGGGCACATGGTTTATGTAATACCACTTGGTGGTTTTGTGGGAGCTTGTTTCTATAAAAGCAACCACATGGGTAGTTGTTTATGGTTGGATCAAAAGTTGGTCAAGGTTGAGCTTGTGCATGTGTGAGGGTTTGAAGCATGGCATGGGATGTGTGGATTCATGCTTGGTCACATGGAATGCATGGATAGCTTGTACTTCAGAAGTGTTCATGGAGTCTCTGCAGATGTATTGTAATGGGTTTTCATTGTGAATAATACATGGAGTGTGGATGCTTTTGGAGGGGGTTTTTCCCTCTTGAGGGTTTTCCTAGGGTATATCTTGTGTCATCTTTGATGGGTATGTTGTCTATTCTCTTGCATGTTGATGTTGAGTATTTTACTTGCATGTTTTCAGATTTGGGTTATGTGGAAATTGTCATTACATGGCTGCATAGTTTCCTTACAATAATTAGGAAGGAAATTTAAAAAGTGGCTATCCCTAGTCGATGCTTGACTCCCCGGGTCTAACCGAAGGTTGATCCTCATCCATAGGAGGTGCCCAACTCCTCTGTGAATAGTCAAGCTGCCTCATCTCATGGGGGACATCTCAATGGTAATGCATCTGTAGTATGTAGTCTTTGTGAGTGTCTCTCTATACATACGAGTTGACACCATATGTCCTTAAGATGTTGCTATGATAGCCACAAGTTGTTGTCTATACCCAATCTCCTATTCTAGTTGTAGGTCCAATTTCTACCGCAACTGAACTATGTTCCTCTCTGCAGTCATTCCTTGTAGATGCTATTATAGTTGGTCTCTCTCAACTATAAGGTCTACTACCAGAGCATCCCTCGGATCTAGCTGCTAAGGTGGTGGAGGTGGTGGTGCCACCAAAACCTATCCATCCTACTGATCCTACCAATGCCCTAGGTCTTGGTGACCCCGACCCTGATCCTACCGATGTTGTTCTCCATCCCCTAGAATGTGAACCCTCTACTAGTCTAGCTATTGCTCAAACTATTTTCTACCCCCATTTTTTCCTTTGGATCTTCCTTCAGGGTATCCCCCCACTAGGTATGTTAAGCAAACAAAAGGTCTCAACCATGCATCATATCCCAAGGTAGTCCCCACATCTAGAAAACCCTAACCATATGCCCAAGGTTGGGCAACCAGCTATCGGAAGTCATTAACCACCATGACGATGTCAATCTGAGCTCCCCACTCGACCTCTCTCTGAGATGTCACAAAAATTGTTGTATAATCCTATGGAGGTACATATTGTACCTCCCTGAACTATCTCACAATGTGGTCTAGGAGATACCGCTCAATGATGGTGTGCTCTTGCCCCTAGATGTAGCAGGTCTGTTGAGAAAAATATAATTGGTATTGTTCATCATACCAAGTAGGAACCTACAGTGACAACCTCCATCTGAATATAGTCATGTGATCTATGACATGACACCAATATGGTATACTTTCCAGGCTGGTGTGTTGTAATGTCATAGGGACCCTATATCTGAATACAATGGGCTCATCCTCATGAACATCTACAAAACAACAAGAGGCCTCAAAACTTCAATGTGCTCATAAGCCCATATGTGTAAAATTGTAACACCTGCTCTAATGCTCTGCCCTAGAAATATATGGCCTGATGCATATCATGATATAAAGAAGCAAGTAGAATTGGCCCCTAGGTATACATAGTCATCTGATGAATCATGTCGTGCCATGCCACTCCCGGCCTGGACTGAAACCTCTACCCTGTTAGTTGAGGGAAATAATGACAACAATGAGTGTCACAACAAACAATATGAATATGGGTATGCAGGCTCTGTATAGGTCAAAGTATATCTATGAACTAACCAAAATGATGTTGTTAGTCCACAAAAGTAAGCAACATTCATCTCTCTCAATGTCTATGTCATAGATGATGTGATCCCCATGAATGGGAAGCCACAAGATCTTCCACACGTCCTCGAGCATGACTGTGGCCTCACTGGTGGGCAAATGGAAAGGGGAGGTCTCACTATTCCACCTCTTAATAAGTGCTTTCATCATGGAAAAATGGGTGTGGACCTCTGGCATGAAAGAAATAAACCCTAATCTGAGCATCCACAACTTCTCCACCTCCAGGTCATTGAATTCTCATGCCACTTACAAAATCTCAAAATGATGCTCCCATGACATGAAATTTCATAGATTCTCCTTCACACACACAATGTCAATTTTCCAAAACATCTAAAAACTAATCAAAATCATAGGCTCTGCATCCTAAAAGATCAATTGTGTTGTTGAAATAGATAGTGTCACTATTTTTGGGGGTGCATCACCAATTTGGTGATGCATGTCACAATACTCAATGGCACATCGACATTTGCATGTGTCTCTATAACTAAAATTCATGGTGTGTCACTATTTGAAAAGTGTGCCATCCATCGCAAATGTGTGTTGCTAAATCAAAAAACCCTATGTGTCACTATTTTCCAATTGTGGAACCCTAATCAAATGCGTCACCCAAAAAAAATCTTGGTGTGTTGCTAAATGATAGATGCATCACTAAAAAATTGATAGCGACACTTTTGACACATTTTGCACATTGCTATATAGCAACACCCTAGAAAACCTAATTTGGATACACTAATAAATGCACTAAAATGTGAAAATAAAGACAAGATTTAAGTCACATACTCAGGGTCCTACAACTACTTGGCATTGGTACTCTCAAACCTTATCAAAAAGGTGAATTGGAAGCACATGGTGGGCCATCTCATCAGAGTGTTAGAGCTCCAAATGCACAAATTTTATATAGGTTGAATGCACAAATGAATTGGAAGTGCAACCTTTTCCCCTATTTAAGCCAAAAAAATAGGGTTTTTTGCCCTAATTTGAGCCAAAAGCTAGGGTTTTAGCCTGTTTTACCTATTTCTGCATCATGCAACCTATTTTGAGCCATCTTTTGTATTTATAAGACCATTTTTTCATCTTGAGGTATGTTTTGGCACTGAATTAATATTTTACCTTTTTCAAGAGATCAACCCAAAATTCAAAATTTCTACTCAATCTCTCTAAGGGGAAGGAACTAGCTTATTCCTTTAGATAGGGAAATAGTGGGGCATCCAAAAATTAGATTTCTTTTTACTTTTTGATTTGAGCAGAAATTTTAGTTTGAAAAGTATTAGTCTTTGAACCAATGTAACAAGTATCTCGCTTCAAAGAGGGGGAAAATGTAGACACTTAAAAATGTCCTAAATGGTATTACACACTTGAATCTAATATATTAACACTATTTTATCATAAAATCCATCCTCTTTTCCCTAGTTTGATTAAATTAGCCTAGCTATTTAATTAAATGCATCATTTTCATCTATTAATCCGATTAAGCTAAGTAGGTTAATTCCTCACCCTTTCATGCTAGTATTTTGTCCTGTTAAATTGGCTAAATCAAAATATTTAATTTTAACACCCTAAGTCCTCTTATTTAATTAAATAATCTTAATTATTTAATTAAATGTCATTTTGATCCCTTTTCATTAAATAAGGTAGTTATTTAATGGTTAACCTAAAATCCCCTAATTTATATAATTCAAACTTTGTTTTAATTATCAAATTACTAATTAATTTTAACTCTCCCACTTACAAGGGAATATTACTCCTTTTCACATTCCTCCAAAAAGGGAGTATTCTCATGGAATATTCTTCCCCTCTTCACTCATTTAAAAAAGGAATAATTCTTCATTGTAATAAACTTTCAACAAACTTCTTGAGCAAGTTTTGAAAGTGTGCTTCTTTGCATAATTGTGAGCCCTTGATTAAATATCAACTTTCATTTTCAACCCTTGATGGGAATCCATGATCCATGGATCCATCTTCTTTTCATCTTTACCATTGATTGATTCTTTCAATCTTGACCATCAATTTCCTTTTACCTATTATATAAATAGA
Source organism: Sequoia sempervirens (assembly GCA_007258455.2). Taxonomy (NCBI): domain Eukaryota; kingdom Viridiplantae; phylum Streptophyta; class Pinopsida; order Cupressales; family Cupressaceae; genus Sequoia; species Sequoia sempervirens. The sequence continues at coordinate 329,276,815 of VDFB02353493.1, forward strand.
TCTTGCATCCATTGAATATGGATCCACATTTTTAGAGAAAACTTATGCTATTGAAAATCACACCCATTTGCACTCATGTTTTATTTTTGATAAACATTTTAGGTTAATTTTCATGCATTATTAGCTTAGCATCCATTAATGGCTTCCATGGTAACTTAGTTGCATTCATTTAGTATAATTTGGAATCTAGGGCTTGCATTTTTTAATCTTGTACACATTTAGAATAGATTTTCATACACTTGCATTAAACATCTTAGCTTTCATCATGTTAATTTAGCATTTATCATGCTTTAATTCATCTTTTTCATCAGTTTCAATCGATTTTAATCAATAAAATCAATTGGGAAGGCTCATATTATCCAAGGGATTGGGAAAGGGTCACCATTCCACATCAATGCAACACCACTCCCCTAATAGGATAAGTTTCAATGGCTTATAATATATGTTTTTCAAGATTTTATGTTTTAGAATGTTAGTTTTAATGGTTTCTTCATTTTTATTTACATTGAATATCTTATTGGGATTGATGCTTAGTTGATTAATACTTAGAATCCATATGGATCAAGTGTAGTTAATCTGTACTATGTCATTGGTCAAAGTTTCAAGTAGCTCACTATATTATGTCTCTTGATTTTATGGAAATAAAAAAGATCCTTCTCATTGTACCATGGTGGTTTAACTTGAGGTTCTTGGTAATTTTGATAGTTGGGGAGCATGATTAGATTGGATTTCACCAACTTTTCATGACTACTTCAATAGGTTCCCCCAATTGTGTGTACTTACATCATTGAGGGTAGTTGTTTCTAAGGGGTGGTCCTCTTTATTCGTTTCCATTGTTGACTTGGTTGTTTTGCGGCTTTGTGTTTTTTTGTTGTGTTTGTTGGTTGATTTTTTGTTTGTCTAGGAGCACATAGGATCACTTTTTCATCAACGACACCATTGTTAGCTACATTCTTGTTCTTGGAACATATGTGGGGATTTTCATTGGAACTTGTAGATGGGTGGTTGACCTTGTATGCTTGTGTGTTTCATTGTGCGATAAGGGCTCTTTTGATGTTATTGTCACTAGGGATAAGATCTTTGTATGATGTTATACATTTCATTTTTAGTTGAAGTGATAGATCTATGTCCACGTTGGAAATTTTGATCCATGTTTTTTGATCTTTTGGAATTGGCCATTTACTTTTGCTAGCTCTCTACCTAATGTAGCCAAGGTAGGAAGGACCAATTAAGGACTATCCCACATTGCAGCCTAAATTACCAACTTCATGATCACAATAGATATGCAAAAAAAATAAAAAATCTAATCCACATAAAGATAAAAGACATTCATGAACACCAGACACAAGATATGTCTTGGGAAAACCCTAATAGGGAAAAACCCAGCCTTCAAGCTCATTCCTCACTATATTATAATCTCAAAACATATTACATATGCCTCTTGGGCTTGGAAAATTTGAGGCTATAGCCCAGGGATTACAAATAGCTTAGACAATATCAATCTTCACAACAATCTTCCATCGACTCCTTCTCTTGCTCCACACTCCCTCTGCTCTGTGATTCTTCTGGATCAAAATAATTAGTCACCGTGCTTCATACTTCATACCATCAAGCACCTTATTAGTCCATCCCCCTTCTCCCTCCTATAACAAATCCTCTCTCTTCTAATTATATCATCCGCAAATCATTTAACCCTTAACATGTCGACCCAATTACAATGGCTAGTAAGGTAATGTGTAGACTCAAATAGGTTGGCCTCAAAAAATAAACAACCTACAATGTGAACCAACCAATGTCAGCCACAACATAGCAAGGACCCAAAACAACATCCTCAAATATGAAACACCTTCAAAATTTATTCCTCGAAGATCCACAACACGCTACAACACCCTATTGGCCAAGAACATGAAAAACATGAACAGACAAGAGAAGATCTCTAATCGCTAGCACACCGATCAATGTGGATCAACAACACATGATCTAGAACCATCCACAAGCATCATGAATCACCATAGAAATGTCCGCAACAACTTAAGCTACCAGAATCACATCATCTTCCTTTAGGAACACCAACTAGAACAACTAAACAACTGTTAGAATTCAGATACTCATAACTCAATCAAATCATCATGTGGATCTTTGAAACTTGACATGGTAACACTAGATCTACTTGACAAAAAACCCTTTAATCCATAGCCTCTGATCATCAATATACTGAGTTGGCCAACATACTGCACTCCACTGCATCACTGACTACTTGCAACATATTTTATTACAATTTTCTTAATATCCTCAACATATATAGCCTCAAAAATATTAATGCTAATAGTGTCCAGTCACAAATTTCAGCTCCTCAGTTTCTAGCAATCAAATATAGTAACCCAATACTCTGCAACTTCATTGTCAACAACCTCAATTTTTTGAATGCTTCTGGATGCCCCTGCATCAGACTTTCAGGGTTATTTGAAAAGTGATCCTTTTCACTTTGGTCTATACTATGTCAAATCTAATGTTGTCTCTTGAATTTGTTTGGCAATCTATCCACAGGAACTTGCAATTGCCTAAAGGTTGGTGTTCTATTCAAGTCCACCCTGCAAAACTACCTCAAGATTTTCTCTTAGAATTGGTTTGGTGATCTATCCATATGCACTTGAAACTACCTCAAGGTCGGTGTTTTGTTCAAGTCCACCCTACAAAACTGCCTCAAGTTTTTCTCTTTGAATTGGTTCGACGATCTACTTGCAAGCCTTATACTACCTCACTAGTCGGCGGTCTAAGCAAGCCCACCTTGCAAGTTGACCCAGGTTCTTCATCTTGTCATGGTTAAGGTTTGGTGGTCCACTTGCAAGACTTGCACTGCATCACTAGCCAACAGTATGAGCAAGCCTTCTCTGCAAGTTTCCTCAAGATCATTATCCTTTTTTATTCCTTCATTCACATTTACTTTGCTCTGGTATATAAAATTTCTCCTTAAGATCAATGCTTCACCTTCTTCTAGTTCCACTATGAAATATGATACCTCCAAAGGTTCCCCTACCTCTGCATAAAATAATTATGTATCAATAGGCTCATCTTCATCTGCACAAACTATCTTTGCATCCTTTACTGCTTCTCTTTCATTAGCTTCTTTGGTATTAGGTTCTTGATGAATTTTAGTGCTTGATTCTTTTTTCCTCCAAACTTGAAAATAGGTTCGTCTTCTAGAAAATCCTCTTTCATTCCTCTGGTACCCTTCATTGTCCTTTTTTTTCTCTGCATAACTTCATCATTCTCTACATCTTGATCCCTCTTTTTCTTCAACATATGAGTTCTTCCATTTGTACAATCTTCTAATCATACAAGTAACATGTTTCCATTTTGCTCCATCAATTCATCCATAATCCATCTACTTACAATCTATCATAGGCTTCCTCCTCATTTTATCCCAACACATCTTTTTAGAATGATTCCTACATCCATGTAACTTACAAGGATATAGATCCCAACATAATTCCTTTTCATGTCCATGCCTATTACAATGTGAACAGTACATAATTTTTCTTCCCTAATTTGAATTGTTTGAAATTGTAACAACATCCTTACCTATGTAATATCCAAGGCCTTCACTTTTGGGTTTCATTATTGGTTCAATAGGTTTTGTAATTCCGTGTTGATGCTTTCCCAATCCTTTTCCTTCATATCCCATTCTTTGCATGATTTTGAAACCAATAGCATCACCAACAATTGTAGGCTTCGTTGATTTGCTATCTTCAACTTCACCTTCTAAAGAAACTTCTACAACATCACACAAATCATTAGTATCACATGAAACATCACAAAATTTAAGCTTAGATCTTAGATTCTCATTCTTCTTCTAGCATTCTATAAGTGATTGCTCCAACTGATTAACATGTTCCTTCAAGCCAGATATCTCCTTCTTCTACGAATTTTTCTCCTTGTTTAGCTCTTTCAAACTTTCCTCCAAATCTTTGTTTCTATCTTCCACCTTTTCAAACAACTTGAATCCTTCTGCAAATTTCTTTCCAACATCCTCAATAATATCCAGCTCTACCTCTAGTTCTTCATTTCTCCTTCTTACATTTTTCAGTTCTTCTTCAAGAGCATCATACTTGTCTCCTCCTAGTTCTTTCATCCTCTCCATCAATTATGAATTACACTTCTTGATTTCACACAATTCTTCCTCCAAAGTATCCCCTTCACATATTATGTTTTCATTTTCCTTCTTCATCCTCTTCCCAATCTTCCCCATTGAAACAAATTAGATAATGTTCAACTAAATTTGAATGCTTACCCAAATCTTTCTTGACTCAATACTTCTTTTATGATGATACTTATTACTTCTAGGGTTTTTCACTTCTTTCAACACTGTCTTCTTTCACAACAAATTCACAACCAACTAACAGACTCGCAACCTGGCTTTGATACAATTTGATGCAGCCAAGGTAGGAAGGCCCAATTAAGGACTGTCCCGCCTTGTAGCCTAAATTACCAACTTCATGATCACAATAGATATGCAATGGAAATTAATAGCTAATCCCTAGAAAGATTAAAGACATTCATGAACACCAAACATAAGATATATCCTGGGAAAACCCTAATACGGAAAAACCTAGCCTTCAAAGCTCATTTCTCACTATTATAATCTCAAAACATATTACATATGCCTCTCAGACTTAACAAATTTGAGGTTGTAGCCCAGGGATTACAAATAGCTCATACAATAGAAATATTCACAACAATCTTCCATTGACTCCTTCTCTTGCTCCACACTCCCTTTGCTTTGTGATTCTTCTGGATTAGAATACTTCATCACAGTGATTCATAGTTTGTACCACCAAGCACCTTATTGATCCATCCCCCTTCTCCCTCCTGTAACAAATCCTCTCTCTTCTAATTATATCATCCATAAATCATTTAACCCTTAACATGTCAACCCAATTACAATGGCTAGTAAGGTAACATGCAGATTCAAATAGGTCAGCCTCAAACAATAAACAATCTACAATGCGAACCAACCAATGTCGGCCAAAACAAAGCAAGGACCCAAAACAACATCCTCGAACATGAAACACCTTCAAAATTTATTCCTCAAAGATCCACAACACGCTACAACACCCTGTCGGCCAAGAACATGAAAAACATGAACACACAAGAGAAAATATCTAATCGCGAGAACAATGATCAATGTGGATCAACAACACACGATCTAGAAACATCCACAAGCATCACAAATCACCACATAAATGTTTGTTAGTGTAATTAATATTTAATTATAGTTTCATAACTTTACTTAGGTAATATTTTAATTCCTAGGATAATTATTCTCATCCTTATCTTGTTGAGCTATCTTGTTGCTCAAGATAAGTTTAGGGTTATGCATACTTTGCTTTTATAAAGAAAATCATCTCATGTAATTATCGAATTCCTGAATAATAATATTTTGCACATCTTTTGTAAAGTTTTTCTTTTTCTGATTTTCTCTTTTGTGGAAGGATTTTTTAGTTTTCATTTTAGATCGTGGTTTCTAACATGGTATTAGAGCCTTGATTTGCAGCCCCTTCTCAGATTTTTGAGAAAATCATTGCAGAGTTTTTTCAAGATTCCTTGAGGGTTTCAAACCTTGAGATTGTCTCTCTATTTGGGTGTGTTAGCTCTCAAAAATGCGAGTAAAATACCTCAAGAGGTTTCCAATCTCTTGATATGCTTTAGGGTAATAGACAAGGTCAAATGGTTTAGACCTTCTACTCTTCATGTGTTGCTAGACCTAAGCAAGTGAACCTATGTGAATAAAGCAGACTTAAGGTTGTATGACTTGATTGATTTGATAGATCTATTGCAATGGCACAAACATAATAGATAAAAGCTTATAGACTACTCCTACTCCTAATATTGAAATTGAGATATGGATGTTTGAATAACGTTTTATAAAATTATAAAATGGAATTAGTGTGACTAGTGCCTACTTTTGTTGGGCTAATGGAGTCAAGAGGTAAATAATATGGGTTTCCCCTTTGGTTTAACTCTAGTTGCTAGGCACTTTGAGAATGAGGTTCTATTACTGGCATAAAACTTCACTAAATTTATGACTTGCATAAATTGTGCTGGAATATTTTCTTACCAGGCTTTTCTTCAATTATCCAAAAGAAATCTTTAAATCTCTGTGATTCATCCAAAAGAATTTAAATCTGACTTGTAGACACCAATTGATTAATTCACACAAAATGGGAATACATTTCGATAAATCAGAGATATACTTGATATACTGAGTTAAATAATTAAAAGACCTCAAGTTGGAGACAACCAAATATAAATGTAAATAATTTCATCACAACAACTGAACACCAAGAAATGATTTCACCAAATTTATGCATTCTTCTCCATTAAATAATTTGAAAGGATTTTACAATATACATCATGATATTTATTTCGGTAACAGTTCACCCTATCCAACTACCTAACCTACTTATTTCTCCTAATCTTATCTTCTTTTTGATACAATTTCACTTTGCATTTATACATTATTTTAGGGTTATAACCCTTCACAACACCCATTTGCTGCAACCCTTTAGTTAATTTCTCTCGGTAAAATAAAATATTTAATTATTTTCCCTTCTAGAAAATTAAATATTTTAATCTTTGCCATCTTTGTTCCTCAAAAAATAATCGTCACTTTACAAAATATTTAAAATCTTCGTTAATCTTTAATATCTTTGCTGGAAAACTTCGCCTCCACCTTTTCACTGTACATATCTTCAATTCATTCTTTGGGTAAAATTAATAAGCTTCTAGTGAAAAAATAATCTTGTTTATTCAGTATGCTTCTCTGCTTGTAACTTTTTCCCAATTGAATAATGTACTCCTTGGATAACTAATCTCCTGCTCTTTAACCTCATTGGTGAAAATGTTTTTCCCTCTTAATGAAATTATTTTACTTTTGTATTTAATTTTGTTCATCCTTATTTAGGGTAAAATATTCCTTAAGTAAAAATCATTTCCCATCAAATCTTTAATTTTTAATCTCCTCCATGAAAAGATTTACTCTCCATCGTAAAAATATTCTTCTAGGTAAAATAATTATCTTGCCTTTGGTGAAAATATTTCCAATTTTATTTCACTCAATATGATACTTCTATCTTGTTCATTTATTTCAACACTTTGAAACGATAATATTTTTTTCACACTCTTATTTCTATTTGACCTTTCATCTGCATTATGACCATATTTATTTACAATTTGGGGTTACTTCAAGCATCGAGAAATTTTTTTTTTCCCACGGATCTTATTTCTTTCACCGATGAATTATTCTTTGTTGGGTCATCGGTGTGACTTGATGAGACCTTTTTATACTCCCACCGATACTAATTGTCTTGAAGAACTTGTTATTCCAATAAATCTTAATCACATGCTCTATTCGGTGAGACTCTCCCCAAAGCATTTCATCGGTGTGACTTTAATAATCAGAGGAACTTACACCAATGACCTTTCTCTTGCCGATGTTTTGCTTTTCATTCACTACATTTTACGGTTTCCATTCTTTACTGAGATTCATGGTGATATTCACAATTTTCTATCTAGTTCCACTGCCTCCATTAGGTCCATCTAGTTCATTATCTCCACACATATATTGCTATACCTTCTATTAGATATGTTATCATTGTAAAATCTTCCAATGATATTTCCAAAATGGTGAACATCTTCCTCTTTCTTGTGTTCACTCGCTGCAACATTTTAGGGCTTCTATTTCATAGTTTCTTGGTGATATTCATAATAAGATTTGAACTTTGATATTCAAGTCTGCCGTTTTCTTTATTTCAATCTAACTTTTTAGATTGTTATTCTTTCCCTTCTCATTTGCGCCCCATATATCTTCAATTATCAAGTGCAAATTTGCACCCCAATATGGATCCCATGAATCAAAGTGTTTATACCTTTTAGCTAAATGAAGACACCAAATGTAGTGACAAGTAACCATGTCTCCAAGTGTTTGTCCCATGTATATTGCCTCATAAAATCAATAATACTAGCCCACATCGTTCTTCATCAACTCCAACAAGCAGTGAATAATCCATGACATCAATCGACGCTAGAAATGAAATATCATTCCAGAAAGTTCTCTCCAGAAGGTGCTTGGATTTATTCCCGAGAGATATTGGAGTAGTTGGCATAGGTCCAGGAGAAATTTATTGCTTCCTAGAATGACCAGATCCTTTGAGATCATAAAATCATGTGACATTCCTTCCAAACAAGAGATTCTCTATTACCATTAGATCCATCCTAATCTATTTTCCACCTTTTGCATGCTTCACGATGACCTGATAAATACCAAGGATCTTTGCCAAACATGTAGGGCTTCCAGAACTTTATGATTCTATGAGATATTTGAAATATTCTGGTGCAAAATTGATAAAAGAATCCAATTTTGTCCTTGTTACTTGTTTGATGAAAAATCTACCATCGAAAGACTTTGCAAAAAACACATCACTCTTTCCACCTCGTGCTCCCAATTTCTTGCAACGACTTAGTGACAATCTAAAGTCCATTTCTATTGGACAACACTTTCTTCTAAGGGCATCAAACTCTCTTGTGAAATAACATGTTACTGTGTACTTGTTTATTACAGGAAGACCTTCATTAGTAAATGATACTTTTACATGCACTAGCCTCGATAAGTTTGAAATCCCACTACCACTACCTAATAATTACGCATATTCCTTCTCCTTATCTCTAGAAACTGCGAAATGGTTCCAATGTCTAAGTGAAATGTCATAAGAATTCCTTGCGTTTTAGTTCAACTCTATGATGGTTGGAATTGCAAAAGTAACCAGCTCATTGAATCCTGTCCATAATTTGGTAATTGTGTGGGAGGCAGGATTTTGGGTGCATTCTGCATCTCTTTTGATTCTCGTTATGCCGAGTATTTGACACAAAAAATGGCGTTCCTTCCTTGTTGCATAGGGGTCAGGATCATGAAAGCATAACATGTAATTTGTGAGCATCAAATCAAGAACTTGAGGCTTATTCCTTCGATCTTTCCTTTTACCCTAAAATTTCCCCACATCCGCTATCTTCCTACAAATATCTGATTGCAATTTTTCTTCACATTGTATCTACTTCTTCAAATTGTTGTGCTCATTCTGATAGTATTATTTAGAATCTATCGTATCTTCACCTAGGAAAGCTATCTAAAGTTTCCTCCATTTTTAATCTCTTGATTTGGGAGATTATGTAATGTTCCTAATTGTGTATAGTTTTCATAGCACTGCTGTGTTGAAGATTTCTTGTATTGAAGAATCATTAAGATAGCTACTTGGTATTTTCTCCATCATGCAAAACGATCTCTAATTTCACATGCCTATCCTCTTGTATTGTTCTCCGATCAAAATGCCCTGTTTATGCAACAATTCTTTCACATGCTTCACATTATCCTCCTATAGAGAGCACAAATAATAGTGTGGTAAAGTTGCACCCATATAACTCTTCTTTACTGTGATAAAATGAATGAAGTGGCCTCCAAAATTATTTCAAAAAACTGATCAAACAGTCTTCAAAATGCATGAAAATACACCAGAGTGTTATTTGAAGGTATGGGAGTGCATTTTCAAAATGGTTTGGAATGAACTTGTCAAAATTGAAAACTATCAATTCTCAAAATTGGTTACTTAGCTGTTTTTGCAAAATTGTGTATGTCCAACTATGCGAAACTCATTCAGTTTTGGCTTTACAAAAATATCAAATGGTGCCTTGGAAACTTGAAAATTGACATGGAGGTAAATCTTGGTGAAGATAATTGAAGGCACCAATCAATTTTCTTTGAAACTACCCTGGCCACTTAATATTGCTTTCCAAAGATGACCATTTTAGCAGATTTTAGCTGTGTTTCTGAGTGTTGAAATCTATTTTTTTTTATCATGGGAGCCAAAAATTTGCACGAAATTTTAGGCTCCAATAGGGTGCTCTTGCATGGTTACTTTTGGTGCATGTTGGAGGAAATCTGAGCTCATATTCGAATTCAGGGCTATTGAAAAAGTCAAGATCGACTTTTGTTTCACCTAAATCCGACATTTTATGCCAAAGTTATGAGGGTTTGAAGATTTGTTAGATCTAGGAGTTGCAAAGCTTCTAGTGCATTTTCAGGCAGATCAGACCTCGCCATCAGATCCAGAGCATCTAAGAGATGAAAAATGATATATAACTTGCCTATATTCAGTGTTAGCTGTTCGTGAGGAAAAAAAATTTACCCAGCAGGTCGTACGGCCTGCCAGGTACAGGGTATGATTATTTGTTCGTAGAATAAAAAATATATTCATTTTCATATGTTCGGAAATTTTACGGGCTTCATAATATTTTTTTTATGGCATTCGGTGGTTGATTTTTTTAAAAAAAAATAAAACAATTTTTTTGTGCGGAGTTTTCACTTTTACAGGGTCGTACACTGCCATACAACCGCCCATCCCATCACTGTTGACTGGCTTTTTCCCACTGGCTTCCAGAATTCTCTTCATCAACTTCCACTCACTCCTCACCATCAGTTTTATTTCCTTCGGCCACCACTGTTTTCCAGACTGTTGGCTCCCACTCCTGAGCTCCCAGTCCTATTGTAAGCCCCGGGGGGGCTTTGTTGCTAGCGGTGGCGCCACCTTTACTCCTCCCGCCTGCCACCCACCTGGTGGCGGGATTTTATTTTGCATTTTTTTTCCCCGCGGTCATATGGTGAACTAGGGGCCAGAGCAAAAGGGGCCAAAAATTTGCCCCCATTTAGCCTGTGAAGACCCTGATTTGCCCCCATACAGGCCTTTTATTAATTTCGTCATAACTTTTGATCTCGGAGGTGAATTTTTTGAAACGAGATATCACTGGAAAGCTGGCAAGCCCAATTTTTTGATGGTGTAGTTTGTTTTCAGATATTTTTCTGTTTGATGTGATTTTTTTCCTGTTGAATTCAGTTGTTCAGATTTCACTCCGGAGGGCATATCTTTTGACTCGGTGATCCTTTTTCCTTCATTCTTACAGCATTGGAAAGTTGGTTCAGTCATCTTTATAGATCTAAGGTCTATTTATATTTTCTATTTATTCATGCTTGCATTATCTCCTTTTACAATCATTGGGTTATTGTAATAAATGAACTGAGATAAAGTTCCATCAGGGGGGTTTCTTGCATAATAATCTGATTAGAGTGTGCATGCACTTTGATCTCCATCTTCATCTTATTTTGATGATAGCTCGCATGGGTTATATCTAGTTTCCTAGTTTCTTTTGGCCACATCTTGTCTTAGCTTGACATAGATCAGATTCACATCGGTTCACACTTCAGATTGGGAGTTTATGTTTCTTGATCTGCATTGGTCCAGATCCTTCTCAGTTTCAGGGCCATATTTTTATGGTACTTGTTCCCATGGAAGAGTTTTAGTCTCAGTTTGGCATCAGCATCGAGATACACGGTTTCCATATTCTTTCATCATTTCATCTACTATTGCTTCACAGATTCCAGGGTTGTTCTAGTTTGTGAGTTTTCTAGTGTTTCGTGGCATCGGGTCTGTTGTCACATTATTATGATTCTAATTTGGTTTCTTGTAGAAAAAAGTATCTTTCCTTGCTTGTCAAATTGCAGTTCCATTGTTACTCTACAATGTTCTTCCAGTGCTTCTTGCAGTAGGTCATTTCATTGTAGGGGGGTTTTGTCCCACTGGGTTTTCCTTCTCTACCTCATTATTGCATTTGTACATGGGTACCTGATCAAGCCTTGTTGTCGGGACCCATTCATGCTTTCTTGCATTCATCTTAGTTTTAGGTTTCATGCTTTTTTAGTCTCCCTAAGTTGCACTTATGGGGGGGTGTTAGTGTAATTAATATTTAATTACACTTGCATAACTTTACTTAGATAATATTTTAATTCCTAGGATAATTATTCTCATCCTTATCTTGTTGAGCTATTTTGTTGCTTAAGATAAGATTAGGATTATGCATACTTTTCTTTTATAAAGAAAATCATCTCATGTAATTATCGAATTCCTAAATAATAATATTTTGCACATCTTTTGCAAAGCTTTGCTTTTTCTGATTTTCTCTTCTGTGGAAGGCTTTTTTGGTTTGCATTTCAGATCTTGGTTTTTAACAATGTTCGCAACAACTCAAGCTACCAAAATTACATCATCTTCCTTGAAGAACACCAACTAGAACAACTAAAGAATTTTCAAAACTCAGATACTCATAACTTGATAAAATCATCATGCAGATCTCTAAAACTTGATGTGGAAACACTAGATCTACTCAACAACACACCCTTTAATCCATAGCCTCTGATCGTCAATATATTGAGCTAGCCAACATACTGCACTCCACTGCATCACTAACTACTTACAACTTATTTAACTACAATCTTCTCAATATCCTCGACATATACAACCTCAAAAACATTAATGCTAATAGTGTCCAGTCACAAATTTCAACTCCTCAGCCTCTAGCAATCAAATATAGTAACTCGGTACTCTGCACCTTCACTATCAATTGCCTCAATTTTCTAAATTCTTCTGGATGCCCCTACATCACTACCTCCATAATTTTAAGGAATTCACAAAGGATTCACCCTTGTTTTGTTTTAGAGTGTATATCTCTTCCAAGCTTATGTCCATGTCTAGGTTGTAGGACAAGAGATCCAAAAACTGATCGATTATGTCTTGGAAGGTTTGAACAACCAAAGGTAAATTTGAGAACAATTCTATCACTGAGCCTCCCAAAATACACGGGAAAAGGTGAATCAAATAGGAATCATTGTATGCAACTTCCATACATGCCACATAAAACTCCTTGATATGATCCACCAAATTTCCTTGCCCTTTATATTTATCAAATTTTGGGACTTCAAATCTAGGTGGGAAATGTATCATTGCAATGTTTCTATCAAAGGGGTATGGGCACAAGTCTTGTTGCACATGTGATTTCCTTATTTACCCCATTTGGATGTCTTGTATTTCTTGTGTGAGCACCCTAATTTGTGAGGACCAATCATCTTGAGGGTTTGGTGGTGGAGCATATGTGGTATATTGTGGAATGGTAGATGAGTTAAATGTGGGATTTTGATATTATGTATGTAATGGTGATAATGGTGGAGGTGTGGTGTATGCTCCTTGTGTGTTTTGATTCAAGAAGTTTTGTTGCATGATAACATATGATTGTTGAGGGTTGTAGTACAAGCCTTGTTGTTGTTGTTGTTGAGTAGATTCTTGTGCTTTCAATTTTTGGGCTTGTAATTGAGTCTATTGTTGCACTTGTAATTAAGCTTGTAATTGATCCTATTGTTGCACTTGTAATTATGCTCATTATTAGCCTTGTTGTTTTGCTTGTAGTTGATCTTGTTGTTGTGCTAGTGGTTAGGCTTGTTGTTGTAGGCCTTATAATTGAGCCTATTGTTGTTGTGATAACAATTGAGCTTGTTATTTTTGAAATAGCATGTGTGTGTGCTGTTGTTGATTGACCATAGGTTGTTGATAAGCCAATGCATTTTTTCCTTGGGATTGTGAAATTATGCTTTGGATTGGGACAAATTGACTTGTTTGCATGTATTGGCTTTGGATATTATGATTTTGTGGAATGTTTGGTGGATTTTGAGAGACAATGGTGTGAGTGATTTGTGGGTTGAGTTGATTGTGGGATGGTTGATGTGTGATGATATTTTGAGAATTGGACATTAGATTTAGATTTTATACATTTTTTCCTTAATTTTGTGCTATCATTCCTTGTAAAATCTAAGTTTAGGGTGGAGGAATGTAGGTTTGAGGTCCCATTCAATTTTTCATTACTTGAGGGACCAAAGGTTGAGATCATGTCACTTGGTGTTATGATATTAGTGGCATGCATTGGATTTGGATCAATTGATTGGAAGGGTTCCCTTGATTTTTTTGATGTTGAGGGACCAATTGATTGGATGTATTTCCTTGTTGTGTTTGATTTGGGACTAGTGGGTTTCCTTGGTTAATGAAATTTGTGATAAATGGGTTTCCTTGGTTGATTTGAGGGACTAGTCGAACCATTTGATTTAATGTTTCAATGGGACAGTTTGATGAAAATGGACCTCATTGCATTGATAATTGACCTTTCACTATGATGTTTAATTTTCCTTGTTGATCCACTTGGGGTGTTTGATGCATTGAATTGTTTGGATAATAGGAATACTTTGGGAACTTGTAATGGAAGCATATGGTTGAATAGAAAATGTTTGTGTCCAATTTATGTTGCTTCCTAGTTTTTGAGTGAGACCAGGGTTGGTCCTGAGTCATCGTACAAGATTAGTAGTCAAAGGTTGACTTGGTGCATGTGATGAAGTTCGTTGAATGATAGATTCAGTCACACCTTGTACCAAGGGTTTTGTAATGGAAGCTTGAGGAATAGAAGCTACATTTCCCAAGGGTTTTTCCCTAATTTTGTCCAAATCAAATGTTGAAGGGAGTTTAGATCCTTCCATTTCTAAAGATAGCATTGTTAAACAAGCACATGACAACTAAGAGGGGGGTGAATCAGTTGTCACACAAATTTAACCTTAAAACTTTATCACTTATCAATCTTCAGCCACACTATTCTATTATTAAATATAAGCTTGAAACATAAATAATAGAAAGTAAATCAACATAATGAACACCATATGTTTTACATGGAAAACCCAATAAGGGAAAAACCACGGTGAGGGTTAACTCACAATATAAAAATTATAAACTAAATATAGAGGCTCACTGCCCAGAAAGATGACTTGTTTTCCAAACACAAGGGATCACTACCTAGAAAGGACTCACTATCCAATAGGGAGGCTCACTGCCTATAGATACAAAAGAGAACAAAAGATCCACCACTACAATTAAAGCACATTCACAGGATTACATAAACCTTCAGTTCATTTCCTTCAACAAACTGAAAAACTACTATCACAACTCACACACACTTATACTCTTATGATTTGTGCCACACTTTCATCACTTTGCATCACACTGTCATACCATTCTTCGCAACTCAACTTTCTTTTATACTATTCTCAACCTTAGAAGCTTTCTTCAAGGTCCACCACAATACATCATTTCATAAATTCAAATTAGGTTTGAAACTCTAAATTCCCGTGATGGAAAGGAATAAGAGTGGACCAAAAATAATATTCTTGAATCTTCTACACACTTCCTTAATTAAATTTTATTCTTCAAATGAAGTTTAAACAC
Source organism: Sequoia sempervirens (assembly GCA_007258455.2). NCBI lineage: Eukaryota > Viridiplantae > Streptophyta > Pinopsida > Cupressales > Cupressaceae > Sequoia > Sequoia sempervirens. The sequence continues at coordinate 329,292,012 of VDFB02353493.1, forward strand.
TAGGTCGGCCAAACCTAATGAAAACATAAATGAAAAATGATGCACATGCTTCCCAACATGATGATGACACGTGGATACCACAACACACTTTCTTAAGCATGAGAATACATTGCAGAACCTTCAAGATACATCTGTAACAAGAACAACAAGCTTCAATCACTGAATTTCTTTCATTAGACAATTCAGACTGTGCAGAAACACACAAAAATATTGAAACATGACTTTCGTATTACCAAACTCCAAGCCTCTTCACCTGAGCATAGGAAATAACTTCACAAGACATATCCCAAATCCACAAGATCTGAAATGAAACAGAGAAAAAATGTAAAGCAACAATATTTCTCCCAGTCCATAGAACACTAATTCTTCTAGTAGAACACACATACCAATGGACAAAAATTTCACGTAACTTCTCACTAGAAGCTGAATCTCAGCATATGCTATTGTAGATTCCTTTTCTTCATTTTTCTCAAAAAAAAAGCAAACATTAGTATTGTTAGTTAAATTAAGCAAATCAAATAGAGCATCCCTATGAAATACTTAATCATGCTAAAATATGCAAGCAAGATAAATAGAACAAAAACAATTAAATGAATGCACATGAAAGCATGATCAAACCCTATCACATAGTGGATTGGTGCTACTTTGATGTGGAAAGTAGCCCTTTCCCAATCCTAGATAAGCTCTTGGATGATGGATGAAATGTGTGCCCTGAAGATGCTATGAGTTATGGATTTAAAATGCATAAGATTGTGTCCCCAAATACAATAGAAAAGGCCTCTATTTATAAGGAAGAAGGATGGAAGAATTGAGAAACATGAAGGATGTGGGATTAAAGATCAACCATTAACAAAATTCCACTTGTCATCATGCTATTGAAGAGAGGTGGAGCACATTTTGATCAATGTGTAAATAAATGCTATTAGGTGGAAATTTGAAATTTGAAAGTTGGCTTGTGGAGGAAGAGAGGGAAGAGGAGTTAATGCCACTTGGCTCAAGAAAAAGGACATGTAAGAGGCTTTAATGCCATGTTGGAGGACAAGTCCTTTTTGGAGGGATATTTCAAATTTGAAGAATATTCCAACTTGATGCCCTTTTGAATGAAAATAGAAGAATTTATAAATCAATTAAATTGATTTACTTGTGCACGTTGCAAAATCTAGAGGATTTGATGGATTAGAGTTAGTGTTAATCAAAATTTAATTAGCTTAGGTGGAGATTATTTGATTTGACACTTGATTTAGATTTTTGGATTTATTTAAATCAAATGGGAGAAAAAAAGAACATTAGTGATTTAATTAAATAAAGTTAATTTATTTAATTAAAGGAAGACTATTGGGGATTTAATTAAATGAAGATTGATTATTTAGTGAAAGGCAGAATATGATGGATTTTAATTAAATAAAGATTGATTCATTTAATTAAATGAAGACTATGATGAATTTTAATTAAATAAAGATTGATTTATTTAATTAAAGGAAGAATATGATGAAATAAATTTGATAAATTTTATTATCTGATTTTAGGAGGAATTAATTAAATAATGGTTATTCAATTAATCGGTCAGTGTAAAAGTGATCAAGGAAGAATCTGAGTTAGTTAATCATGATCAAGTGCATGGTGTTGACCAGGATATTTTTAGTGTCTACATTTTTCCCCTCTTTGAATCAATGTACTTGCTGTGTTGGTTCAATGAATAACCTTGTTGAGATCAAAGTTCAATTTTTTTTTATTCTTTTAGGTGCCCCAATGAAAAGAAGTATACTCATACATTGCCCCTCAAGAGATCAAGCGAAAAGTTTGATTTGAGGGTCAATCTTATGACAAAGTAGTTCAAGATGGATGTATGGATGGTTATGATGATGATGCAAATGAGATGGTTTTAAGATGCTTAGAATAACCAATCTATATTATCCTAAACAACTAAAATGATGATGCAATGCTTTTGAGATGGATGATGTGATGATGCCTATATGATTATGCAATGGATGTTTTATGCAAATGTATGGTTTATGAGATGCTTAGATTAACAAATCTATATTATGGTGCAATGATGGAAATGCAATGCATGTGAAATGATCAGTGTTTCCTATTATGTAGGATATGAATGATATGCGGTATGCTGATGGTTTGCGTATGCAGGATGGGTGCATTGGTGATGTTTGGTTGACTATCATGGTAGCATGTTAGTGTGGAGAGAAGAAAAAAGAAAAAAGATGATGAAAAGAGGATCCAACAAGTCCATGATCTATGAGAATTTATTAGAGATGATAATAATGATGATAATGCATTTCTTATCAGGAATTGGGATTTTAAAAGGGCTTACTTACCTTATGTTTGATAACACATGTAGGTATGATGCATCAAGATATAAAGAAATAGGATGGCGTTGCACCTAGTGTGATGGAATTTGACTTGGAAATAAGATAGGAGTACTCTTGTTCACACTTGACATACAAAACCTCATTCAAAATGTAGTTCAAATATTCCAAAAATCTCAGACCAAAACATAGAAAGGTGAGCCTTCCTATGTGGTCAACAAGACACCTAAAACACCCTCCCTACAGACCAAACAAAGTAGGTATGACCAAGGTTATATTACAAAAATATCCAAGAAGCATAGCAGACAAAAGATAATGATCATTGCCCCATTCCTTTCTCTCTAAATCCCTTTGTTTGGACATCATCGAGAGGTCATTGAAATGAGTGCAATAAGACAAGTTAAAAGACAAAGATCAAGTAAACAAACAAGCTAATGTTCTTCATACCGCTAGCCAAGACTAAACTACGGTGATGTCTGATGTTGATGACCATTGTAGGAAGGATGCATCCTAGGACATGATGTTATTAGATTGATTTGGGACAAAATAGATGATTAGCTATTGGTACCAAGAGTTGACCAACTTGTTTACTTACTAACCTAGACTTGAGACCTTGACATTTTGAGTTTTCACTTTTGAACTACTAGACTTGTTTCTAATTGTTTCACCAAAGGTTGAGGGTGATGATTGTTTATTGTGAGTGAATGTTTATTTTAGATGAAAACGAGATGGGGATGGATGGATTTTTTCAAATATTTAGATGTTTTTGATGTTTTGAGGCTATTTTTGGTATTTTCAAGATTTTGCAAATGTTCTAATTTTAAAGTTTTCCAATGTTTTTGTGTTTTTGAGATTTATGAATGTTTTTGGATTTTGTGTCTTGGGGGCTAATCAAATATTAGCCTTGCCTATGTTTAAGCTTAGAGACGACGTAGTTCAGATAGCATGTTTTTGATGTTTTTCTGACTTTCTGACCTATTTTTGGATTTTTTATCTGATTTGGATGTTTTTGAATTTTCGCGTGATTTTCTAAATGTTTTTGGATTTCTTGATTTTCTTATGTTTTGACGATTTGGATATGGTTATGTGTGATGATATTAGTGATCTGTTTTGGGATTTTGTTGAAAACCAAGCCAAGTTTGATTGATCAGATTGATGGATTGATGATGATAACATTGTTGAGGATACATAACAATGTAAGGATAGTGTTAAGCAACACAAGAATTAGGATGGATATCCCAAGATGATGATGGATTGATTGGATTTGATTGATTAGGATTGATTATGATAACATTGTTGAGGATACACATCAATGCAAGTATAGTGTTAAGCAACATGAGGACTCAGAAGGATATCCCGAGATGATGATGGATTGATTGGATTTGATTGATCAAGATTGATGACGATAACATTGTTGAGGATACATAACAATGCAAGGATAGTGTTAAGCAACATGAGGACTAGGAAGGATATCCTGAGATGATGATGGATTGATTGGATTTGATTGATTAGGATTGATGAAGATTGATTTGGAACAATTTTTTTTGAATGATTCAATGTGATGTTGAAGTGCTAATTAGATGTGACTAATATTGATTGTTTGGATTGATGTTCAATGAAAGATAAACCTTGATAAGAACATCTTCTCATCAAAATATTCCATGGGCTAGTGATTTGTATTTTTATGCTCACAAATGTTTGGAACAATTTGATTTCACCTTTACCAATGTTTGGATCACCACATAAGTTGGAAGATATAGATCAAGACTAATTTCTGAAGCAAGATGTACATATCTGCCCCTAGTGTCTAGCAATGTATGGAATTTCATGGGTGGATGCTTGGATAGGTGTGTGGATGGATGGATATGGTAATCATGCAAAGGATTCCAAGGTTATCTTGTGATAAGATAAGGTGTTTGAATAGAAGATGCTCATTTGGATAGTGCTTCATGGCTCAAATAATGCTAGGTAGGATAATATTAATGAAAATGACTCATGTCAAGATTTTTACCATAGGCAAGTGTAAAGTGTGCACCAAAATTTCACCAAGATTAAGATAATTTGGACTATGGATGTAGATGGATGAAAATGGATTGAATAAATGGTTCATCGATGAATGGATTTATTATGGATGGGATGGATGGAATGTTGGATTTATTATGGATGGGATGAGATGCTTCCACCTAAACTAGCGTAGATGCTCACTTCTACACATGATGCCTATTTTCCAAGTTTTCATCATGGTACCTGTCGAAAGTGCCACTATAGTGGTTTTCACTGGAGGACGATTTTTTTTCTTTACTATTTTCAATCCTTTTTTTATTTTATTTTTTGGATTTTTCATATTTTTTTATTTTTTTGTATTTCTCTGTGAAAGATTTTTAAGCTCATGTTGAATCACCTAGTGTTGTTGATGTAGATGCTTCTGTCATAATGTGCCATTGATATCCTGCCTAAAGAAGTTGTTTTTCCAAGATACATGCACTTGAATACAACTTTTGAGATTCTTGATCTGCTTTGTTGCTACCAGAGTTAACTTTTTCTTTGTGCACACATCGTGATAGAGTTCCTTTTGAATCCTTACGATGAAGGGTGGCTACCAATACATGGTCAATGTGAGAATTAGATATCATGCATGGAGACATGGATGGGTGTTTAGGAATAAAAGATGGATTGGTTGATAGTTTGGAACCTTTGACTCTCCAAACATGGGAATATGAGCAATGATGGGTGTATACGGAAGTGTGCATGGAATGAGGACCAATTTCTTGATATACTTTGTACATCACTTGGGAAGCCTTATTTTTACTTTGTGGAAATCTTTGATGGATACATTTCCCTTTTTTATTTTTCCCCATAGTTTCTTTGACTAATGGAGTTTAATAAGGATAATATTTCTTTTTATTCTTTGATATCCATTTGGTTTGTCCATTATCCTTCCCAACTTCTTTTTCTTTGATAATGTTCTTTGTACTTTGATTCAAATCTTTCTTTTGATGTTGGCCCCAATTTGTGGATGGGGTGATGGGTGGATGAAGATTGATGATGTGGCTAGTTGTAGTATTGACATTGGTTTCACCATAATGACTCTTTGTGCTCCCTATGTTGATGCTTGCACTAGATAAAGTTGCCCCCAGTATTATAGAGGTATCACTAATATGTTTAGATCCCTTAATTATCGAATAACCAAGACCTTGATGCTTAGGATTTCTAATAATTTGCATTGGTTCTAGGATACCTTGTTCATGTAGGCCTAATCCTCTACCTTGATAATTCATCTATTGAAAAAATTTATTTGCAATAGGATATGATTTACCTTGGAAAAAAGGTGCTAATCCTTCTCTGCTCTATTATGGATCTTCAAAGGTGATAGCTTCTTCATTGATAAGATAGCTTTCCCTAAAACATGTAAGTGATCCAAGTTTATAAGTGATAGGATCCTCCATAAGTGGGATAACTTCTTGATTGATATCTTTGGCTTGATCTTGTGGAATATCATATTTTAATGCTTCTTCAATAGGTGTCGATGATTCACTATCCCCATAGAAGTCTTCCTTATGATTCATTTTTTATATGCCTTCACAAGATGTTCTTAATTCACAACTTCTATAGAAGCCCTCTTCATGACCCATTTTTGATATTTTTCTATATTTTTTTGTATCTTGATCATGTATACAAATGTTAAGAGTAGGAGACTCTTGTCCCTTGGTAATGATATCAAGAGTATGAGACTCTTGTTTTGAATGAAGATTATCTACATGTCCATTGGGAGTAAGCATCTCATGGGTAAATGGAGGAATATGTTCTATATGGATATGATCATCATTTGCGACATATTGTATAGATAGGAGAGTGTCTATTAGATCATTGTAGTATCTTGGAGATACAAATTCTTGACCTTGATTAATTTTGGAATTTATTTTGACATGCTTTGGATTAAGTTCTTCACATGGGTCAGTTTCAAAGGATGGATTTCTTAAAAATGGTTCTCGGATGTCTTCATTAGGCATAGGAAGCAGCTCAATATCCTCTTGCTCTTTAAGTGAATTTGGATCAAGTGTTGAGTTGAGGATTTTTTCAATATTTGTAACCATGAGGTCAAAGGATGACAATATGTCTTAGAAAGGACCATTGCTAGACTTCGGTGAAAGATGTTGATCATGCTTTGGAATAAATTCTTGAGATATTTCCTCTAACTCATTAGGTGATGTAGAGACATTTTCAACATGATCATTGGTCGATGGGTCGTGAATTATGTCAATGGGATCAAATAATTCTAACACTCCTTGAAATAGATCATTGTCGAATATTGTTGAGGGGTTTTGATCATGACTAAAAAGTGACTCTTGATGTATATTGAGTTGATCATTGGATGAGGCAGAAACATCTTCAAGGTGTTCACTAATGGATGGATCTTGATCATTGTTTTCAAAAATTGTGGTGGAGAGATTGTCAATTTTTTCAACCATAGGATCAAATGATGTTAGCATTTCTTGAATTAGATCACTATTGGGTATTGTTGGGGGATTTTGATCATGATTGAAAAGTGACTCTTGATATATGTTGATTTGATCATTGGATGAGGTAGAAATATCTTCATGGTGCTCATTGATGGATAGTTGTGATTGATCTTGGAGATGTGATGACTCATCTTCAAGATGGGGTGATTGGGTTTGTTGTTGATGTTGTTGATCTTGATATCCAACCTCTTGACATTGGAGACATTGTTCTTGATGTGGTTGTGGACACAACTCAATGCTTTGATGACATGGTTTAACCAATGGAAGAGTGTATTGATTTTGGGGTGGAGATGTCTCTTGTTGCAATGAGTCAATTATTTTGGCAAGTGTAGCAATTTGATCTATCAAAATTTGATCTTGATTTTGATCTTGACACCCTTGATATATTTGATTTGGTTTTTGTTCAAGCAGATTTGGAATGTATACTTGTGGTGTTTGTATGGGATCATGGACATATTAATTTTGGAAAATGTTCTGATTTGGGATGATGTATAGATTTGGCATTATAGGTTGAAATTGAACATTGTTGTGGTTGGAAATCACATTTCCTTGATTTAGGTAACTTTGATTTTGCATGGTGTTACCTTGACTTGGTTTAATACATGGAGTTGTCAACATATTGTTTGGACTTTGAACAACATTTGTATGATTCATAAACATATATATCCCAAAGTCTACCAAGTGTGGATTTGAAATGTTCATGTTTGGTAAAGTTGTACTTGATATATTCACATTTGGCACGTATGGATTTGGTGGGATAATGTTGTTTTGTTGAAGATTCATGCATTTATTGTTTGGTTGATAAATTTGTAGGTTTGGAATTTGATTTAAATCTACCATAAGGAAAGGTGTTCCAAAATTTGGATTGGGCATACTCACACTTGTTGTATCATTGAGGTTTGTAGGAGATAATGATGCTATGTATGGATTGTATAAATATGAGTTTTGATAATCCATTGGTTTTTTAAGGATTTGATAGTTTGGTTGACTTAGATTATTCATGATGTATGAATCAAGTTTATGTTCCATGTTCTTCTTGTGTTTTGACCTTCCTCTAAGGGATTTAGGACCAATGATGAGATGAAGGATGAAAGAGGGGAATGATATGAGTGTTGAAATTTTAGGAATTTTGGATCAATGCTAGACTTTAGGATTTGATTTTGATTGGTTTGATTTGGATAATGAGCTCGTAAACCCTAAGATGTTAAATGTGATCTTAGGATGAAATTGTTCAAAGGGGTGCTGATTTAACTAGAGGTATGAGAAACGATGCATTCCCACACTCCTAACTAAACAAGGTGATTTTTATTTTGATGATTTAACCAAGTCTAGAATGATGTTTCCAAAGCTCTGAAGTTGTTTGTGGGATGGGATGATAAATTTTTGAGATGGATGAAATGATTAGTTTGATTCTAAATGAACCTAAGGAGAACCTTGATTACAAAACCAAGATAGTGAAGAACATTATTTTCCCTAAGAGTAATTCAAACCAAAAGACCAATGTTTGCATGGAAAACCATATGACCAAAAGATAGACAAACACATGTGTGGGGTTCAATTTATTTTTTATCTTTGCTTAATGGATTCTTTTTACCACAAACACTTTCTTACTTAGCTTTTGAACTAAATTTCTATGTCTTAATTTATTTTCATCCCACAAATTCCATTATATGGAAATCAAGAGAATCAAGGAAATAGTTCCCTAATGTTGACTTTAGAGAGAAAATTGAGATATAAACCCAAATACTTAGAAGCCTTTAAGGATGAAATCCCAAGGGACAAATAGTAGCACTTAGATTCCTTCAAAATGTATTTTCTTCTACTATTTAAGGGTTTGAAATTTGATGACCATGTTGAATGTTTGTTTTCAATATTTTGGATCCAAACAATGTGTTTTAATTGACTCCAAGTTGCATAATCCTAGGATGGAAAAGAAAATATTTTTTGAATTTCCCACTTAGATAAATCTAGCTGTGCTTATTCAGAGTGAATGACTAGAAGCTTGACCACACTGGCTCCCCTCCACGAAACTCACTTCTACAGGTCAGCCAAGCTTCAGTTCTCATGAATCTCCCATGATAAATTTTTCATCTCTATAAAGAATCGTAAGTATGTGGGATGGATCTAGAGGTCCAACCTTCTAATGCCAACAAATATTGGGATTTTTGGCTACTAAACAAGGGTTCGTAATAAGTGCACCTAGTTCAAAGGACATGATGATAAAATCCCTCAAGAGGTATCCCAACCCTTAGAACAAGGGATTTACGCATCATAAAGATATTAGGGGAGAGCTATCATGCATCACTGAGTTGATTGCAAACTTTCCTTGCAACCACAAATTTGTATAGTGGTTCGGAAGAGCCTGGCTTATGCTCGTTACCACTTGGGTCATTCCCTTGGGGTGAGTAATTTTTCCCACCAAGTCATGCCCTCTAAAGGTAAACAAAAGTGAATAAGCACATTCATAGTTCGATAAGTCTTTGTTTTCACAAACAAAGAGAAAACACATGCAATGTACTCACTCACACTAGCAAGATTTGTTCAATTTTTAAGAAGAACAAATTGAAGTGTGGAGGAAATCTTTTAGACAACCTAATGTCCCTAAAATGATTTTGATTCTCAAGATTTCCATGAAGCGCGAGAGAATTGTATACACATTTGAATGACACAAGTTTGTAAAGAAAATTACAAAACAAAGTAAACACAAGTTCATTTTAAATCCTCAAAGTCAATAATGAGTTCTTTTTTATAGCACCAAAACCAAATGTTGAAGTTGCTTGTTCAATTTTAGACCAAATCAAAATTATAGTAAGTGTCTAAGGTTTAGTTTTAACCAACTTTAAAAAAATCTATCACTGATTAATTTTAAACCCAAATTGATCTAGTTGGCCTAAAACAAATTGATCATGTTCAAGGCTCACTTTCAACTCAAAAATTCTCCAAAGATTGTTTCCTACACTTCAATTTTGCAAGTTCATTGTGTAAATGAAATCCCTCCTGCAAGATAGAAAAGACAACTATGTGAGGATCAAGCTATTTAATTAAAGTCATTTTAAGCATTAACTTCAAATCACACAAAATGTTCCCTTGACAACATTAGTAAATACAAAAAGAAAGCTTGAAGAACACAATAGTCAACATTCAATGCAAAGCAACAAAGCTCGATTTCACCCTACGTAGCCAATGATTAATGAGGGAAATAACAATATTAATTAGAGAAATAACAATGTTAATATTCCTTCAATGTATCATATTTTGAATAGCAATATATGATTGTGATTTACTTGTACCCGTTGTCTACTTCCATTAAAGTTAAATGGTACAACTTGCATAGTAGTTAGGCACCATTATTAGTTTAGTAAAATGACATAATTAATTCATGAAATGACCTCCATGCAATGTGATCTTGTTTTATTTCTTGCAAATTACTAAATCAATTTCTCTACTTGACTCTAAATAAATGAAATAAAGCAATCAAATATCTGATTCACTCTTTTTTCCAAAACTGACATGGACATTATCTTTATAGAAAGATCTCTATCTTCCCTCCACATGTGACACATTTACCAGTAGACTACTCCCATAGCCTATGCCCTCTCAGTGGAAAACATTCAACACCTGTAAGTGACCACAACAAGATCGATTCAATCAATTTGCAATCTAGAGGATAATTTTCAATCATAAAAAAAATGCTTTCTCAAAACAAAGAACAATTCAAGGTTGTATGACCGAAGATTCAAAATTGTATTCTTCTTCTATGCCTTTTGACTTTCTTCTTCTTCCACTTGTGAATAACACTATAGCAAATTCTATAAGATATTTAATGAATCGATATTTAGCATAACAAACAAATATTTCAATGCAAATGGATTTTTGTTGATGTGCACACAAAGTGACATAAGGTTGTCAATGTTTGATCAAACAATTAAAGTTTCAAAACCTCAACTGTGGGTAACTTCGATTGTGTCAGTATTTCTAAAATAATTGACATTATCGGCGTTGGAGTAATGCTAGTCAAGTCATGATAAAAGCTCAACATATAAAAGAAGACTAGGAACCATACTTTGTTGGTGTCTCCTTGAGCTCCATCATGACACTGAAGGCCTAAAATATTGATTTGAATGTGGCAACACAAGTTCTAATAAAGATATTAATAATTTACAATGCTCATTAATGAATCTAAAACGTCACAAAATCTTTGCTTTGACGTAGCTGGATAGGTAGAGAGTGTTAATGAAATTTACAAAAAAACAAGTAGAGACCAAATATTATTAACCTTGAAACCCAAAATGTAGTTCACATCAGTCAATACATTTCAGAATAACAATCAAATAAATGTAGCCAGCTCGATTAAATGCATTGCAAGTAGAGACTTTGTATAGTAGTGTATCGACACATATCCTTCAATCTCCACATTTTATGCATCTATCCTATGGCATCCAAATCTATTTCTCCCAACTTATGATAACACTATGACCACCATGGTAAATTAGGGAAAGAGGAGGTATCAAAAAGCTTTGAGATTTCAGTTACTAAACGTGGAATAAAGCATCTCCACAGAAAGTATATTCGACAAAAGATAAGATGTTCCTCTTTGTTAATCCATCATAAGATTACCGAAGTGAAGTAATCTTTTCTAGCATCCTCACTGCCCACCTACAAAAATATATTACAACAAAAAAGTAAAAGGATTGACTAAGAAATATATAAATTAGAGTGTATTACAATTAGAGTGTATAGGCCTTAAGAAAATCCTTTGATTGAAATACAGATAATCTTATGAAATACTGATTTGAAACAAAAATGTTTTGTTTCCTATTCATTTTGTGGTTCTATTTATGTGAGCTAATGTCATATGTAATTTTGTGTTGCTTTTCACAATCCATAGTCCTTAAGTGAATCCTCAACACAAACTAAAGTGTAGCCTTAACATAAGTTATGATATGGAACATGTTGTAAACAATGATGCAACCTAAAAAAACATATAGCAAATTCTGATAGAAGATATTTGATACTCAAATTTTGAGATCATTCTCTGAGATTTGATACAGTTGCGTTTGAAAAATCCCTACATAAAAAAGGAAAATGTAAAATCATTGACTAAGCACATTAATTTTTTGTTATGATGCCTAAATGTAGTCTTAGTGAATGCAATATTTGACAGATTTATGAAGAGACCTCAAAAAAATTTGAGCAATGGTGTTTAATCGATACTGGACAGAAATAAAGGTTGCACTTTCCTATCTATATTATAGATTTATATTACAAAAAGGTATTTTGCAAATCGATTATGATCAGAAATAAATATTTTCTATTGCATTTTAATACATTCAAACTAATTAAGCACAAAAATAACTACACAGATAGGAATAGAGAGCCCTCCTTCTAGCACTAGATGTAGATGCCTTTTTTGTAGCTTTCTAAAACACAAACAAACATTAGTATTGTTAGTTAAATTAAGCAAATCAAATAGAGCATCCCTATGGAATACTTAATCATGCTAAAATATACAAACAAGATAAATATAACAAAAACAATTAAATGAATGTACATGAAAACATGACCAAACCCTATCACATAGTGGATTGGTGCTACTTTGATGTGGAAAGTAGCCCTTTCCCAATCCTTGATAAGCTCTTGGATGATGGATGAAATGTGTTCCCTGAAGATGCTATGAGTTATAGATTCAAAATGCATAAGATTATGTCCCCAAATACAATAGAGAAGGCCTCTATTTATAAGGAAGAAGGATGGAAGAATGGAGAAACATGAAGGATGTTGGATTAAATATCAACCAATAAAAAAATTCCACTTGTCATCATGCTATTGAAGAGAGGTGGAGCACATTTTGATCAATGTGCAAATAAATGAAATTAGGTGGAAATTTGAAATTTGAAAGTTGGCTTGTGGAGGAAGAGAGGGAAGAGGATTTAATGCCACTTGGCTCAAGAAAAAGGACATGTAAGAGGCTTTAATGCCATGTTGGAGGACAAGTCCTTTTGGGAGGGAGATTTCAACTTTGAAGAATATTCCAACTTGATGCCCTTTTGAATGAAAATAGAAGAATTTATAAATCATTTAAATTGATTTACTTGTGCAAGTTGTAACATCTAGAGGATTTGATGGATTAGAGTTAGTGTTAATCAGGATTTGATTAGCTTAGGTGGAGATTATTTGATTTGACACTTGATTTAGATTTTTGGATTTATTTAAATCAAATGGGAGGAAAAAAGAACATTAGTGATTTAATTAAATAAAGTTAATTTATTTAATTAAAGGAAGACTATTGGGGATTTAATTAAATGAAGATTGATTTATTTAATTAAAGGTAGAATATGATGGATTTTAATTAAATAAAAATTGATTTATTTAATTAAAGGAAGACTATGATTGATTTTAATTAAATAAAGATTGATTTATTTAATTAAAGGAAGAATATGATGAAATAAATCTGATAAATTATATTATTTGATTTTAGGAGGAATTAATTAAATAAGGGTTATTCAATTAACCTATCAGTGTAAAAGTGATCAAGGAAGAATCAGAGTTAGTTAATTAGGATCAAGTGCATGGTGTCAAACATGATATTTTTAGTGTCTACAGTTACCATGAAAATACCAGCAACATGCCTTCAGATCTGCACAAGCATATGATCAACATAGGAGAAATATGGAGCACATACCGGAGCACATTCTGAACATATTCAACACTCTGACTTCTCTTTATTAATTTTCTCAAAAGCAATTAGAAACTCATCAACCTGACATATCTACAACACCATAAAGATAGCTCCATGTACTCACAAAATCTCATTAGCAACTCAACCATACATGCACAATATGCAACATACATAACTGTGTTGACATCAATGACAAAATTAATGACAACACTTCCAAACTAGCCCATACTTGTAGCAATCTCCCCCTTTTTCATTGATGTAAATACATAACCTTTTATCCCCCTTTGACATCAATGGAAAAGAATAGCTACTTAGATTACTCTCCCTTAGGAGTACACTCATACTGCAACAATCAAAACCTTTTGTACTCCCCCTATAGAGTAGACCCATCTATCAGTCCAGATAAATGAAGAATTTGTGAATTCACTGGAATGATGCACCTTCATGTGCACCTAGTTAGGAGGGTCAATGACCCCCAACCTCTCCCTAAGATGCTCAAAAGTATCCTTCAGAAGAGCTTTATTAAATATGTCTATAATTTAATCCTTTTTTGTCACATACTCCAGTCTAACCTCATTCTCCAGCAATGTCTCTCTCAAAAATTGATACTTGACAGATATGTGCTTCATTCTTGAATGCATAACCAGATTATTTGAAATGTTTATTGCACTTGTATTATCATAGAAAATGGAAATAGGCTTATCACATACCAAACTAATGTCTTTCAGCGTTCGCTTCATCCATAGAACTTGTGTGCAATAGGATGCTACAACAATATATTTTTCCTCTGTAGTGGATAAAGAAACCGAGTCTTGCTTTTTACTCAGCCATGAAACTAGTCTTCCACCAAGAAAGAAAGCACCACCACTGGTACTTTTCTGATCATCTACACATCCAACCCAATCAACATCTATATAGGTGCTTAGAGTGAAATTATTACTCTTAGGGTACCATAATCCATAATTCGGTGAGCCTTTAAGATATCTAAATATCCTTTTTACAACTATAAGATGTGCATCTCTAGGATCTGCTTGAAATATAGCAACTAAACATACTTCATGCATAATATCTGGTCTGGTAGTAGTAAGATACAACAATCTGTCAATCATGGATTTGTATTTTCTCTTATCAGTCTTAGCAGATTCATCATCCTTGCTCAACTTACATACGGTTACCATAGGAGTACAAATTGGTTTAGAATCCTCCATCCCAAAATTTTCCAACAACTCTTTTATATACTTAGATTATGAAATGAATATCCCTTTATTAGTTTGATTCACTTGTAGACCAAGGAAGAAATTCAATTAACCAATCATAGACATCTCAAATTCTTTCTGCATTTCTTTAGCAAACTTTTTATACATGCCTTCATTTCCACCGAAGATGATATCATCAACATAAACAACTACAATCAATATCTTATTACCTTGCACTTTGAAGTAGAGGTTGTTGTCTGTAGAACCTTTGCTAAATCCTTGCTTTGACAAATATTTTTCCAGTCTTGCATACCAAGCTTTGGGAGCTTGCTTCAATCCATACAATGCTTTCTTCAATTTACAAACCATGTAGGGCTTGTCAGACAACTAAAACCCTTTAGTTTGCTCCATGTACACTTCTTCCTCCAACTCGCCATTTAGAAAAGCTAACTTAACATCCATTTGATATATCTTGAAGTCCTTGTGTGGAGAAAATTCCAAAAACATTCTTATAGCTTCCATTCTAGCTACAAGAGAAAATGTTTCTTCAAAATATATACCTTCAACTTGTGAACATCCTTTGCATACCAGTCTTTCCTTATTCCTTACTACTCCACTTTCATTCAGTTTGTTCTGAAACACCCATTTTGAGCCAATCACATTCTTGTTCATAGGTCTAGGGACTATTTCACATGTCTGATTCGTTTCTATCTATTGCAGTTCCTCTTTCATAGCTCTCATCCAACTTTCATCTTCACATGCTTCTTTTACATATTAAGGTTCTATTTTAGAAAGTAAACATAAATTTACCTCAGCTAAAACTCTGCTTCTTGTCTTCACACCTTCACTCTTGTCTCCAATTATCTAATCTTCCAGATGATTCTTTTGTACATATTTAGGAGTCCTAGTAGCAGATTTCGATTCATTCTCTTCTTCTTCTTCTTTCTCTTCTTATTCTTCCTTCTCCTTATTTTCTTTAGGTATATGTCCACAAATAGGATCATGAGGTTCAACTTCACTTATCTCAATAGGTTTGTGTATGTCTTCATCAAATTCACATTAGCACTTTCAATGATCTTTCTCAATCTTTTGTTAAAGCACCAATATTCCTTGCTAGTAGTAGAGTATCCAAGAAATATTCCTTCATCACATCTATCATTAAACTTTTCAATATTTTCATCATCTCTTTTAATGTAGCATCTGCTTCCAAATACCTTGAGATATTTCATAGTAGGAGTCTTACTAGTCCATAACTCAAAAAGTGTCTTTGTGTTGTTGTGCCTGATCTGAACTCTATTAAGAACATAAACAATAGTATGCATCACTTCTCTCCAATATACATCTAGTACATTAGACTCTTTCATCATAGTTCTAGCAGCTTCCTGAACTGTCATGTTTTAACTTTCAACTACTCCATTCTACTGAGGGGTTCTTGGAGTAGAAAATTGTCTTTTTATGTTGTGGTTCTCATAGAATGCATTAAATTCGCCAGAAGTGAATTCACCACCTCTATTAGATCTTAAACACTTGATTTTCAGATTTACTTCATTCTCTACTCTTTCTTTGAATACCTTAAACCTATCCAGGGCTGAATTACTTTCTCTAAGAAAAGCAACCCATGTCATTCAAGTGTAATCATCAATAAGAAAAATAAAATATCTATCACCATTCAGGCTTCCAATCTTAATCGGACCACAGAGATCAGTATGTACTAATTCCAACATTCAGGTAGTAGAATGTTTCTTTCCTTTAAAGCTAAATCTTGTATGCTTCCCCAATTGGCAACTTCTACAGATGGCATTAGCAGGTCTTGTGATTCTAGGTAGTCATTGAACAATCTCCTTTGTACCGATCTTGACTAGGTTATCAAAGTTCACATGTCCCATTCTCTAGTGCCACAACCAACTTTCACTAATTTGAGATACAAGAAAATTACCATAAACTCCTTTCTGCTGCTAGATGTTTCTATGAGTTCTTCTTCCAACATCAATCATCTCTCCATTATTGGATCCTTTTCTGATTTCATAAGTATTGTTTTAAAACACAAGTTTAAAGCCATTGCTACACATCTGACCAACACTTAGAAGGTTATGCCTCAAACCCTTCACATAATACACATCATCAGTACTATGCACTCCATCAAAACTAATTGAACCTTTACCACAAATCTTAGCTCCTAAATCATCCCCAAACATAACTAAGCCACTGTCATACATCTCGAGTTTAGTGAACTTACTCTTATCTCTGGTCATGTGATTTGAACATCCACTATCAATTAACCAATAGTCTTCATCCTGTCTTGCATGAAAAGTAGTAACCAAAGTACCTTCCATCTTGTTCTACTTAACCTCTGGAGCCTTCTTAATTGCACATTTTCCAAGGTTAGTGGATACAGATTTACTTTCCAAAGCTAATAATAAGCATTCACTATCATCAAATTCATTTTTAGATTCATCAACAAAGACACTTGCCTCTTCCTTAACATAGTACATCTTCTTATACTTCTTATCCTTCCTATCCTTATCTTTATAATCCTTGTTCTTCTTATGTGTATCCCTATTTAGACATCTTGAAGCATAATGACCAATATTACCACAACTAAAGAATTTAAAGGGTAACATACCTTTATACTTTTTGGTAACTTTCTTCAAGTTCCTGGTGAAGTTGGCTTCCAACTCATCAACACCATCACTATCCGGTTCCTCCTCGATCTTCATTTCCTTATGTGATAGGTCAAATTTAAGCGTTAGAAAGCAAGCAACAACTAAAAGAGTGCAAATAAACAACTTAAAACAACCTACACCTCAAGATTAGCCTAAGTTGGAAACAATGCAAGACAAAGCAATGAAATGGAACTTTATACCTTGCGTTGAGTCGATCCTTTGGTTGGCCCTTCGATCTTGGATGTGTATGCTCCTTGGATGGCAAGTGGATGCAAGCAAAATGATGTTGTGAGGATGAGTGCAAATGGATGAAAGATGTGAAAATGGCTAAGTATGGGTTGAGAAACAAAACTGCAAGAGTTTGGCTAGCACAAAATGATCCCCCAAAATGAGAGAAAAGAGGGGGTATTTATAGGATTTTTGGGAAATCCTAGGGGAAATGGACGGTTGAGATTGAGCCACCAAATATCAAGATGTAGGGCCAAGGTGAGTTGAGAACTCACAAGCCCTCACATCTTGACATGTGGCAAGTGAGATAGCCCTAAAAGGTGAAGTGGACATGAGGTGGAAGGAGAAGGACATGACATGGAGGGGGGTACAAAGTACCTTGGGATTGGACAAGATCTCCTCATAAAGGAGGTACTTGTCCCCATGTGGGGAAGAGGACAAGTGGGGAATTAAAAATTCCTCAAATATTCTCATGGGGAAGAGGGAAGGAATAAAGAATAAGTGAAGGACATGTGGGGAGAAGTGAAGGAATTAAAAATTCCTTTTGGGTGCCTTGGGGGATTAAAAGGTGAATTAAAAATTCACATAGGGAAGGGAGATGCCTTGTCAAAAAAGAAAGGCATTTAAGAGGGTTGACTCAATTAAGTGATTAGGATTGTGCAAGTACTTGATTAGACTGATTAATGAAGATTAGGAGAGAGTTAGATTTCACATGTGACTTGATGTGACAAGTCAAAGATCACATGGGGAAGAGTAATGAAGGATTAGAGGAGGGTTAAGTGGCTAAGAGAGATTAGAGGCCAACTTGCAAAAGTTGGAGGATGTGACACATCCTAATCAAGGATTAGGCAAGTGCACATCCTAATGATGGGATTAGAGGAAGGATTAGGATAAGATAAAAATGATGGAGGATGTGACATAAAGGGAATTAAAGAAATGAAATATTTATTTAATTCAATTGATGGAAGGAGGATTAAAGAGATAAGGTATTATTGATTAAATACCTTAGGGATTTGGCAGAATTAAAGATATTAATTAAACAATAGCAGTATTACTTAATTAACGAAAACAAGATGAAAGAGGATGAATTTGGATAAATTAAGTGTCCAAATTTAGACATCTACATTTTGCCCCTCTTTGAGATGGTGTTACGAAGTAGCATCATTTCAAAGAATATTAAAACATAGAACCTAGAAGAAAATGGTTAGATTGGAAAAGATGCCCCAGTCATTCAAAGGAGTGACTAGGAAGGAAGATGATGGGGGTAAAGATGAAAGTTAGGGATGAAGGATGCCCCCTCGAGAGGACATGCAGGTTCAAGAGAACACGAGTGTGCTCTCGAAATGGATGAGATGATGCAAGGGTAGTTGAAGAAGATGATGCAATGTGATGGAAGATTGGGAGGGGAGTGTGATGAAGGATGAATGGATGGGGGGATTTTGATAGACGAGAGGATGAATGGGAAATGAAATCTAAATGCAATTTTCCATCGTCGGAGCACTGATTTTTGTTATAGCATAAGACACAAGACGCCAAGGTATGAAGAACCAAGGCGGATTAGTGTCTAATGCATAAAACAAACATAAAAAATAAGAAAGTTATCCCAACACCCCAAAGTCATGGTGACCTTGGTTGGGCCAGGTATTAGGATAACCACAAGCACACAAGGATGCCCCAGCGTAACACAAGACCTCAGGGATCTTGGTGGGTACTACGTGGGACAACCGAGAAGACAAAGAAAAGATCAAGATAAACCCTTATGTTGACTAGTCAAAGCACACCATGATATGATGGATCAAGGCGACCATGACAAGTGATGATAGAGAGCTCAAATGATAAACAAAAGCCAAAAGCATCAAAAGATCACAATTAATTTCAAATGTCCTTTGCCATAGGATCAATCAAAGGGGATGGATGGGATTGATGAGGTTTGTTAGGAAGGATGCATCCTGTTGAGACCGATGATAGATACTAATTAAAAGATTGATATGACGCAGGATATTCATAACCGATTGGATATGATGATACAAGTGGATCTTGTTTGTTAAGAACCAGCGAGATAAGGGCATAGCTTGATGACGCGACACGAGAGACATGATGCTAGGGGACCTCGATGGATGATAAAGACGGGACAGACAAATAGGAATAAGATAAGAAGATTGATGAGAGATGATAAAGGATCAGATGGACAAAGTAGAAAGATTGATGATAGGCGATAAAGGGACAAAGTGGACAATGAAGATCGATGATGGAATGATAGACGATAGACGATAAAGGAGCCCCGGGGGCTGATCAAATGATCGACCTTGCCTACGTGAAAGCGCAGGGGCAACGTAGTTCGACAGAAGGCCAAAGACAAGTGATGGATGAAAGATGATGGACGAAAGATGATGGGATAACCCTGGTGAAGGGGATAAAATGATTGGACCGACACGATGGGACAAGATAGACCTGTTGGATTGGATTGGAGGATGATGGTGATCACAAAGTTCAGGGATGGGATAGTTATCCAAATCATCAAAGATGAAGTGGGCGGATGATATGATGGAAAAGATGTGCAAAAGAAGCAAAAGTGATGGTGATAAGATAGATGACATTGGATTGCGTGGGGAAAAGCCTAGAGCTAGATACCAATGACAAGGGATTATGAGATGGGATGAAGGGAGAGGATGGGGGGAGGAAAAGGATTGTTTGGGTGGATTGGATAGAGGGATAAGGATTTGGATGAGGAAAAGGTGACCAGACGGATAGATTACTAATCCTTGGAACTAGAAGGTGAAGGGTGGGAAAAGATGGAAGATTACGATTGATGAGAGTTTGAAATGATAGGATGTTTGATGAAGGTTTGAGATGATAGGAGGTTGGATGAAGTTTTGAGATGATAGATGAAGGTTTGAAATAAATGAATGGTTACATGGAATGAGTGAATGGATTGATTAGAATGGAGGAATATGACCAAATTGAAGAAGATGGAGGGAGGAATCGGAAGACTCTGTTCGATATCCAAAGATCTTGACTGCAGAGGGGTTTGGGTAAGCTCAGATTGGGATAAGATTAAAGCTCATATGAGGATAAGATGAAAGCTCAAATGAGGATTGGATTGAAGACTAGAATGATTGAAGGATATGAGTGGACATGATTCTACACCGAGTTCCAGGGTTGAAAGGGCGTAAAGTGTTGACATGATTCTACACCGAGTTTCCAAATTTGGCAATTTTTAAAAATTGTCAAATTTTGCCATTTTAGGAAACTTCATGGTCGTATGTTTGAGAGTCCCAATTTTTTCCAAGAAATACCCATTGGTGAGATAGGATGAATTTCCAACTAAAATCCCAGATTCGGGATATGCATTTTGAGTTATGAGTGAACAATTTTTCAAAATGCTGGAAAAAAACACTAAATTGGGATTTTGAGGGTCAAGATGAAAGTTTGAGGCCCTGAAAATGGGTCAAAACGGGTTCCAACAGCTTTCATAGAAACCAATTGGAAATCCACTCGTTATCGCATAATGCAACCACCCGTCAAATTTCAGCTCAAACTGACACCCGAGTCAAAAGTTATGGCCTCTGGAAGTTTGGTGTAAAAATCAAAACCCTCAAAAATATGGTTTTTCGATAAATTTTGAAAATTTCAAGACATGGGTTTTGTCCGGGCGTCGAAAGGAAAAATGGGTAGGAAATTTTTTTTGCTGGTGGCCT
>VDFB02353493.1:329313416-329385061 GCA_007258455.2 Sequoia sempervirens
CTAGTGAGAAGTTACGTGAAATTTTTGTCCATTGGTATGTGTGTTCTACTAGAAGAATTAGTGTTCTATGGACTGGGAGAAATATTGTTGCTTTACATTTTTTCTCTGTTTCATTTCAGATCTTGTGGATTTGGGATATGTCTTGTGAAGTTATTTCCTATGCTCAGGTGAAGAGGCTTGGAGTTTGGTAATACGAAAGTCATGTTTCAATATTTTTGTGTGTTTCTGCACAGTCTGAATTGTCTAATGAAAGAAATTCAGTGATTGAAGCTTGTTGTTCTTGTTACAGATGTATCTTGAAGGTTCTGCAATGTATTCTCATGCTTAAGAAAGTGTGTTGTGGTATCCACGTGTCATCATCATGTTGGGAAGCATGTGCATCATTTTTCATTTATGTTTTCATTAGGTTTGGCCGACCTAGTGTTTAAACTTCATTTGAAGAATAAAATTTAATTAAGGAAGTGTGTAGAAGATTCAAGAATATTATTTTTGGTCCACTCTTATTCCTTTCCATCACGGGAATTTAGAGTTTCAAACCTAATTTGAATTTATGAAATGATGTATTGTGGTGGACCTTGAAGAAAGCTTCTAAGGTTGAGAATAGTATAAAAGAAAGTTGAGTTGCGAAGAATGGTATGACAGTGTGATGCAAAGTGATGAAAGTGTGGCACAAATCATAAGAGTATAAGTGTGTGTGAGTTGTGATAGTAGTTTTTCAGTTTGTTGAAGGAAATGAACTGAAGGTTTATGTAATCCTATGAATGTGCTTTAATTGTAGTGGTGGATCTTTTGTTCTCTTTTGTATCTATAGGCAGTGAGCCTCTATATTTAGTTTATAATTTTTATATTGTGAGTTAACCCTCACCGTGGTTTTTCCCTTATTGGGTTTTCCATGTAAAACATATGGTGTTCATTATGTTGATTTACTTTCTATTATTTATGTTTCAAGCTTATATTTAATAATAGAATAGTGTGGTTGAAGATTGATAAGTGATAAAGTTTTAAGGTTAAATTTGTGTGACAACTGATTCACCCCCCTCTTAGTTGTCATGTGCTTGTTTAACAATGCTATCTTTAGAAATGGAAGGATCTAAACTCCCTTCAACATTTGATTTGGACAAAATTAGGGAAAAACCCTTGGGAAATGTAGCTTCTATTCCTCAAGCTTCCATTACAAAACCCTTGGTACAAGGTGTGACTGAATCTATCATTCAACGAACTTCATCACATGCACCAAGTCAACCTTTGACTACTAATCTTGTACGATGACTCAGGACCAACCCTGGTCTCACTCAAAAACTAGGAAGCAACATAAATTGGACACAAACATTTTCTATTCAACCATATGCTTCCATTACAAGTTCCCAAAGTATTCCTATTATCCAAACAATTCAATGCATCAAACACCCCAAGTGGATCAACAAGGAAAATTAAACATCATAGTGAAAGGTCAATTATCAATGCAATGAGGTCCATTTTCATCAAACTGTCCCATTGAAACATTAAATCAAATGGTTCGACTAGTCCCTCAAATCAACCAAGGAAACCCATTTATCACAAATTTCATTAACCAAGGAAACCCACTAGTCCCAAATCAAACACAACAAGGAAATACATCCAATCAATTGGTCCCTCAACATCAAAAAAATCAAGGGAACCCTTCCAATCAATTGATCCAAATCCAATGCATGCCACTAATATCATAACACCAAGTGACATGATCTCAACCTTTGGTCCCTCAAGTAATGAAAAATTGAATGGGACCTCAAACCTACATTCCTCCACCCTAAACTTAGATTTTACAAGGAATGATAGCACAAAATTAAGGAAAAAATGTATAAAATCTAAATCTAATGTCCAATTCTCAAAATATCATCACACATCAACCATCCCACAATCAACTCAACCCACAAATCACTCACACCATTGTCTCTCAAAATCCACCAAACATTCCACAAAATCATAATATCCAAAGCCAATACATGCAAACAAGTCAATTTGTCCCAATCCAAAGCATAATTTCACAATCCCAAGGAAAAAATGCATTGGCTTATCAACAACCTATGGTCAATCAACAACAGCACACACACATGCTATTTCAAAAATAACAAGCTCAATTGTTATCACAACAACAATAGGCTCAATTATAAGGCCTACAACAACAAGCCTAACCACTAGCACAACAACAAGATCAACTACAAGCAAAACAACAAGGCTAATAATGAGCATAATTACAAGTGCAACAATAGGATCAATTACAAGCTTAATTACAAGTGCAACAATAGACTCAATTACAAGCCCAAAAATTGAAAGCACAAGAATCTACTCAACAACAACAACAACAAGGCTTGTACTACAACCCTCAACAATCATATGTTATCATGCAACAAAAATTCTTGAATCAAAACACACAAGGAGCATACACCACACCTCCACCATTATCACCATTACATACATAATATAAAAATCCCACATTTAACTCATCTACCATTCCACAATATACCACATATGCTCCACCACCAAACCCTCAAGATGATTGTTCCTCACAAATTAGGGTGCTCACACAAGAAATACAAGACATCCAAATGGGGTAAATAAGGAAATAACATGTGCAACAAGACTTGTGCCCATACCCCTTTGATAGAAACATTGCAATGATACATTTCCCACCTAGATTTGAAGTCCCAAAATTTGATAAATATAAAGGGCAAGGAAATTTGGTGGATCATATCAAGGAGTTTTATGTGGCATGTATGGAAGTTGCATACAATGATTCCTATTTGATTCACCTTTTCCCGTGTATTTTGGGAGGCTCAGTGATAGAATTGTTCTCAAATTTACCTTTGGTTGTTCAAACCTTCCAAGACATAATCGATCAGTTTTTGGATCTCTTGTCCTACAACCTAGACATGGACATAAGCTTGGAAGAGATATACACTCTAAAACAAAACAAGGGTGAATCCTTTGTGAATTCCTTAAAATTATGGAGGTAGTGATGTAGGGGCATCCAGAAGAATTTAGAAAATTGAGGCAATTGATAGTGAAGGTGCAGAGTACCGAGTTACTATATTTGATTGCTAGAGGCTGAGGAGTTGAAATTTGTGACTGGACACTATTAGCATTAATGTTTTTGAGGTTGTATATGTCGAGGATATTGAGAAGATTGTAGTTAAATAAGTTGTAAGTAGTTAGTGATGCAATGGAGTGCAGTATGTTGGCTAGCTCAATATATTGATGATCAGAGGCTATGGATTAAAGGGTGTGTTGTTGAGTAGATCTAGTGTTTCCACATCAAGTTTTAGAGATCTGCATGATGATTTTATCAAGTTATGAGTATCTGAGTTTTGAAAATTCTTTAGTTGTTCTAGTTGGTGTTCTTCAAGGAAGATGATGTAATTTTGGTAGCTTGAGTTGTTGAGAACATTGTTAAAAACCAAGATCTGAAATGCAAACCAAAAAAGCCTTCCACAGAAGAGAAAATCAGAAAAGGCAAAGCTTTGCAAAAGATGTGCAAAATATTATTATTTAGGAATTTGATAATTACATGAGATGATTTTCTTTATAAAAGAAAAGTATGTATAATCCTAATCTTATCTTAAGCAACAAAATAGCTCAACAAGATAAGGATGAGAATAATTATCCTAGGAATTAAAATATTATCTAAGTAAAGTTATGCAAGTGTAATTAAATATTAATTACACTAACACCCCCCCATAAGTGCAACTTAGGGAGACTAAAAAATCATGAAACCTAAAACTAAGATGAATGCAAGAAAGCATGAATGGGTCCCGACAACAAGGCTTGATCAGGTACCCATGTACAAATGCAATAATGAGGTAGAGAAGGAAAACCCAGTGGGACAAAACCCCCCTACAATGAAATGACCTACTGCAAGAAGCACTGGAAGAACATTGTAGAGTAACAATGGAACTGCAATTTGACAAGCAAGGAAAGATACTTTTTTCTACAAGAAACCAAATTAGAATCATAATAATGTGACAACAGACCCGATGCCACGAAACACTAGAAAACTCACAAACTAGAACAACCCTGGAATCTGTGAAGCAATAGTAGATGAAATGATGAAAGAATATGGAAACCGTGTATCTCAATGCTGATGCCAAACTGAGACTAAAACTCTTCCATGGGAACAAGTACCATAAAAAGATGGCCCTGAAACTGAGAAGGATCTGGACCAATGCAGATCAAGAAACATAAACTCCCAATCTGAAGTGTGAACCGATGTGAATCTGATCTATGTCAAGCTAAGACAAGATGTGGCCAAAAGAAACTAGGAAACTAGATATAACCCATGTGAGCTATCATCAAAATAAGATGAAGATGGAGATCAAAGTGCATGCACACTCTAATCAGATTATTATGCAAGAAACCCCCCTGATGGAACTTTATCTCAATTCATTTATTACAATAACCCAATGATTGTAAAAGGAGATAATGCAAGCATGAATAAATAGAAAATATAAATAGACCTTAGATCTATAAAGATGACTGAACCAGCCTTCCAATGCTGTAAGAATGAAGGAAAAAGGATCACCGAGTCAAAAGATATGCCCTCTGGAGTGAAATCTGAACAACTGAATTCAACAGGAAAAAAATCATATCAAACAGAAAAATATCTGAAAACAAACTACACCATCAAAAAATTGGGCTTTCCAGCTTTCCAGTGATATCTCGTTTCAAAAAATTCACCTCTGAGATCAAAAGTTATGACGAAATTAATAAAAGGCCTGCATGGGGGCAAATCAGGGTCTTCACAGGCTAAATGGGGGAAAATTTTTGGCCCCTTTTGCTCTGGCCCCTGGTTCACCATATGACCGCGGGGAAAAAAAATGCAAAATAAAATCCCGCCACCAGGTGGGTGGCAAGTAGGAGGAGTAAAGGTGGCGCCACCGCTAGCAACAAAGCCCCCCCGGGGCTTACAATAGGACTGGGAGCTTAGGAGTGGGAGCCAACAGTCTGGAAAACAGTGGTGGCCGAAGGAAATAAAACTGATGGTGAGGAGTGAGTGGAAGTTGATGAAGAGAATTCTAGAAGCCGGTGGGAAAAAGCCAGTCAACAGTGATGGGATGGGCGGTTGTATGGCAGTGTACGACCCTGTAAAAGTGAAAACTCCGCACAAAAAAATTGTTTTATTTTTTTTAAAAAAAATCAACCACCGAATGCCATAAAAAAAATATTATGAAGCCCGTAAAATTGCCGAACATATGAAAATGAATATATTTTTTATTCTACGAACAAATAATCATACCCTGTACCTGGCAGGCCGTACGACCTGCTGGGTAAATTTTTTTTCCTCACGAACAGCTAACGCTGAATATAGGCAAGCTATATATCATTTTTCATCTCTTAGATGCTCTGGATCTGATGGCGAGGTCTGATCTGCCTGAAAATGCACTAGAAGCTTTGCAACTCCTAGATCTAACAAATCTTCAAACCCTCATAACTTTGGTATAAAATGTCGGATTTAGGTGAAACAAAAGTCGATCTTGACTTTTTCAATAGCCCTGAATTCGAATATGAGCTCAGATTTCCTCCAACATGCACCAAAAGTAACCATGCAAGAGCACCCTATTGGAGCCTAAAATTTCGTGCAAATTTTTGGCTCCCATGATAAAAAAATAGATTTCAACACTCAGAAACACAGCTAAAATCTGCTAAAATGGTCATCTTTGGAAAGCAATATTAAGTGGCTAGGGTAGTTTCAAAGAAAATTGATTGGTTCCTTCAATTATCTTCACCAAGATTTACCTCCATGTCAATTTTCAAGTTTCCAAGGCACCATTTGATATTTTTGTAAAGCCAAAACTGAATGAGTTTCGCATAGTTGGACATACACAATTTTGCAAAAACAGCTAAGTAACCAATTTTGAGAATTGATAGTTTTCAATTTTGACAAGTTCATTCCAAACCATTTTGAAAATGCACTCCCATACCTTCAAATAACACTCTGGTGTATTTTCATGCATTTTGAAGACTGTTTGATCAGTTTTTTGAAATAATTTTGGAGGCCACTTCATTCATTTTATCACAGTAAAGAAGAGTTATATGGGTGCAACTTTACCACACTATTATTTTTGCTCTCTATAGGAGGATAATGTGAAGCATGTGAAAGAATTGTTGCATAAATAGGGCATTTTGATCGGAGAACAATACAAGAGGATAGGCACGTGAAATTAGAGATCATTTTGCATGATGGAGAAAGATACCAAGTAGCTATCTTAATGATTCTTCAATACAAGAAATCTTCAACACAGCAGTGCTATGAAAACTATACACAATTAGGAACATTACATAATCTCCCAAATCAAGAGATTAAAAATGGAGGAAACTTTAGATAGCTTTCCTAGGTGAAGATACGATAGATTCTAAATAATACTATCAGAATGAGCACAACAATTTGAAGAAGTAGATACAATGTGAAGAAAAATTGCAATCAGATATTTGTAGGAAGATAGCGGATGTGGGGAAATTTTAGGGTAAAAGGAAAGATCGAAGGAATAAGCCTCAAGTTCTTGATTTGATGCTCACAAATTACATGTTATGCTTTCATGATCCTGACCCCTATGCAACAAGGAAGGAACGCATTTTTTGTGTCAAATACTCGGCATAACGAGAATCAAAAGAGATGCAGAATGCACCCAAAATCCTGCCTCCCACACAATTACCAAATTATGGATAGGATTCAATGAGCTGGTTACTTTTGCAATTCCAACCATCATAGAGTTGAACTAAAACGCAAGGAATTCTTATGACATTTCACTTAGACATTGGAACCATTTCGCAGTTTCTAGAGATAAGGAGAAGGAATATGCGTAATTATTAGGTAGTGGTAGTGGGATTTCAAACTTATCGAGGCTAGTGCATGTAAAAGTATCATTTACTAATGAAGGTCTTCCTATAATAAACAAGTACACAGTAACATGTTATTTCACAAGAGAGTTTGATGCCCTTAGAAGAAAGTGTTGTCCAATAGAAATGGACTTTAGATTGTCACTAAGTCGTTGCGAGAAATTGGGAGCACGAGGTGGAAAGAGTGATGTGTTTTTTGCAAAGTCTTTCAATGGTAGATTTTTCATCAAACAAGTAACAAGGACAAAATTGGATTCTTTTATCAATTTTTCACTAGAATATTTCAAATATCTCATAGAATCATAAAGTTATGGAAGCCCTACATGTTTGGAAAAGATCCTTGGTATTTATCAGGTCATCGTGAAGCATGCAAAAGGTGGAAAATAGATTAGGATGGATCTAATGGTAATAGAGAATCTCTTGTTTGGAAGGAATGTCACATGATTTTATGATCTCAAAGGATCTGGTCATTCTAGGAAGCAATAAATTTCTCCTGGACCTATGCCAACTACTCCAATATCTCTCAGGAATAAATCCAAGCACCTTCTGGAGAGAACTTTCTGGAATGATATTTCATTTCTAGCGTCGATTGATGTCATGGATTATTCACTGCTTGTTGGAGTTGATGAAGAACGATGTGGGCTAGTATTATTGATTTTATGAGGCAATATACATGGGACAAACACTTGGAGACATGGTTACTTGTCACTACATTTGGTGTCTTCATTTATCTGAAGGGTATAAACACTTTGATTCATGGGATCCATATTGGGGTGCAAATTTGCACTTGATAATTGAAGATATATGGGGCGCAAATGAGAAGGGAAAGAATAACAATCTAAAAAGTTAGATTGAAATAAAGAAAACGGCGGACTTGAATATCAAAGTTCAAATCTTATTATGAATATCACCAAGAAACTATGAAATAGAAGCCCTAAAATGTTGCAGCGAGTGAACACAAGAAAGAGGAAGATGTTCACCATTTTGGAAATATCATTGGAAGATTTTACAATGATAACATATCTAATAGAAGGTATAGCAATATATGTGTGGAGATAATGAACTAGATGGACCTAATGGAGGCAGTGGAACTAGATAGAAAATTGTGAATATCACCATGAATCTCAGTAAAGAATGGAAACCGTAAAATGTAGTGAATGAAAAGCAAAACATCGGCAAGAGAAAGGTCATTGGTGTAAGTTCCTCTGATTATTAAAGTCACACCGATGAAATGCTTCGGGGAGAGTCTCACCAAATAGAGCATGTGATTAAGATTTATTGGAATAACAAGTTCTTCAAGACAATTAGTATCGGTGGGAGTATAAAAAGGTCTCATCAAGTCACACCGATGACCCAACAAAGAATAATTCATCGGTGAAAGAAATAAGATCCGTGGGAAAAAAAAAAAATTCTCGATGCTTGAAGTAAACCCAAATTGTAAATAAATATGGTCATAATGCAGATGAAAGGTCAAATAGAAATAAGAGTGTGAAAAAAATATTATCATTTCAAAGTGTTGAAATAAATGAACAAGATAGAAGTATCATATTGAGTGAAATAAAGTTGGAAATATTTTCACCAAAGGCAAGATAATTATTTTACCTAGAAGAATATTTTTACGATGGAGAGTAAATCTTTTCATGGAGGAGATTAAAAATTAAAGATTTGATGGGAAATGATTTTTACTTAAGGAATATTTTACCCTAAATAAGGATGAACAAAATTAAATACAAAAGTAAAATAATTTCATTAAGAGGGAAAAACATTTTCACCAATGAGGTTAAAGAGCAGGAGATTAGTTATCCAAGGAGTACATTATTCAATTGGGAAAAAGTTACAAGCAAAGAAGCATACTGAATAAACAAGATTATTTTTTCACTAGAAGCTTATTAATTTTACCCAAAGAATGAATTGAAGATATGTACAGTGAAAAGGTGGAGGCGAAGTTTTCCAGCAAAGATATTAAAGATTAACGAAGATTTTAAATATTTTGTAAAGTGACGATTATTTTTTGAGGAACAAAGATGGCAAAGATTAAAATATTTAATTTTCTAGAAGGGAAAATAATTAAATATTTTATTTTACCGAGAGAAATTAACTAAAGGGTTGCAGCAAATGGGTGTTGTGAAGGGTTATAACCCTAAAATAATGTATAAATGCAAAGTGAAATTGTATCAAAAAGAAGATAAGATTAGGAGAAATAAGTAGGTTAGGTAGTTGGATAGGGTGAACTGTTACCGAAATAAATATCATGATGTATATTGTAAAATCCTTTCAAATTATTTAATGGAGAAGAATGCATAAATTTGGTGAAATCATTTCTTGGTGTTCAGTTGTTGTGATGAAATTATTTACATTTATATTTGGTTGTCTCCAACTTGAGGTCTTTTAATTATTTAACTCAGTATATCAAGTATATCTCTGATTTATCGAAATGTATTCCCATTTTGTGTGAATTAATCAATTGGTGTCTACAAGTCAGATTTAAATTCTTTTGGATGAATCACAGAGATTTAAAGATTTCTTTTGGATAATTGAAGAAAAGCCTGGTAAGAAAATATTCCAGCACAATTTATGCAAGTCATAAATTTAGTGAAGTTTTATGCCAGTAATAGAACCTCATTCTCAAAGTGCCTAGCAACTAGAGTTAAACCAAAGGGGAAACCCATATTATTTACCTCTTGACTCCATTAGCCCAACAAAAGTAGGCACTAGTCACACTAATTCCATTTTATAATTTTATAAAACGTTATTCAAACATCCATATCTCAATTTCAATATTAGGAGTAGGAGTAGTCTATAAGCTTTTATCTATTATGTTTGTGCCATTGCAATAGATCTATCAAATCAATCAAGTCATACAACCTTAAGTCTGCTTTATTCACATAGGTTCACTTGCTTAGGTCTAGCAACACATGAAGAGTAGAAGGTCTAAACCATTTGACCTTGTCTATTACCCTAAAGCATATCAAGAGATTGGAAACCTCTTGAGGTATTTTACTCGCATTTTTGAGAGCTAACACACCCAAATAGAGAGACAATCTCAAGGTTTGAAACCCTCAAGGAATCTTGAAAAAACTCTGCAATGATTTTCTCAAAAATCTGAGAAGGGGCTACAAATCAAGGCTCTAATACCATGTTAGAAACCAAGATCTAAAATGCAAACTAAAAAATCCTTCCACAAAAGAGAAAATCAGAAAAAGAAAAGCTTTACAAAAGATGTGCAAAATATTATTATTCAGGAATTCGATAATTACATGAGATGATTTTCTTTATAAAAGCAAAGTATGCATAACCCTAATCTTATCTTGAGCAACAAGATAGCTCAACAAGATAAGGATGAGAATAATTATCCTAGGAATTAAAATATTACCTAAGTAAAGTTATGAAACTGTAATTAAATATTAATTACACTAACAAACATTTATGTGGTGATTTGTGATGCTTGTGGATGTTTCTAGATCATGTGTTGTTGATCCACATTGATCATTGTTCTCGCGATTAGATATTTTCTCTTGTGTGTTCATGTTTTTCATGTTCTTGGCCGACAAGGTGTTGTAGCGTGTTGTGGATCTTTGAGGAATAAATTTTGAAGGTGTTTCATGTTCGAGGATGTTGTTTTGGGTCCTTGCTTTGTTTTGGCCGACATTGGTTGGTTCGCATTGTAGATTGTTTATTGTTTGAGGCTGACCTATTTGAATCTGCATGTTACCTTACTAGCCATTGTAATTGGGTTGACATGTTAAGGGTTAAATGATTTATGGATGATATAATTAGAAGAGAGAGGATTTGTTACAGGAGGGAGAAGGGGGATGGATCAATAAGGTGCTTGGTGGTACAAACTATGAATCACTGTGATGAAGTATTCTAATCCAGAAGAATCACAAAGCAAAGGGAGTGTGGAGCAAGAGAAGGAGTCAATGGAAGATTGTTGTGAATATTTCTATTGTATGAGCTATTTGTAATCCCTGGGCTACAACCTCAAATTTGTTAAGTCTGAGAGGCATATGTAATATGTTTTGAGATTATAATAGTGAGAAATGAGCTTTGAAGGCTAGGTTTTTCCGTATTAGGGTTTTCCCAGGATATATCTTATGTTTGGTGTTCATGAATGTCTTTAATCTTTCTAGATATTAGCTATTAATTTCCATTGCATATCTATTGTGATCATGAAGTTGGTAATTTAGGCTACAAGGCGGGACAGTCCTTAATTGGGCCTTCCTACCTTGGCTGCATCAAATTGTATCAAAGCCAGGTTGCGAGTCTGTTAGTTGGTTGTGAATTTGTTGTGAAAGAAGACAGTGTTGAAAGAAGTGAAAAACCCTAGAAGTAATAAGTATCATCATAAAAGAAGTATTGAGTCAAGAAAGATTTGGGTAAGCATTCAAATTTAGTTGAACATTATCTAATTTGTTTCAATGGGGAAGATTGGGAAGAGGATGAAGAAGGAAAATGAAAACATAATATGTGAAGGGGATACTTTGGAGGAAGAATTGTGTGAAATCAAGAAGTGTAATTCATAATTGATGGAGAGGATGAAAGAACTAGGAGGAGACAAGTATGATGCTCTTGAAGAAGAACTGAAAAATGTAAGAAGGAGAAATGAAGAACTAGAGGTAGAGCTGGATATTATTGAGGATGTTGGAAAGAAATTTGCAGAAGGATTCAAGTTGTTTGAAAAGGTGGAAGATAGAAACAAAGATTTGGAGGAAAGTTTGAAAGAGCTAAACAAGGAGAAAAATTCGTAGAAGAAGGAGATATCTGGCTTGAAGGAACATGTTAATCAGTTGGAGCAATCACTTATAGAATGCTAGAAGAAGAATGAGAATCTAAGATCTAAGCTTAAATTTTGTGATGTTTCATGTGATACTAATGATTTGTGTGATGTTGTAGAAGTTTCTTTAGAAGGTGAAGTTGAAGATAGCAAATCAACGAAGCCTACAATTGTTGGTGATGCTATTGGTTTCAAAATCATGCAAAGAATGGGATATGAAGGAAAAGGATTGGGAAAGCATCAACACGGAATTACAAAACCTATTGAACCAATAATGAAACCCAAAAGTGAAGGCCTTGGATATTACATAGGTAAGGATGTTGTTACAATTTCAAACAATTCAAATTAGGGAAGAAAAATTATGTACTGTTCACATTGTAATAGGCATGGACATGAAAAGGAATTATGTTGGGATCTATATCCTTGTAAGTTACATGGATGTAGGAATCATTCTAAAAAGATGTGTTGGGATAAAATGAGGAGGAAGCCTATGATAGATTGTAAGTAGATGGATTATGGATGAATTGATGGAGCAAAATGGAAACATGTTACTTGTATGATTAGAAGATTGTACAAATGGAAGAACTCATATGTTGAAGAAAAAGAGGGATCAAGATGTAGAGAATGATGAAGTTATGCAGAGAAAAAAAAGGACAATGAAGGGTACCAGAGGAATGAAAGAGGATTTTCTAGAAGACGAACCTATTTTCAAGTTTGGAGGAAAAAAGAATCAAGCACTAAAATTCATCAAGAACCTAATACCAAAGAAGCTAATGAAAGAGAAGCAGTAAAGGATGCAAAGATAGTTTGTGCAGATGAAGATGAGCCTATTGATACATAATTATTTTATGCAGAGGTAGGGGAACCTTTGGAGGTATCATATTTCATAGTGGAACTGGAAGAAGGTGAAGCATTGATCTTAAGGAGAAATTTTATATACCAGAGCAAAGTAAATGTGAATGAAGGAATAAAAAAGGATAATGATCTTGAGGAAACTTGCAGAGAAGGCTTGCTCATACTGTTGGCCAGTGAGGCAGTGCAAGTCTTGCAAGTGGACCACCAAACCTTAACCATGACAAGATGAAGAACCTGGGTCAACTTGCAAGGTGGGCTTGCTTAGACCACCGACTAGTGAGGTAGTATAAGGCTTGCAAGTAGATCGTCGAACCAATTCAAAGAGAAAAACTTGAGGCAGTTTTGTAGGGTGGACTTGAACAAAACACCGACCTTGAGGTAGTTTCAAGTGCATATGGATAGATCACCAAACCAATTCTAAGAGAAAAGCTTGAGGTAGTTTTGCAGGGTGGACTTGAATAGAACACCAACCTTTAGGCAATTGCAAGTTCCTGTGGATAGATTGCCAAACAAATTCAAGAGAC
Source organism: Sequoia sempervirens (assembly GCA_007258455.2). Classification (NCBI taxonomy): domain Eukaryota; kingdom Viridiplantae; phylum Streptophyta; class Pinopsida; order Cupressales; family Cupressaceae; genus Sequoia; species Sequoia sempervirens. The sequence goes on from VDFB02353493.1 coordinate 329,326,440, forward strand.
AACATTAGATTTGACATAGTATAGACCAAAGTGAAGAGGCTCACTTTTCAAATAACCCTGAAAGTCTGATGCAGGGGCATCCAGAAGCATTCAAAAAATTGAGGTTGTTGACAATGAAGTTGCAGAGTATTGGGTTACTATATTTGATTGCTAGAAACTGAGGAGTTGAAATTTGTGACTGGACACTATTAGCATTAATATTTTTGAGGCTATATATGTTGAGGATATTAAGAAAATTGTAATAAAATATGTTGCAAGTAGTCAGTGATGTAGTGGAGTGCAGTATGTTGGCCAACTCAATATATTGATGATCAGAGGCTATGGATTAAAGGGTTTTTTGTCAAGTAGATCTAGTGTTTCCATGTCAAGTTTCAAAGATCCACATGATGATTTGATTGAGTTATGAGTATCTGAATTCTAACAGTTGTTTAGTTGTTCTAGTTGGTGTTCCTAAAGGAAGATGATGTGATTCTGGTAGCTTAAGTTGTTGCGGACATTTCTATGGTGATTCATGATGCTTGTGGATGGTTCTAGATCATGTGTTGTTGATCCACATTGATCGGTGTGCTAGCGATTAGAGATCTTCTCTTGTGTGTTCATTTTTTTCATGTTCTTGGCCGATAGGGTGTTGTAGCATGTTGTGGATCTTCGAGGAATAAATTTTGAAGGTGTTTCATATTTGAGGATGTTGTTTTGGGTCCTTGCTATGTTGTGGCTGACATTGGTTGGTTCACATTGTAGGTTGTTTATTTTTTGAGGCCAACCTATTTGAGTCTACACATTACCTTACTAGCCATTGTAATTGGGTCGACATGTTAAGGGTTAAATGATTTGCGGATGATATAATTAGAAGAGAGAGGATTTGTTATAGGAGGGAGAAGGGGGATGGACTAATAAGGTGCTCGATGGTATGAAGTATGAAGCACGGTGACTAATTATTTTGATCCAGAAGAATCACAGAGCAGAGGGAGTGTGGAGCAAGAGAAGGAGTCGATGGAAGATTGTTGTGAAGATTGATATTGTCTAAGCTATTTGTAATCCCTGGGCTATAGCCTCAAATTTTCCAAGCCCAAGAGGCATATGTAATATGTTTTGAGATTATAATATAGTGAGGAATGAGCTTGAAGGCTGGGTTTTTCCCTATTAGGGTTTTCCCAAGACATATCTTGTGTCTGGTGTTCATGAATGTCTTTTATCTTTATGTGGATTAGATTTTTTATTTTTTTTGCATATCTATTGTGATCATTAAGTTGGTAATTTAGGCTGCAATGTGGGATAGTCCTTAATTGGTCCTTCCTACCTTGGCTACATCAGGTAGAGAGCTAGCAAAAGTAAATGGCCAATTCCAAAAGATCAAAAAACATGGATCAAAATTTCCAACGTGGTCATAGATCTATCACTTCAACTAAAAATGAAATGTATAACATCATAAAAAGAGCTTATCCCTAGTGACAATAACATCAAAAGAGCCCTTATCGCACAAGGAAACACACAAGCATACAAGGTCAACCACCCATCTACAAGTTCCAATGAAAATCCCCACATATGTTCCAAGAACAAGAATGTAGCTAACAATGGTGTCGTTGATGAAAAAGTGATCCTATGTGCTCCTAGACAAACAAAAAATCAACCAACAAACACAACAAAAAAACACAAAGCCGCAAAACAACCAAGTCAACAATGGAAACGAATAAAGAGGACCACCCCTTAGAAACAACTACCCTCAATGATGTAAGTACACACAATTGGGGGAACCTATTGAAGTAGTCATGAAAAGTTGGTGAAATCCAATCTAATCATGCTCCCCAACTATCAAAATTACCAAGAACCTCAAGTTAAACCACCATGGTACAATGAGAAGGATCTTTTTTATTTCCATAAAATCAAGAGACATAATATAGTGAGCTACTTGAAACTTTGACCAATGACATAGTACAGATTAACTACACTTGATCCATATGGATTCTAAGTATTAATCAACTAAGCATCAATCCCAATAAGATATTCAATGTAAAGAAAAATGAAGAAACCATTAAAACTAACATTCTAAAACATAAAATCTTGAAAAACATATATTATAAGCCATTGAAACTTATCCTATTAGGGGAGTGGTGTTGCATTGATGTGGAATGGTGACCCTTTCCCAATCCCTTGGATAATATGAGCCTTCCCAATTGATTTTATTGATTAAAATCGATTGAAACTGATGAAAAAGATGAATTAAAGCATGATAAATGCTAAATTAACATGATGAAAGCTAAGATGTTTAATGCAAGTGTATGAAAATCTATTCTAAATGTGTACAAGATTAAAAAATGCAAGCCCTAGATTCTAAATTATACTAAATGAATGCAACTAAGTTACCATGGAAGCCATTAATGGATGCTAAGCTAATAATGCATGAAAATTAACCTAAAATGTTTATCAAAAATAAAACATGAGTGCAAATGGGTGTGATTTTCAATAGCATAAGTTTTCTCTAAAAATGTGGATCCATATTCAATGGATGCAAGATCTATTTATATAATAGGTAAAAGGAAATTGATGGTCAAGATTGAAAGAATCAATCAATGGTAAAGATGAAAAGAAGATGGATCCATGGATCATGGATTCCCATCAAGGGTTGAAAATGAAAGTTGATATTTAATCAAGGGCTCACAATTATGCAAAGAAGCACACTTTCAAAACTTGCTCAAGAAGTTTGTTGAAAGTTTATTACAATGAAGAATTATTCCTTTTTTAAATGAGTGAAGAGGGGAAGAATATTCCATGAGAATACTCCCTTTTTGGAGGAATGTGAAAAGGAGTAATATTCCCTTGTAAGTGGGAGAGTTAAAATTAATTAGTAATTTGATAATTAAAACAAAGTTTGAATTATATAAATTAGGGGATTTTAGGTTAACCATTAAATAACTACCTTATTTAATGAAAAGGGATCAAAATGACATTTAATTAAATAATTAAGATTATTTAATTAAATAAGAGGACTTAGGGTGTTAAAATTAAATATTTTGATTTAGCCAATTTAACAGGACAAAATACTAGCATGAAAGGGTGAGGAATTAACCTAATTAGCTTAATCGGATTAATAGATGAAAATGATGCATTTAATTAAATAGCTAGGCTAATTTAATCAAACTAGGGAAAAGAGGATGGATTTTATGATAAAATAGTGTTAATATATTAGATTCAAGTGTGTAATACCATTTAGGACATTTTTAAGTGTCTACATTTTCCCCCTCTTTGAAGCGAGATACTTGTTACATTGGTTCAAAGACTAATACTTTTCAAACTAAAATTTCTGCTCAAATCAAAAAGTAAAAAGAAATCTAATTTTTGGATGCCCCACTATTTCCCTATCTAAAGGAATAAGTTAGTTCCTTCCCCCTAGAGAGATTGAGTAGAAATTTTGAATTTTGGGTTGATCTCTTGAAAAAGGTAAAATATTAATTCAGTGCCAAAACATACCTCAGGATGAAAAAATGGTCTTATAAATACAAAAGATGGCTCAAAATAGGTTGCACGATGCAGAAATAGGTAAAACAGGCTAAAACCCTAGCTTTTGGCTCAAATTAGGGCAAAAAACCCTATTTTTTTGGCTTAAATAGGGGAAAAGGTTGCACTTCCAATTCATTTGTGCATTCAACCTATATAAAATTTGTGCATTTGGAGCTCTAACACTCTGATGAGATGGCCCACCATGTGCTTCCAATTCACCTTTCTGATAAGGTTTGAGAGTACCAATGCCAAGTAGTTGTAGGACCCTGAGTATGTGACTTAAAACTTGTCTTTATTTTCACATTTTAGTGCATTTATTAGTGTATCCAAATTAGGTTTTCTAGGGTGTTGCTATATAGCAATGTGCAAAATGTGTCGAAAGTGTCGCTATCAATTTTTTAGTGATGCACCTATCATTTAGCAACACACCAAGATTTTTTTTGGGTGACGCATTTGATTAGGGTTCCACAATTGGAAAATAGTGACACATAGGGTTTTTTGATTTAGCGACACACATTTGCGATGGATGGCACACTTTTCAAATAGTGACACACCATGAATTTTAGTTATAGAGACACATGCAAATGTCGATGTGCCATTGAGTATTGTGACATGCATCACCAAATTGGTGATGCACCCCCAAAAATGATATTGCAACGCACCCCAAAAATAGTGACACTATTTATTTCAACAACACAATTGATCTTTTAGGATGCAGAGCCTATGATTTTGATTAGTTTTTAGATGTTTTGGAAAATTGACATTGTGTGTGTGATGTGTGCAGGAGAATCTATGAAATTTCATGTCATGGGAGCATCATTTTGAGATTTTGTAAGTGGCATGAGAATTCAATGACCTGGAGGTGGAGAGGTTGTGGATGCTCAGATTAGGGTTTATTTCTTTCATGCCAGAGGTCCACACCCATTTTTCCATGATGAAAGCACTTATTAAGAGGTGGAATAGTGAGACCTCCCCTTTCCATTTTCCCACCAGTGAGGCCACAGTCATGCTCGAGGACGTGTGGAAGATCTTGTGGCTTCCCATTCATGGGGATCACATAATCTATGACATAGACATTGAGAGAGATGCATGTTGCTTACTTTTGTGGACTAACAACATCATTTTGGTTAGTTCATAGATATACTTTGACCTATACAGAGCCTGCATACCCATATTCATATTGTTTGTTGTGACACTCATTGTTGTCATTATTTCCCTCAACTAACAGGGTAGAGGTTTCAGTCCAGGCTGGGAGTGGCATGGCACAACATGATTCATCAGATGACTATGTATACCTAGGGGCCAATTCTACTTGCTTCTTTATATCATGATATGCATCAGGCCATATATTTCTAGGGCAGAGCATTAGAGCAGGTGTTACAATTTTACACATATGGGCTTATGAGCACATTGAAGTTTTGAGGCCTCTTGTTGTTTTGTAGATGTTCATGAGGATGAGCCCATTGTATTCAGATATAGGGTCCCTATGACATTACAACACACCAGCCTGGAAAGTATACCATATTGGTGTCATGTCATAGATCACATGACTATATTCAGATGGAGGTTGTCACTGTAGGTTCCTACTTGGTATGATGAACAATACCAATTATATTTTTCTCAACAGACCTGCTACATCTAGGGGCAAGAGCACACCATCATTGAGCAGTATCTCCTAGACCACATTGTGAGATAGTTCAGGGAGGTACAATATGTACCTCCATAGGATTATACAACAATTTTTGTGACATCTCAGAGAGAGGTCGAGTGGGGAGCTCAGATTGACATCGTCATGGTGGTTAATGACTTCCGATAGCTGGTTGCCCAACCTTGGGCATATGGTTAGGGTTTTCTAGATGTGGGGACTACCTTGGGATATGATGCATGGTTGAGACCTTTTGTTTGCTTAACATACCTAGTGGGGGGATACCCTGAAGGAAGATCCAAAGGAAAAAATGGGGGTAGAAAATAGTTTGAGCAATAGCTAGACTAGTAGAGGGTTCACATTCTAGGGGATGGAGAACAACATCGGTAGGATCAGGGTCAGGGTCACCAAGACCTAGGGCATTGGTAGGATCAGTAGGATGGATATGTTTTGGTGGCACCACCACCTCCACCACCTTAGTAGCTAGATCTGAGAGATGCTCTGGTAGTGGACCTTACAGTTGAGAGAGACCAACTGTAATAGCATCTACAAGGAATGACTGCAGAGAGGAACATAGTTCAGTTGTGGTAGAAATTGGACCTACAACTAGAATAGGAGATTGGGTATAGACAACAACTTGTGGCTATCACAGCAACATCTTAAGGACATATGGTGTCAACTCGTATGTATAGAGAGACACTCACAAAGACTACATACTACAGATGCATTACCATTGAGATGTCCCCCATGAGATGAGGCAGCTTTACTATTCACAGAGGAGTTGGGCACCTCCTATGGATGAGGATCAACCTTCGGTTAGACCCGGGGAGTCAAGCATCGACTAGGGATAGCCACTTTTTAAATTTCCTTCCTAATTATTTATACAGATACACATTCATAGGATCATTTTTGATAGCCTCATGTATATTATATTTTTGATGATATTCATACACACTAATTCAAATATTGTACCATGAAAGTCATTTTTTGATGTATATATGAGATGATTCATATTCATGATGTGATGTGTTTTTATTTCATGCTCTATGGATGTATGGATGCATATGATATGATGTTATTTTATTTTTATGTGTTATGACTATGTATGGATGCAATGTGATGGATGCACCTCTTTTATTTATGTTTTTGTGATATGCGATGATCGATGGAAAATTTATATGATATGCAATATGATGTAATGGATGTGTTATCTTCTTTTTTCAGTATATTTTTATGATATGTTATGATATGCAGATGATATGTAGATGATATGATATTCTTATGCAAGATGTATGGATGAATGCATTTCTTTTTGTGTACTTTTCCCATGTGATCTATGATTTCATGATGTTCATACTTATATTGATGTATTTATGGATGATATGAATGTTCATGATATAGATGTTATGAATGATTATGTTATGGATTAAGATTCTTAGAATGAAAAATCTATATTACTCAAAACAATTTAAATGATAATGACAATGTAGTGGATTATGTTCCATATTATTATGATATGTTGTGATGATGCAATATGTATGCATGCTAATGATTTTGTGGATGCAGGATGGATACATAATGATGTTTTTGTTGATTGTCATGATACTAGGTTACCGTGGAAAGAAGATAGAAGAATAAAATGATTTGACAATTGATTTTAATATTGATTCAAAAAGTCCAACAATTCCATGATCCACCGAGACTTTATTAGATATGGTGATGAGATGGATGATTTTCTCATATCTGGGATTGGGATTTTTTTTCATTCTTTATGTTTGATATAACACATAGATACGATGTATCATGGTATTGATAACCAGGATGTCTTTGTATCTAGTGTGATGGACTTTGACTTTGAAAATAGATAGGATAGTTCTTGTTCATACCTTGAAATATGTAAACCTTGTTGGAATGTAGTTTGAAAGTTTAGAATATCTCAAACCAAAGCATACATAATAGTCAAAAATTTACTCTAAACAAATTCCCTACACACGACTAAGCAATTATGCGCCAAAATTATTTTACAAGAATACCCACAAGCACAAAAAATGAAAGATAATTATTGATGCCCCATTCCTCTCTAAATCATCTAGACATAATCAAGAAATCCTTAGAATGGGTCAATGAGATAAATCATAAGAAAAGATCAAAGACAAATAGTCAGTGTTATCTATATCTTTTTATAATTTAGCATAGCTAAGTTGATTTATGATGTTGATGTCCATTGTTGGAAGGATTAGGTGTGTGATAGGTTGTTGATAGAAACTCTATTGACTCATTTACCTATGATATAGACTTTAGGTTTTGACAATTATGTTTTCATTTTATGACTTGTGATACTTGTTTTCTATTCATTTTACCAAAGGTTAATGAAGATGATGTTTGATTTATTATGAATGAAGTTTATTGCAGATGAAAGAAAAATGGGATGGATGGTTTTGGGTTTTTTGAAATATTTTGATGTTTTTGGTGTTTTGAAATTTTTTTGAGGTTCTTTTTTATTTTTTTGAAATTTTATGTGATTTTTTTTTTTTGATTATTTGAGGCTATTTAGGGTTTTTCAATGTTTTCCAATGTTTTGGGTTTTCAAGTTTTTAAATGTTTAGGGGTTTTCAAGTTTTCAAATGTTTAGGGGTTTTCAATGTTTTCCAACCAAGAACCTAACCTAATAGACTATCCTAGAGGGCTCAGGGGCTTATCAAAGATGAGACTTGCCTATGTTATACACGCATAGACCACGTAGTTTGATTGAATTGACTTATTATTGATGAGATATGAACACTTGATGGATTGCTAGTTTATTATGACAGAATCCTAAAGGACTGACCTAGGGTGTCTCAGGGAAAATTAATGATGGCCTTACCTACATTCAAGCTTAGAGACTTGTAGTTCAACATGGTTCTATTTTTGGATTTTTTATGTTTTGACCAATTTAGGGATTTTGATGTATTTTTTATGTTTTAGACTTTTGACTTTACAACTTTTCAAATGTTTTTGGATTTTAGCTATATAGGATTTTGGATATTTTGGGATTTTTGGCTATACAAGATTTTGATGTTTGTGGATTTTTTAATTTTGCAAGTGTTTTTGGATTTTGATGAGGTTTTATGAATGTTTTTGGGATTTTTGAGAGATTTAAAATAACCTTAAGATATATAAGAAACCCAATCCGATTCATAGTGAATCACCCCTAATGTGATGCCATAGACTACCTCGATATAGGTAGGACAAGTTGGCCTCAATAATATGCCAAGTAGTACTAAAGGTGATATGATACTTCACAATATCACTTTCTATGATACAGACATGGATGGGTGACAAAATAAATACGATGAATGATGCGATTGATGGATGTGATGCAAAGAATAATAGGATAAAGAGCCAAAGATGGATGGAGGTAATTTATTTACACAAGGTGCATGTTTGCTAGTTTTTCACCAACGTACTTTTCCAAAGTGCCACCGAAGTTGTTTTCACTAGAGGATGATTTTTTTCTTTATTGTTTTCAATCCTTTTTCTTAATTTTTTGGATTTTTGATCATTTTTTTTTTTTAAATTTTTTTTGAGATTTACATCCTTCAATCCTAGGCATAAAACTTTTTGAGATGTAGACTGTTGGTTGGTTCCTACAAAGTTTCACCTTCAGGCATTGATAATTAGTATGCTCCTAATCCATAGCTTGATGTGACAACAAATTGACCTAACCAATTAGGTTCAAACTTTCCTTTACTATCTTGATCTAGAATATTTTTTTGATTCTGCTTGAGAACAAGATCCCCTACCTAGAAATCCCAACTCTTGATCTTCATGTTATAGCTCTATTTTAGTTGGTTTTGATATGCTTGCAAATGATTAAGGGCATCAAGATGATTCTCATCCAAGAATTCTAGCTCATTTAGCGTAGATACTCTATACTCTTCATCACTGATCAAATTATACAGTGACACTCACAATGAGGGAAGTTTGACTTAATAGGAAAGATGGCTTCTAATCCATAGATAAAGGAGAATAGGGTTGCACCTGTAGGTGTGTGGATACTGGTTCGATAGGCCCACAAAGTGGGATTTAACTACAGATGCCAATCACATCCAACTTCATTGATCATTTTATTTTGGATTTTTGGAATGGTCTTGTTTGTAGCCTCAGCTTGACCATTTCCTTTGGGGTAATATGGGGTAGAGAATCGATGTTGGATGTTAAATTGTTGGCATAGCTCTTTCACATCCCGATTCTTGAAGGGTGTTCTATTATTAGAAAAAGGGCTTGTAGAACACCATAATGACAAATAAGGTAAATCGGGATAAATTTAGAAATGTACTTCCCCATTATGTAGGTCATAGGAATGGCTTCCACCCACTTGGTAAAGTACTTAGTGGTTGTTACGATGAACTTGTGGCCATTAGATGAGGCGAGAGTAATTTTCCCTATGAGGTCAAGCCCCCATTGTGAGAAATTCCAAGGTGTGACCATTGATTGTAACTCCTGACTGGAGCATGAATAAGATCTCCATGTTGTTGACACTGGACACACTTTTGCACATACTAATGGGCTTCTCTTATCATGGTTGGCTAGTAATACCCCATCCTCAATAGTTTCTTAGTTGAATTCATACCACTAGAATGGGAACCACATATGCCATCATGTACTTTTGTTAAGGAGATCAAGACTTCCTCTTGGTTGAGACATCATAGTAATGTCACTTCAATGTTTCTATGGTAAAGGGTATCAACAAGGATCACTAATCAGGATGCCTTTCTAACAAAGGTCTTCTTAATATTGGAGGTGATATCAAATGGGATGGTTCCTCTGCTAAGGTAGGTGAATATATCATGATACCACGAGCAACTAAGACCAACAATTACACACAAAAATTCAGATTTTGGGATTTTGAAAGCAAGCATGAGAAGTTGTTCTACCAAGAATTCACATTGAAGGACATTGTGTGACATATCTAATAATGATCAAATTTTTTCCATAGCATCTACTACTTTGTTGTCCATATAAGGTATCTACTTAGAATTTATATCAATGAAAAATTCCTTAAGAATTGGTACCATCTTTTTATAAGGAGTAAGCATATCATCCTTGGTTTGGAAGTCATCATTGACTTGATTGACAACTAGCTATGATTCTCCATAGACTTGTAACTCATGTATCTACCATTATACTACTATCCTCAGACTTGTTATTAGGGCTTCATACTCTGTGATATTGTTAGTACAAGGAAATGATAGCTGGTATGAATTTGAAATGCAATCACCTTGAGGGGTGATAAAAAGAATACCCACCCTTGACCCATGTTGGATAAATGATCCATAAAATTAAATTTTCCACTGATCTATTGTATTGACAAGGAACACTGATTCATTAGGAAATTCAGATATCAAAGGATTCTCTGCATAGATAGGTGCTTCTACCGATTGGTCAACGATCACTTTTCCTTTGATTACCTTGTGCTCCATGTACTCTATATCATATTCTATCAAGATCATCACCCATTTGGCCATTCACCCAATGATATTTTCTTTAGATAGTAGGTATTTCAATGGGTTGATCTTTGCAATAAGCATGATTTGATGTGACAACATGTTTTTGGTTATTTTTTCTACAAACCAGGTTGGTCTCCTATTCTACCTATGGAGTAGCCAACTCTAGTCAAGGGCAGCTCGGAGGACCTGGACCAACTGACAAGAGCAAGAGATCTTCTACACTTTAGGCTCTATAGAACCAGGGTGGGTATACCCACACAATGCCTCAAATAAGAATAGACATTGCTTTTTATAGCATATGACTCCTAATGCCAAGTATTGAGAACCTCAAATATGGCTTGATTCTTAGTAACACAATACTTGCAGCAACCAGGAAGTAGGGCAAGACATCCAACAAGATTGATTAAATAAAATGATTGATCTTGAGAAAGAATACTAGAACCCTAAAGACATACAACAAATATCAGATTAGTGCCATTATTCTTAGGCTAGGAGTCACAATACCCTGCAAGTAGAAGGAACCATTACTTTGGACATTAAAGTCTATGTGAAACTAACCTTATTAGTCTCACAACTAGTGATTAGATCTAAAAGACTACTTATCAAATCCTCCTATCATACATGTGAATCTCTGATATGATTAAAGCATTTAATTTATTCCTTGAATAAGAGCAACAACCCGAATAGACAGTAAAACATTACATTAAAATGGTTAATGAAATAATCCTTGATCAACTTTCATTAACAATCCATACACACAATACAAAGGAGAGACTTAAAGACCTCAGTCTATACATTCAGATTCATACATGTGTCCAAGACCTCATATCTTATAGACTACAAAACCTAGACCTCAAATTCTGACAATAATTTGACACTGTGACTCAGTGCTCTTCTCTTCAGATTTTGTTCTAACTTCTGGCCGAAGACCCTTACAAACGATTCAGAAATTCCTTTTAAATAGTCTCGAGATCGCCATCTAGCTCAGAGCCACATCAACATGCCACGTCAGACCCCAACTGCATCGTGACCAATCAAAACCCTTGCTGTGACCTTCAACAACTTCTCTGGTCTCATAAAAGCCTCTGGTCGGATCTCTGTCAGAAGGGACATTCTCGCACGGATAGAGATCAATCAACCTACACCAAATCTGCCGCCAAATCCGCACATCCATACTCGGGCCATGTCGTCCTTGTCCCAGGGCCGTCGCCATGAATGTTGGCTCGGCGGGTCCAACAACCTTCCATCCATAGCCATGAATGCTCCAGGCCCTTGCGCACAAACATAACAGAAACCCTGAAACACGTGAAATTGAATCTGGGCCGTCGATCCTCCATGATCAGATGGCCGCCTTTTAAATCTCCATTAGCTGTTGAAGCAGGCTACCACCATCGGCAAGAGGCCAGTGGGTCGGCGTAACATCCCAGCGAAGTCCACATAGGATACCGAGTGCACCATTATTCATCATTGAAATAGCCGCTAAGACATTACCCTCACCATGCCGAAGGCAATTCAATCACTTTCCCTACGCACCCCTGTTCATCGCAGTCATTGTGACATACTCAGGTCGGCGAGATATCATATCGACCACATAGTCCTTTCCCTGAGCGTTCCTCCTTCTCTTCATATATCGCTGTGACATCTTGACCTCGGGGTGACATCCTAGAGATTTCACCAAGCTTCACCGAAGACATCATTTTCTTTCAAGTCGCCGTGATACTCCAATTGTTATATCGAAGCCTAGGAGTAGCCCCATGCCCTTCTTACATTTCGGTATAGCCAACCACAATCACTGAGACACTACGTCGAAAGCCATTTGTCATACCGAAAGCATATCTTTTACCCTTTTGTTATGTCACCGTAACCTTTTGCTTCTCTTGCCGAAGAGCACCTATCATGTATATCGCTATAGCCTTTACCCCTCGGCAAGACATTATGTAGAGAACTCCTTGCTTCACTAAAAATCATCCAAGGTCATTCACATTCACCAAGAAAAAATGTTCTCTCGCTGACAGAGTCCACCTATCACCATAACATGAAATCCTTGGTGAGACGCTATGTAGAGTGAAAAGTTATGCCGAAACAACCGAGCATGTTAGGTCGCCGAGAGAAGAGAGAACTCTTGCCGAGTGCCACTTTAAATCATGTCGGCAAGACCCGACCCCTTCGCCAAGACTTCTCGCCGCAATACAAAACCATATGCCAATAGAATACAAAATGCACTTGTCGCCGAGACACCAGAAACTCGACAAGAGGTTAGCCCGATAGCCAGAAGATACGCCAATAAGGGTTCCCGCTATCGCCAAAACAAGAGGAAAGTCTCGTCGACAACCACCTGTAAATAAATTCTAGTCGCTATGACAAATGATAAGTCTTTCCGATAGGAAACTCAGACTTATGCAAGCAAAAAATGCACAACGGGGGGCGGTAAAAAGGATCTCGGTGAGACCAAGGGGAGTCGAGAAGACCTCACCCTGAGCGGGCACCAACACACCAATGGGAAAAGCCATCAATGAGACATAAAGAAATCAGGGAAACATCTCCCTGACCTGAACCAACATAGGCTGACGGAAAGAGACCTTGGGGAGACATCTCGGGGTCACCGAGAGGTAATCCTGAGCACCAAAGGTCACAGTGAAAGCAACGTGGGGCCGGTGAAAATGGTAACAAGGGGCCGGTTAACGACGAAACAAAGGGGCTCGGGGGGAACTTAAGTTGCAGGGGTACTAGCTAGGTAGGTCAATGAATCAAAAAGTCAGCGGAATGGGAATCAAACAAGGTTGGAGCCAGAACCAGGAAAGAGACAGAGTCAGAGTTGAAGCGGGGGAAGAAACGAAAACCAAAATGACTACCTGAGACCAAAACCCAACCCGGATCCACCTCCACAAAAGATAAAGGGAGGGAGACAGGAGTGGAACAAAACTCGAAACTGGAACCCCTGAAAAGGTTCCAAAACCTGTTCTCATTCCGATCCCGCGCCTGCCAAAGGAAACAAAGCAAAAAACAAAGGGAAGAATGCGGAGAGGAAAACGACCAGTGATCGACACAGGGTAGAAAGGAAAAGAAACTCCAATCACACGAAATCAAAATAGGGATGGATGCGTGAATAGGAACTAGAACTTCAGAATTTGGAAAAGTTCTAGTTTCGTTCAAGCATCCATTCCACCTCTGATAAAACAAAAGAAAAGCCAAGGCAAGCAAAAGAGAAAGGGGAACCGAACTAAAAGCCCAAAAACGGGGAAAAGAAAAACTAGGAAAAACCCTAACATAGGCCGCCCCACCGGAGAGATGAAAACTAGCATGCTGGGCTCAACCCTTGTGGGAGCCCATTTAACCCACGTGCTAAAATGAAAGATAAAACTCACAAGCCAAGGATTTGCAATAAAAAAAACAAGGGCACACAACCAGAACCTGAAAGACAACCAAAAAGGCTCTAACATAGGCTCCAATTGGGGATGTATGCCCCTCGTGGGCATAACAAGATCTCAGAACACTGGGAGAGCAGACCAGAGAGACAAAAGGCAAAAAATAGACCAGGAGCTAACCGGAAAGGGTTAACAAATGTAGCAAAAAGGAAGAGACTGGGAAACCAAACCCTAAGACTACTGTTCATGGAAAAGATATCCTTCATGCGAAGTACCCTCATGAATTGTCCATGAACAGGCAATTCAAGAGTCACTTGATTAATTCCTTTGTTTCACCTGATGACACTAGGCCACCAAATGAAAAGAAATGAGAGCCAACTTTTACCTCTGTCAAAAACTTGATTCTCTGTTGCCTTCCATAGACAAAATCTGATAACATTGTCATGAACTATCCACAAACTAGCTTGGTCACTAGCCAGTCCCATTGAATTACTGTGCTTTCCAATGTCACCAACTGTCTTGTCAAACTGCAACATGCAATCAGACACTGATTTGAGATCACAATCATCATGGCATATCTCCCTGGACAATTCATGGTTATATTTTACTGAATGCTCATTTGCTTGGACTGGGAAATAAAAACATTCATAGTCCACTTGATCCTTGACATCACAAAATTTGTCATCAAAATCAGTCTACAGATCAAACTGAAAGCCCTGATAAACAACTTCTTCCATGACATGCAAATCATCTTTGCACATGCCGAAGGCAAAAGGTTCATATTCAGGAGTATCTGTGTACTGGTTACTGCAACATGGGCACATCTTCTTCATCCTAGGTTCAATGGTGTGCACTGATTCATCTTTCACATCTACACTCAACTCAAAGTCAAACACCCCAAGTGAGGGCTCTAGTAAATCAACATCAGCAGGGATAGCAGGGAGACCACTATGTGTATCGGTACTCAAAAGATCAGGGGCATCAAATAGGAAGCAATTGTATCCAACTTCACCCTCCACCACATGACATTCACTACTATTCTCACTTCTCAGCTGCTCCACACATAGACCAAGTATCCCTTCAGTGTCAACACAACTTTCATCATGTTCAGCAGGAGGAGGAGGCACATCACTAGTGCAATGATGGCTTTGACTTCTACTCATGCTTCCTTTTTTTACTTGCACCTGTTCTTCATCATGTTGGTGGTGAGAATGATCAAAGAGTTCTGATTCATCCACACCTGTTGTCATGTCATCATCTTCTGAACATGAGGTATAATCACCCTCAGTATCACAAGCTTGCCCAATAGCAAACAATTCTGGTTCAGAAGCATAACCTGATCCCTCATTGGAATCAACATCATCATCCATGTGAAAAGATTCATGCCTAGGCTCATTCGAGTCATCAAAAAGAAACTGCACTTTGTCATACACAACATGATCAATTGGTTCATCATCAATGATAGAACTAGACTCACTTGTATCATACCTTGCTTTTTGAAGGTCATCATCAGTGTCAAGGTTGATAGGAGTTGCCCACAACAACTGAGGGTTGTTGTGTGCATACCTCTAGTATTTTGTGGTCAATAAATTTGATACTTGTTCACAACTTAGTAGGTCAATGTTCTGACCTACCCTCTCAACCACTTCATCCTCTATTTGACCTCCACCAGAACTGGATGCAATACCAAGTAGCAAATCAGGATATCCCAAGGTATCTTCAAAAAGATTACCTTCATGAGAGTGAAACTCCACATCCTTATAATCAAATATGATATCCTCTAGAGCACTCCCTGCATCAGCAAATTCATTTATCTTCTCATGAAGACTTGTGTCAAGACTGCACTCATTTGTGCACTTGAACTGCTTAATTGTCTCATCACATTGCCGATTACACCTCCCTTCTTCAAAGAGCCAGTCCAACTGATGTTCCTCTTCGGGTTCTTGGCTTGGGAGACTCAACCTCTGATCTTCTGCTTGGGGCATCACTTCTGCAAGTTGTTCAAACACAACTTCTTCATCATCTGATGAAGCAACACCATCACTTTCAACCTTCTCAACTATGCACCTGTCTGAAGAAGACTGACCATCCATTCATACAGAGTTGTTATCTTTATCAGCATGAGTGCTGACAAATGAAGACAACAGGCTTTGTATATATTCATTTCTATGCTTTTCCAGACTATCTAGGACTATGTAATCCATCTGCATGTTCAATATCTTGAACTCTTTCAACAATGCACTAGATCCCTCTTCATAAGCTTCAAAATACATGTGGATACAACATGGAGTGCTAGGTCTGAAAATCTCTGGGATTAGTGACAAGACAGTAGCAAATCTATGACTAAAATCAACACTTGACTCCCCATCTTGTTTCTTAATTTTCTTTAACCTTTTGACCAGGTCGAAAGGATCTCTTGCAAATTGTTCTCTATAAGTAGCCACTAATTCATCCTAGCAAGGAAAAGACATATTAGGGAAACTCAAATACTAGTCCCGAGCTCTAGCTTCAAGGGATCTGACAAAAAATCTCATCCATGTATCCTGATATTTAAAAGAATGTTTCTCCATGAAACTGGAGAAACTCTTGACATGTGCACCTCCTCCACAAACATTATATCCATCAAATCTAGGCATCTCTTTATATACCTGAGTTGACATACATTCAGCTTTGTAATCAACCCATGACAAATCTAACTGAGCATACAATGGGTCAAAAGAATTAACAACTAGTGTGACAACCTGACAAGTAGATATAATTTGACTGTCTCTAAGCCGTTGAAAAATCAGGTGTCTCTCATCCATTTCTCTGAGACCTCTTTCAAATACAACCTTCCATTTAGGCCTTATCTTAGTCTTGTATATCCTTGAGTCTTTATCAAACTTAGGAAACCCTTTGACAATCTTTTTTATGGCTTGGTGCTCCATAGATATTGCAAATCAAGGCTCACTAACTGTGGACAATTACAATAATGACTAGCATATGATAGTACTAGTGGATGACCACCCTCAGGGTGTATAAATACATTCTCATCATCCGTAAATTGAGACTTGAGCACTAGACACAATCTTACAATGGAACTGCAACTACATTCAACAGATCCAACAAATGGAAATGTGCTAACATCATTTACTATCTTTCCCTCTGGTAGTGCTAAATCACTAAATAGGGAAACAAAATTTCTTTCTCAAATGTTCAAACACATGAAGAATACCTGGAAACGTTGCAACTCTGGAACATTCTTCAAATCTTCAATGGGTTTACCTTGACAGAGTCGCCACCTCCTTTGCAGAGGACTGAACTTCAAATGGCATGAAGTTCACTTACATATAAATCCTTCTCTGAGCTCGTTCCACTAGCAGAGCACCATAAATATTTCAGGTTCACTGCAACAAGGCTTCCTCCAGGCTTGAGATTCTTCAAACTTTGAACCTAACCAACATGGCAATTAAGAACATGACTCTATTGCACACAATACGACTCATAAGGCCAGATTTAGTTCGATCCCCAGTAGAGTCGCCAATCTGTTGGTGACTCAAATGGGAAAATGAGAACTCACACTAGCCAACTTCTAGTTACAGATTGTATTACAACTTGTTTCTCCCCAGCGGAGTCGCCAGTCTATTGGTGACTCAGATGGGAAAATGAGAACTCACACTAGCCAACTTCTGATTACAGACTGTATTACAACTTGTTTCTCCCCAGCGGAGTCGCCAATCTGTTGGTGACTCAGATGGGAAAATGAGAACTCACACTAGCCAACTTCTGATTACAGACTGTATTACAACTTGTTTCTCCCCAGCGGAGTCGCCAATCTGTTGGTTGTTTTTTCTGCAAACTAGGTTGGTCTCTTATTCTACCTATGGAGTAGCCAACTCCAGTCAAGGGCAGCTCGGAGGACCTGGACCAACTGAAAAGATCAAGAGATCTTCTACACTTTAGGCTCTGCAGAACCAGGCGGGTATACCCACACAATGCCTCAAATAAGAATAGACATTGCTTTTTATAGCAGATGACTCCTGATGCCAAGTATTGAGAACCTCACATATGGCTTGATTCTCAGTAACATAATACTTGCAGCAACTAGGAGGTAGGGCAAGACATCAAACAATATTGATTAAATAAAATGATTGATCTTGAGCAAGAAGACTAGAACATTAAAGACATACAACAAATATCAGATTAGTGCCATTATTCTTGGGCTAGGAGTGACAATACCCTGCAAGTAGAAGGAACCATTACTCTGGACATTAAAGTCTATGCGAAACTAACCTTGTTAGTCTCACAACTAGTGATCAGATCTAAAAGAATACTTATCAAATCTTCCTATCATACATGTGAATCTCTGATATGATTAAAGCCTTTAACTTATTCCTTGAATAAGAGCAACAACCAAAACAGACAGTAAAACATTACATTAAAATGGTTAATGAAATAATCCTTGATCAACTTTCATTAACAATCCATATGCACAATACAAAGGAGAGACTTAAAGACCTCAATCTATACATTCAGATTCATACATGTGTCCAAGACCTCATATTTTATAGACTACAAAACCTAGACCTCAAATTCTGACAATAATTTGACACTGTGACTCAGTGCTCTTCTCTTCAGGTTTTGTTCTAACTTCTGGCCGAAGACCCTTACAAACGATTCAAAAATTCCTTTTAAACAGTCTCGAGATCGCCATCCAGCTTAGAGCCACATCAACATGCCACGTCAAACCCCAACTGTATCGTGACCAATCAAAACCCTTGTTGTGACCTTCAACAACTTCTCTGGTCTCATAAAAGCCTCTAGTCGGATCTCTGTCAGGAGGGGCATTCTCGCACAGATAGAGATCAATCAACCTGCACCAAATCTACCACCAAATCCGCGCATCCATACTCGGGCCATGTCATCCTTGTCCCAGGGCTGTCGCCATGAATGATGGCTTGGCGAGTCCAACAACCTTCCATCCGTAGCCATGAATGCTCCAGGCCCTTGCGCGCGAACATAACAGAAACCCTGAAACACGTGAAATTGAATCTGGGCCGTCGATCGTCCATGATCAGATCTCTGGCTTGGTCCACGTTTTTGTGTGCCCGGGGATCCCTTGGCATGCTATGCTATGGTGCGTGTCTACTCTTGGGGCTTCGGCGGTGGTACATGCATGTGCATGCTTGGATTTGGCTGCTGGGGAATTGACATTTTAGGGGTGTGCGAAGGGAAAGGGGTCACTGTTACCTCTGATTCTGAGTGGTAGTGTGGTGTGGGTTGTGTGTGGTGAGAGGTGGTGTGTTTGGTGGAAGGGTTGGTGTTCGGCCTTGCATGGTTGTCTTTGGCTCTACTGCCTCAATGTCTCTAGGGGAGACTTTGCTGGGCCCTTCAGGCATGGAATTTCGTTCCGCTATTGGCTCAAAGTCACCGTTGCATGCAAAAAAAGTTATTGACAATAGCCTTTTCCTTTAGGATTCGGTTGATGGCAGTGTTTGTATGTCTGGGGGATCTCATATCACCAAAGTTAATGGATTTCTTGAGCGGTGCAAAGAGAGACCCATGGTCATTCCGCCTGAGATGATAGTTGAAAATATTGAATATTATTCTAGGCATTCTTTATATTGCAAATTTTTGGGGATGAGGGTTTCTCAATTTTTGGTGTCTTGGGCCCAACGGACTTGGTCGCTAGAGGGTGAAATGGACATTATGTTATTGGCTAACAATTACTTCATGGTCACTTTTGATTGCATGGCTGATCAAAATAGGGTCTTTGAGGGTGGTCCCTATTTTTATAACCAAGTGGGGTTGTTTATCAAGCCCTGGCATGCGGATTTCAATCCTTCGGAGGAGCTGCCAAATCGTGTTCCGATTTGGGTCTGGCTTCCTTGACTTCCTATGGAATGCTATCGTGATGATGTTCTACAATTGATAGCATCTTTGCTTGGAAAACCAGTCGGCTCCGTGCAACAAAATCTGGATAGAAAGGTAATGACTTATGCCCGTATCTGTGTTGAAATTGATTTGACCAAACCCTTGCCAGATTCTGTGGATATGTGTGCGAGTTCTTACTCTTGGGTGTAGCATTTGGATTATGAGACTCTCCCTTTCCAGTGTTGTCTTTGTCATGAATATGGTCACTTGTTGCGATGTTGTCCAAAGGCTAGGCCTGTGGAACCCCCTTCTTCTCAACCTCCACGCAACCCGCCTATGGCTGATAGGGGGAAGGATCCTATCCCTGGAGATGGGGCTAATGCAGATGGTTACCTCCCTATCAGGGATCGCAATAGGAATAGGGATTAGAAGAGGACCTTGAAGGAGAGACAAGATGAGGATACTTTTAATAGATTTGAGGTGTTAGATGATGAAGTGAATCCGGGTTTGGTAAACCTTGATCAGGGATCTCTGAGTACATGCCAGCTAGGTCTCCTTTCTGAGGCTACTCAGGATGCACAAGATGTTGGAGTTTCTCAGATGGTCATAGATCTTCACATGGGTGTTCTAGTGGAGTCAGTTCGTGTAGCAGAGTTGAAGAAGGATGGTGGGGATGGGTCTCCTCTGGTTTTGAATGCTGGTATTGATATTGGGAGGAGTGTCAAGTCTCCCTCTCCTTTGGGTCTTCATCAAAAGGACTTAAAAAAAGGGGTGGGAGAGAAATCTTCCAAGCTTGGTCGTAAGAAGGATTTGGAAAAGATTAAGTTAATAGGGGAAAATTTGGTGGAGTTAGGGTTGGTCAAGACTCTGGATTCTCATTTCTTGAATCCCCTGAAATGATTGTTTTATCATGGAATGTGTGGGGCTTGAACAGCGGCCCTCGACAAAAAGTTGTTTGCGATTTGATTAGAAGCAATGCTCCTGATGTTCTTTTTCTGTAGGAGACTAAGTTATTAATTGAGGGTATGATAGGTATGATGCCCAAGTTATGGGTGAGTGGTGAGTGCCAGTGCATTGGTGCCACTAGTTCGGCCGGGGGATTGGCCTATTTGTGGAACCCTCGGAAGGTCTGCCCTCTCTGGTGGATATCCTTTAAGTCTTCCATTTCTATGGTGGCCTCTTGGTTTGAAACGAGAGAGTATGTTCTTTTCTCTAATATTTATGCTCATGTGGATCTTCTTGGCAAGCAGTTGCTATGGTCTCATATTAGGTATGTGCATAGCATGGTTCCTCTTCATCCGTGGATTATGGTTGGCGACTTCAATGCCATTGCTAAGTTGACTAAGAAGCGGGGAGGTAATGCAAGGTTGGATCCCTCGGCGTTACTTCTTCAAGACAACATCTCTGCTTTGAATTTGGTTGAATTTAAGCCCAATAATGGTTAGTTTACTTGGAATAATCGAAGGACAGGGGATAATTGCATTACAGAAAGGCTGGATCGCTTCCTGGTTTCCTGCTATTGGATTGGTGGATTGTGGTCCTGTAGTTCTGAAATCTTGGATTGGAGGGGCTCAGATCATTGGCCCATCAAGCTTTCTATTTCTTCTGCTCGTGTGCCTCGCTCTCCTTCCTTCAATTTTCAGCTCATGTGGCTGCGGGATCCATCTTTACATGTCCATGTGGCTGATTGGTAGAAGCTCGACAGACTGGTATTTGGTATGGTGATGTATACTTTTGCTAAATTGCTTCAATTTACCAAATATCAGCTCAAACGTTGGAATAGACAATGCTTTGGAAAAAGATTCTAGGATAAGGCTCGTGCTCAAGCTGAATTGGATGGTATCACTAGGGTGATTAGGGAAGAGGGAGTGATGGTTGACTTGCTCCAGGATGAGGCTAGGGCTCTAAAGATGCTAGAGGAGTGTGAGTTGAGAGAGGACATTTTTTGGAAACAGAAGGCCAAAATTCAGTGGCTTCAGGAAGGAGATAAAAATATTGCTTTCTTCTTTAACTCGGTGAAAGCCAGGAGGCAGGGTAATTCTATTTCAGTTCTGGTTAATGAAAGAGGTGAGCGGATCTCCTCTTCTTAGGAAATCTCGAATGAAGCTGTTAAGTATTTTGAATCTTTATTTAGGGAGGATGGACATGGTGGTTCTGTTGAGGAGGTACAAGTTCTTTCCTATATTCCTTCTTTGGTCACAAGGGAAATGAGTGAGCATCTCATGGGGGACATTTCTTTGGAAGAATTGGAGCAGACTGTGTTTTAGATGAAGAAGGGGAAGGCTCCTAGACCTGATGGTTTCCCAATTGAATTCTTCCAAGAATTCTGGGATATTATTAAGTTGGATTTATTGGCTATGGTTCAGGAATCTCAGAAGAACAAGCAGATGCTTTAGGCTTTGAATGCTACCTTTCTTGCTCTCATACCTAAATGTGATGGGGCGGATAGGTTAATTCAATTTAGGCCTATTTCCCTATGCAATGTGATCTAAAAAATTATTACCAAGTTGATTGTTGAGAGATTAAAAAAGTGGTTGAGAGTGTTGATCTCAGAGGAATAGAGTGGCTTTTTGGAAGATAGGAAAATTTTGGATGGGGTTGTTATAGCTTCATAAACCATTCACTCGATGGCCAGCTCCAAAGATAAGGCGATGTTCATCAAGTTAGATATGGCTAAGGCTTATGATCGTGTTCGGTGGTGTTTCCTCCAGCGGATGCTTGGTGCTTTCAGTTTTGGAAATGATTGGATTCAGTGGGTTATGAGTTGTGTTACCTCGGTTTCCTTCTCTATGTTAACTAATGGTGAGCATTCTGAGCTGTTTGGAGCTTCTCATGGTTTGCGGCAGGGAGATCCCCTTTCTCCATATTTGTTTATTCTTCTTGTGGAAGGTTTGGGACGTTTGCTGAGAAGGAATGTTGATTTGGGTCTTATTCAGGGGTGGTGGTGGGGAGGCAATCTGCCCCTATAGTCTCATTTACAGTTTGTGGATGACACGGCTCTGATGGGCATGGCTACTATTAGGGAAGCTTCCATTTTGTGCAAGGTGTTAGATGTGTATCTTGTTGCTTTAGTTCAATGGATTAATGAAGACAAGTCCTCCATTTTCTTCTTTAACACCCTAGTGCCCATTCAACGGCGGATTGCCCATATCTTGAGATTTCAAAATGGGGATCTTCCTTTGATCTATCTTGGTATGCCTATCTCTGTTGGTAGGTTTCCTAAGGCTTCTTGGCAGAATATCTTGGATAAATTTTGGGTGAAAGTGAATCACTGGACTCATAGGTGGTTGTCCTTTGCTGGCCAGGTTCAGTTGCTAAAGTCGGTGGTGTAGGCTCTCCCTACCTATAGATGTATGCTTTAGGTGGCCCCGATGGGATTTGTTAAGGATTTAGACTCTTTAGCCAGGTAGTTTCTTTGGGCTGGTAGTTTGTTGTCTTCGAAGTGGAGCCTTGTTAACTGGGATACTGTTTGTAGTCCACGTCAGTTCGATGGCCTTGGGTTAAGGCAGTCATCCTTGACCGGGGAGGCGCTGGCGGGTAAACTATATTGGAGATGGTGTGTAGAGCAGGATCAGATTTGGGCTAGGATTTTATCTCATAAATACTTCCTTGGTGTGGCTTGGCAGGATATTCCCCAACTTCCCCTAGCGGGGAGAGGTTCGATGATTTGGAATACGCTTAAGAAAGGTGCGACGCTTGTTAAGGAGGGCCTTTTCTGGATTTGCAAGGGGGGGTCGAAGGCTCATTTTTGGTCTGATTCTTGGGATGGTTTTCCTCCTATTACTTCTCAGTACCCTAATCTATTGACTCTGTGCCAGAGGTTTCTTGCAATTGGTTGGTCTAGGGTGAGTGATTTTATGGCCTTCTCTATTAATGACTAGCTAGTGCAGGCGAGATGGAAGCATCTCGATGAATGGCCTAATGTTGGCTTGAATGAAGAGTGCGTAGAGCTTCACAATCTCCTCTCTAGTAGGCGCTGCAGTCCCCTCCTAGATGGGGATGTCCTCTCTTGGTCTCCTAATCCTAAGGGGGTTTATTTTGTTGCCTCGGGGTATCAAGTGTTGTTATCTCATAAGCTGGAGGGGATGGAGGTTACCTAGTGGAGGAGAGTATGGAACAAGTTTTCTTGGCCAAAGTGCAACTATTTTGTTTGGACCTTGGCCCGAAATAGATGTTTGACTTGGGACAACATTCAGAAGCAGGGTTTTTAGGGTCCCTCTATTTGTGTTCTTTGTGGAGGAGGGGAGGAGGAGTCCGCTCATTTGTTATTTCGTTGTTCCTTTGCTTCACAGCTATGGAATTTCTGGTGGGGAGTGTGGAACTATTACTGTGTTCATGCCTCCTCCTTGATTGACTTTTGGAGCAGTTTGGGTAGGCCTCCTTCGGTTGCCTCTTTTCTACAGGATGTGTGGTATGTGGGACCTACTTTCATCTTGTGGCAGATTTGGTTGGAGAGGAATCGTAGGATTTTCCATGGTGAGAAGATGGTTGTGCAATAAGTCTAGCAAAGAATTCTGGGTATGATTCAGGAAACGGTGGCTGCTAAATGTAATGTTGGGTTTCCCTTGGGGAAAGGGGATGTTGGGGTAGTGGATAGATTGGGGATTCATGGATCATCTTTGACGGCTGCTAGCCTTAGGAAAGGTTGCTACCTGCGGTAGAGGGTTCTTAGGATCGGTAGATGGATGCCCCCCCCGGATGGCATTTTGAAGATCAACACGGATGGATCTTCTCGGGGTAATCCTGGGCCTGCTAGGGTTGGGGGGATTGGCAGAGACTCTTTGGGATCAACTATTTTCTTCTTTTCTATTCATGAGGGGGTTCAACCCATTAATCTTGTGGAAGGTTTGGCAATCTTATATGCTTTTGAGCAGGCATTTGCTTTGGGTTGGCGTAAGGTTGTATGTGAATCTGATTCTCAAGTCATGATAAATTTGCTGAAGGATCGAAAGGTGTCTGGTGTTCACTGGCAGTTGACTAGGTTGGTTCAACAGATTTTGCAGATTAGCTCTTTGATGAAGATGGTGTCCTTTGTTCACATTCTGAGGGAGTGGAATAGAGCAACTGATTGTCTGGCTCGTTGGGCTTCTAAGCATATAGAGGGTTGGAATGTTGTTGAGTTGGGATAGGTTTCTCTAGAGCTTCGTCACGACTTGGAGGGGATTCTTACTGCAGATGGAAATGCTAGTACTATTGAATGATGTGGCCTCTTTTTCCTTGTTTGGTTCTGGCTGTTCTTGGGCGTTGGCCTGTTGATGCTTTGTAATATTGTTCTATGATTATTAATAAAGTTTTTACCCTTTTATTAATCTCTAAAGTTCTTCTATTAAATTAAATTAACCCATCTTTAACACTAACATCATCCCCTTTAGTTAAATAAATTAAAATATTTATTTAACGAAGTCTATATCATTTTCCATCTCCTTTTGATTTATTTTAATCCATAAATCTAAGTCAAATGGGTCAAATCACCTAATCTTCACTTAAGTTAACCAAATCAAGATTAAGGTTAATCTCTTCTCATGTCCCATCCTCTAGCTTTTGCCACTTGAACATGAAAATAGATTTGATTCATTTATTAAATCTCTATTTTCTCTCAACATGGCATAAATAGAGAATATTCCCTCAATTTGAATTCAAAATCCAAGTGGACTTTGTCCTTCCAAGAAGGAATTTATTTCATCTTACATGTCCTTGTGCATGGAGCCAAGTGGCATTTAAGGCATTCATTTTTCCCTCTTGCATGTCATTACAACATTTTCAAAATTTAAATATTGCATTTATGGGCACATTCATCAAAATGTGCACATTCTTCAACCATTCTCATATTGGCAAGTGACACCTTGCCATTGATTGATTCTTAGTCCCACATTGCTCTCTTTTGGGAATCCTTCCATCTCAACATTTTATAAATTAGAGGCTTCATTCCTCATTCTATCATCCACAATTTGAGCAAAGTTATTATACTCAAATCCATAGCAACTTATCATCAATTTCATCCAAGCATAGTTAGGATTTTTGCAGATTTTCAACATGGAGGTCCATTGAAGTCATCATCATAAGAATTCATCCTTCATCAATCATCTTCATTACATCATTGGAGTTGGGAAAGGGCCAATTTTCACATCAAATTGGCACCAATTCCCCCATGGGATCAAGAGTTTGCATTGCTTTCAATAGGATTTAGCTTACTTTCTTGCTCTTTCATTTTATTCTTGTTTTCATTCCTATTTTGAGCTTTGTTAATGGATTCCATGGGGAATCCTTTTTCTTACTTGCATATGATCTTCTAATGTGTTCCTTTATTGTGTTTTGTAGGCATTTGGATTGGGGTTCTACATTTGGCGCTAGAAGGAGGGAACTCTTGAAAATGTAATCACATTTTTTCACTAAATTTCATGTTTTCTTTGCTATTTTTATGCCTACAGAAAACTCCACCATTGGAAGCTCAGTGTTTCTTTTTAGCACTATTGAGAACTCAGTGTCGCCATATCGCACTGCTAAAAAATTCAAACTACGATGCTCCATACTTCCCACCCAGAATTCAAATTTTCAAACAGGATCGCTGAATCTTTCTGGCTCACTAGAATCTTTTCAAATTCCAAACTGTGCCACTGACCAAAATAGTGACGCCTTCGGGCTCACTGTCCTGGCTACAAAGCAATGCTAACTAGTAAGTGGCACTATATAGCATTGCTGGTAAGTTTAAATTGTGATGCCTTCATGGGTTGCACCGCTGGAGGGAAGTAGAAAGTAAAAAATATTTATGACATGTTCTTTTTATCAAATTCTTGTTACTTGGTATGTTTTCTTCTTTCTTGACCTCTATTTTTGTAGAACCTAACTGATTTTCTTGTAGGTTGAATTTATCAAAGGTAAAGAGGAAAACAAGCATGATGACCTCATTTCATGATACCAAGTGTTTTTGAACACTCTAGTGTTTGTTTAACACTCTTAAAGGATTCACTATTCCTCTTAAGGAAAAATTTGTTATCCTTCATGCTTAGGACTTACTAGTTTCATTTTGGGCTCTAAAAAGAACTCTTTAAATTCTTGTTACAAAAGGAGTTTAAAATGAACTTTAGGACACAAACTCACTAGATTTTGTTTGAGGCTAATAATTGAACAAGCCAAATTATCACACTTATTTTGGTGCTATAAAAAGAAGTCATTATTGTTTTGTGGGTTTAAAAAGAACATGTGCTAAATTTTTTTGTGATTTCTTACTCAAACTAAGACCATTGAAAAGACGTATGCACTTCTCTCGCACCTTATGGAAATCTTGAGAATCAAAAGGATTTTTGGTGGTCTTAGGTTGGGATAAGGGTATGTGCAGGATCATCATGGAAAAAAAAGGCCCTTAAGTGGCAAAAAATTTAGAAAAATCAGAGTTAGGCAACTTGACGTAAAAATTTGAATAAGATATCTATATTATTTCAAAAATATGTAAGAATAGAATCTATAGAAAATTGAATTTAGTTTCTAAACTACTAGGTTTGTTTAAATATATATATATTTGGTGAAAATTTGAAATTTTAATGCAGTAGTACTTAAATTTCAAGGAAAAAATAAGTAGGTGTCTGTCTAACCACCCTAACCACAATAAAATGATAATATTTTAGATATAAGTAGATGACTCATGTCCTGATGTGATGCATATTTTTTTGTAATTTTTTTCCAAGTAAATAATTAATTATGAATTTTTATTACAACTTTAAAAAAATATAAAACTCGTATGTCCGACCACCTTAACTTGGTCAAAACTTCATGAAATTCATTTTTTCTTTTTTTAATCCTATAGTATGCAAAACATAGAATTTAACGCATGTTTTGCATTCAAAAAATGTAATACCATTTGAAAGCTATAGATGTTTTTCAATCATCCTATCAATCAGGACTTTAGTTGTAATTCGAATAGAAAATGAATAATAATTACTTATTAAATTCAAAATAAAGCATAATTTATATTGGTGGAAAGTTGAGAATCTCCTTTAAAAACCCTTTCCGTTTCATCATTTTTGGATAAAATAAAAGTCATCAACCACATACCCATCATATTGCTACTTTTTGGCCCATCGTGATCTTGCACATACCCATAAAGTGATTGCCTCCACACTTCAATTTGGGTTTAAAATTAAACAAAACATATTGCAAGTGTGAAAAAACCTATCATGTGTATTCTCTCTTTGTTTCTCAACAAAGATCGATCCAGTTACAGATATGTTTACTCACTATTGTTTATCTTAGAGGGCCTACCTTGTGGGAAAAAGTACTAACCCAAGGGAACAACCCAACTGATAACACTCTAAAGCCAAGAGTATTTCTAGCCAGGATATAAAAGTGGGTACTAGAACAAATGTCAGTATCACATGGTTGGCTCTGATGAGAAAGGAAACAATGGTCTCTCGCCATGTTGGGTCAACTCCTATGAATGGAAAGTATGAACTAAAATCCTTGCTGTAGAAAGGCCAAAATCCCTATCTATTTGTTGGTGCAAGAATGATCATTCTAAAGCCACCCCACACTTTTACAATTTTAAGTAGAAATGGAAAGTATGCCATGGGAGTTTCATGGGTACTGATGCTCGGCTTCCCCAAGAAGTGAGTTTCATCGAGGGGAGCCAGTGGGGTCAAGCATCTAACCATTCGCTAAAAATAAGTGTAGCTGGACTTGACCAAGTGGGGACTCAACAAATATAGTCTTTCATATTCTTAGGCTTGTGCTTGTTCTTGGTTACAAAACACTTTTCCTGTTCGAAAATAGTTGGAAACAAACATTTAACATTTTTCATCAAAAATTCAAACCCTTTAGAAAGAAAATACAATTGACCAAATTCATGTGTTATTGTTTTCCCTTGGGATTCTATCCTTAGAGGTTTCTAAACACTTGGATTATATCTCAATTTGCTTGCTAAAGTTAACAATAAGTAACCCTTGCCTTGATTTCATCAAAGTTTCATAGGATGTATTTTGTGGAATGAGAAGAAGTTGAGACATTGGACATCTAGCTTGAAAAACTTAATCAAAGAAGTGTTTGTGGTAAAAACAAAGTCATTAAGCAAAGACTAAAAATAGTTGGACCCCACACATGTATCTCCAATGATTTCACACAAGATCAAGATCAAGAAATTGAAGGTAAAAGCTCTTAGTCCAAAAAATCACCAAAAGCATCTCTCAATGCTATACGAATTTAGACAAAGACTGCTTTTTAATTTTTACAGGAAAACCTCAAGAAACAATCCCAGGTTGTACTCATTTTATTATTGTTAGAATCCCAATCTTTTTCATGAATTTGAACACCTTGTTTAGAGAAAGGCATGTTCTTTAAAACCAAGGTCTAGTGAACAAGAGTCTTTTTAGGTTAACCTAGGATCAAAATCAAACCTTCATCCATCAACATCAAACCAAAATCACCTCACCATCATCTTTTGGAAAATCTTGAAATTATCCTCCATGCTAGGCTTTTTGGAAAAAATCAAAATCATCCAATCCTTGAAGTAAAATCCTTGAAATATTTGAATCAAAACATCAAATCATTTTTTGGCTAGGTATGTGTAGATTCATCCTTTTGTATATGCTTAGTAAAAATTATCAAACCATCTTGTTTAGCTAGGTATATGTAGATGCATCCTTCTTCATATGCTTGGTTAAATAATCATCTTGTTTTAATATGTGTGGGTAGATGCATCCTTCTCCCTACACATATTCAAATTATCATCCATTGAGAAAATCTACCCCCTAGATAATCATCCAACATCTTAGGGTCTATTTGTTCGTAATCCAAAATCAAAGAAAACCAAAAATCAAGTCAAGGACAATCCAAAAATCAAAATCTAGATTCAAAAATCCAAAAGTCCTAAAAGTCTAGCATCCCCCTCAATATTTCTCAAAAGATCAAACATCCACATCATCCATCTTTTGCATCATTCCCACCATATCATCTTTGATCCTTAAAACCATCCTAAAAATTTCTTTGTGCCTAAAGATATATCATTCTAAAGAATTAGAGATCCATCTCCCATATTCTTGAAAAGTGATCCCTATTTTATGGTGCAAACTAGATCCCGACACAAGAGGAACATGGAAGCTACCAAAGGAACATCTACTTCAAGCGACCTAAGTCAAACGAATTCCAAAATGAATCCCGTTGGGTCAAGAAACCCTCTAACAAACTTTCCTTCATCATCAAATCAAGAAGAGGAAGCCCAAGTGGAGGACCTCATCAATAACCACTTCAGAATGTCACATGAGGAAATCACTGAAATGGATCAAAATCTGGAAAATCATAAAATTATCAACATCATGATGAGACTCAATCCTTCACTATACATACTTGAGTTAGCAAAGCAAGGGGCTAAACTCCCCTCTAATTTTGATCTGAGCACTATTGTGGAGCCATCTTTTGGGGTCATGCCCCCAATATCATCCACCATCCCCATCTCATAAACATCTCCATTCCAAAGCATCACTCAAAAAATCCCCCAAATAACATCATATATTGCTCCAATGCAACCCATTGTTAATCAGGGAAGTGTATTTCTCAATGAATTACAAACACACGCCCTCGTAAACAATCAAGATTTGGATGCAAATACCATCTTGGGACAATCCATACCTCAAAACCCATTAAATCCATATGTCCCTCTCATCTTTCACAACCCAAACGATCCATCATCATCATTTCATGCAACACCCCAAACCACTCTCCCCATAACCTCACAAGGAGAGGGTGGCATATTTGGACTAGGGGGCATTTTCGACACTACACCATTTCCTCAAGAGGTTACCCCCTCACATTTCCACCACTTCAACCATTACCATCAATATCCACATCACCTCTTGGTTTAGGAATTCCCCCCTTACCAAGCATCAATCAACAAAATTAGATCAACCCACTGAGCATCAATCAAAGTACCATATCAAGTCCTCAAAGCTTGTCATCAATATCGTAACAACAGATGGCAACCACCATGATAACATAAAATACCACCATCACATCATCAACCACCCCCCTAACATCTCAAAACATGGTCTCTCAAGGACCAAACACATCAATCACACCATCTACGACTCAAACCCCAACCATCAACATAAGTGTGCTTCTCATCACCACAACAAGCACCATTGCAAATCCACCTTCACCACTACCACCACCAATCTCCAATACATCAAGCCAATATAGTATTGCATTGTAAGCCACTCAACAAGCTGCCTATCAAAAGGCACTCCTACAAGTACAAAAACAAAAAACCACGCAATTAGTTGCTCAACAATCCACACAAGTTGTTCAAGCTATCAATGTTGCATTACAAGCACAAAAAGCACAGTAGGTTGCACAAGCCCAAGCATTATTGCAATAGCAACAATAAGCTGCTCAGCAAGCCGCACAAGTAGTGCAAGCTACTCAAGCTACTCAGGCCGCTCAGGCATCGTAAGTTGCTCAAGCCGCACATATTGCACAAGCTACCACATAGGCCAAAGTACATGCTCAAGCTCAAGCTCAAGCCCAAGATCAATACCAAGCCCAACAAGCTCAAGCACAAGCGTAAGTGCAAGCACAAGCACAATATCTTGGACAACAACAACCAGTGCAACATCAAGCATATCAGTAAGCGCTCAAACAATACCAAGAACAACACGAAGTAGCCTGATTAGCTTCCCAACAACAAACATTGTTGGCGCAACAACAAGCGCAATAGTAGGCTCAACAATAGGCACTAATAGCATAGCAACAATAGGACCAACAACAAGCATTGTTGGTACAACAACAATTGCAAGCATACTTGGCTCAGCAAAATATGCAAACAACATCTATCAACATAGCGACCAATCCACCCATCCCACCAGCAAATGAACCACTTCAAAACACTTGCATCCCACCCCTTGATCAACAAAATGATGTGACAATAAAAATCAAGTTGCTCTCGCAACAAGTGCTCGATCTTCAATCAGGGTGAACCACGAAAACCCCCAGCAACTTGTGCCCTTATCCATTTGATAGGAGCCTTGAAATGAAGCCATTCCCAAAGGGATTTAAGATCCCAAGTTTGACAAGTATCGTGGGACAATAAACCCTAAAGATCACATCAGGGAATTCTAGGTTCATTGCATGGAAGTCGCGTATGACGATACCTATCTGATGCAGCTATTTCCTAGGAGTTTAGCTAGCCATGCCATGGAATGGTTCTCTTTCCTACCTACAGGCATCAAAACATTCCACAAAATAATAGACACATTCATCAAAAACTATGCATGCAATATCACCATGGATGTCAGTCTAGAGGAACTATCAGCTCTGAAACAAGGTAAGAATGAATCATTTGCTTCATTCCTACAACAATGGCGATCCAAGGCCAATCAAAGCAAATGGGTCATGCCCAAGGAAGAACAAGTGTGCACTATCATATCCAACCTTGACAGAGCCTTGGCATTCAATCTCAAAGTCCAAGGTATCACCACGTATGACTAGTTGATTTCCAAGGCACTCAACATCGAATGAGCCCTTATGACACAACCTAGGGGATCAACTACATATCCCAAGCAATAGAAAAATCACCCATCCACCAGTTACAATGACAAATCTCGCACATGGGAAAGAAACAAAAATGTTACCAATGATGGTATCATCGATGCCAAATTTGTCATCAGCACCCCTCGGCAAAACACACTCGCACCACAACAAAAAATCCAAAACCATCATCAAGCTAACACAACACAACAACCAAACAATCAAAT
Organism: Sequoia sempervirens; assembly: GCA_007258455.2. Lineage (NCBI taxonomy): Eukaryota > Viridiplantae > Streptophyta > Pinopsida > Cupressales > Cupressaceae > Sequoia > Sequoia sempervirens. Next base: position 329,359,024 of record VDFB02353493.1, read on the forward strand.
GATCAACAACATCAATGATCAAAGGGGACCACTCCAGCGAAACAAGAACTTCACCAAGTGGAAGTACACCGCCCTTGCGGAACCACTCGAGGTCATAATGAAGAAACTGATAAATGAAAACCTCATCAAGGCTCCCACTTATGATGACTACCAAGAACTAGATGTTAAACCTCCTTGGTACAATGAAAAATCAGCTCTGCAACTTCTACAAAATCAAAGGGCACACCACTAACAGTTGCATGAGGTTAAAGAACCTATTCCAAGACCTCATTGATCAAAGAATCATAAATGTGGAACAACCAATAGGAAATAGAACCTCAAAATATACACAAATTTGATGCCAAACCACAACAACAAAGGGAATAATACACTTATAAAGGGAAAGGTACCTTCAAAAATGTCAATCATGTGTATGATCATGTCGTCGCTTCCCTAGATGATTATTGTGCTACCATCAAAGGAGCCCATGTCGATTGTGGATTCACCACAAGAGGTGGAAAAATTACCATTGCAGGATCATCTCAGCCAAAAAAAGTACCCACACCCAACCCTAGATCTTTTCCCAGTAGTTATAATGTCCTTGATCAACTAAAAAGAACCCCAACACAAATCTCCATCATGGAGTTGCTAAAAATTTTCAGCCTCCCATAAGAAAATCCTTGAGGAAGCATTGGCTTCATCAACTATCCCTGCAAATCTTGATGCGAAACAATTCCAAGCTATAGTCGGAAACATCATCGCCCCGAATCTCCTTACATTTTCTAATCAAGATTCTCCTGGTTAGCCATCTCACAACCATGCACTCCATTTAGAGGTCCTAGGGCAAAAAAATAAAGTCAAGCGAGCCTTGGTCAATGGAGGTGAAGGCTTGAATATTTGTTCCCTCAAGCTCATTAAGAACCTAAAAACATTAGAGGATTCCATCGACAAAGGAAAAGGTATCACAATCAAAGTGTATGATGATCAAGAAAGAGTGTCCCAAGACACAATCCAAATCCCTATTCAAGTAGGACCAACTATCATGGAGACTACTTGTCAAGTCCTTAACCTTGACTTGCCTTATAACATTCTCCTAGGATGTTTGTGGATCCATGCAATGCAATAAATAGCATCAACCTTCCATCAATGTATCAAATTCACATATGAAGGAAAAGAGGTCACCATCCATGGAGATCTTGAACCATTCTCCTACTGCAAGAACCTAGAGGCCAAATACTACAAAATACCTCAAGTACCTAAAAATGATGAAGGCCCATCAACACCATACATTGATCTAGCCACTCTCGCTTCCACTTCTGCGACAAAGAAAATCACCACTCACACCATCCCCACCATCTCTGATATCAATTTCATCATCCAATACAAAAATTATGGAACTATATGATTCCCAAAAATGCCATTGTGGTAGGAGAGTTACCACAATCTCCTAGATCATGAGGATGTTCACAATCAAATGAAGCCTCCACTTCTCGAACATCCCCCGAAGAATATCCCAACTTTAAAATTTGGAGAGATCTTGGCCAAGAAGACATAGAGGAGGATCCATCTCATCTCCTATACCAAGATAATAGACCATCAACTAATTTACCAATGGATGATAGAAGCAAAGGTTTGCAAATGATGCTCGTAATGGGATATGATAGAAACCAAAAGCTGGGGAAAAATGACAATGGGCTTATAATACCCTTCATTCTTGAGATGCAAATGAGAAATATTGGCATTGGATGTACCCCTCCAAGTATAACCATACGTGGACAAGGTCCCCCAGTTAATGCAATCAAGACTCCCCATGAACCAATACCAGCTAAACTTTTCTTACTTGTATCCACTGGCCACGTCATAGATAATTTCACTTTTGACATAACTGACATCTATAGTAGTAGAGATGATGAGAATCCCATAACCAACCTACCCATGCTATTTGAGGATACCACCCTTCTCATTATTAGCACCCTATCTTATGATTCTGAAAAACAAAACCATGAGATCCACCTAGTTTACCCACAACTCATTGATTATGACCAACAAGGACCACCAATTCTTGACACATTTGAAAACAATGAAGCGCTCTCAAAATTCATGGGACTACAGGATAATATTCTATGTGGGAATCACAAAGTAGGGTTCATCATTGAGTTGGATACACATGCATACTATGGGGAAACGATTGAATCCCTTAGTCACAAAAGTGAAAAACTGAGAATAATCTCTAAGTCCTTTCATGAAAACCACATTGTGGCACTCTCTGACCTGAAAATAGTAAAAATAAAGGATGCATCCAATGGTGAAAACCTCTATGAGGCATCTGAGGATGGGGGATTTAATCTTCCTTTCAGAGCTCTTCATCAAGAAAAATCAGCGATCCTAGCTAAAAAATGCAATCTAGTTAATCTAGGAACAAAGCAGACACCACACATCACATTCTATGCAGAGTCATTAATATTAGAGGAACAAGAGCTCCTAACATCCTTCTTGAGAGAAAGACAAGTTAATTTTGCATGGAGCTATGCAGAAATGCCTTGGCTCTATCCAGAGATTGTGGTCCATCATCTAGCAGTATATCCTAAAGCAAAGCCTGTCCGAAAAAAGCTCAAGAAAATGCACCCCCGGGTTGCCCTACTACTCAAAATGGAATTGAAGAAGCTACTTGATGCAATATTCATAAGACCAATCAACTATCTAGAATGGGTGTCAAACCTGGTTCATGTCTCAAAACTCGATGGGGGCATCAAAATCTACACAGATTTTAGCGACTTAAACAAAGCATGTCCGAAAGAAGATTTCCCATTTCCCAACATTGACATGATTGTAGACATGATAGTGGGACATGAAATTCTTTCCCTGATGGATAGTTTTTTGGGATACAACCAGATAATGATTACTAAAGAACACCAACAAAAAACGGGCTTCACGTGTCCATGGGGGACTTACTATTGGAATATGATGCCATTCAGCTTGAAAAATGTTGGTGCTACATACCAAGGAGCTATGACATTAATCTTCCATGACATGATCCACAAGACTGTCGAAGATTATGTTGATGACATACTAGCCAAATCTAGAAAGAGGAGGGATCACATAGCAACCCTAAGTGCTATCTTTGACAAGCTAGAGGAATACAAGGTCTAATTAAATCCAAAGAAGTGTGTCTTCAACATACAATCAAGAAAGCTACTGGGTTACATAGTGTCAATGAGAGGTATTGAGGTAGACCCTACCAAGGTAAAAGAAATTCTTGAAATGGAAGCACCCAAAACATTGAAATAATTGAGAGGTCTCTAGGGAAGGCTTCAGTCCATCCAAAGATTCATCACACAACTGGTAGATAATCAAATCTTGCATTCTCACCTACTTCACAAGGGAGTAGCGTACAAGTGGGATGATAAGTGTGAGGAAGCCTTCAATAAAATCAAAGAATATATTCTTACACTGCCAGTCCTTATGCCACCGATCCCCATAAAACCATTGATCCTATATGTGTCAACAACAACAGTAGCCCTTGGAGCTCTCCTAGCTCAACAAGATGAAAATGGGACAGAAATGGTCATATATTATATCAGCAGAACAATGGTTGGGCATGAGTTAAAATAATCATTCATTAAAAAATCATGTCTAGTAGTCATGTTTGCGTCGAATAAATTTAGACATTACATTGTGGCACACAAAATAAAACTCATTGCCAAAATTGATCCCCTCAAGTACTTACTATCAAAAGCAATGCTCACCAGAAGAATGGCCAAGTGGGTCATGATACTATCAGAGTATGACATTGAATATGTGGAGTGGAAAGAAATCAAAGTCCAAGTCATAGCAGATCAGCTTGCAAAAGCACCAACCTATTCAGAAAACCAACTTATATTAGAGTTTCCAGACGAATCCATCTTCAACCTCAGCATAGCGGATCACTAAAAACTCTACTTTGATGGCTCATACATGTAGCATGGATCAGGAATCATTGTTTTCTTCATCGCCCCATAGGGGGATTGTACTCCTAGATCCTATAGACTAGCATTTTCTTGCACCAAAAACATAGCAGAATATGAGGCTTTAACCATAGGCCTCAGAATAGCTATGTAGTAACACATCATGAACCTCAAAGTATATGGAGACTCTAGTTGATAATAAATCAAGTGAATGGTGAATATGAGTCTAAGGATGATAAGCTCACTCCATACAAAAAACTGGTGGAGACTCTCAAAGAATCCTTCACCGAGATCACATTCGAGAAAATTCCTAGAGCAAACAATAGAGCTTCAGACGCCATGGCAACAATTGGATCCTTACTAGAAATCCCTCGCAACATCCTAAAACATAAATTCTTGGTAGAACAGCTTCTCATGCCCAGATTTGAGGTACCATAGTCAAAATTTGTATGCGAAATCATTGGTCCCGGTGATCCCTGGTACCATGACATTTATACCTACCTATGAATAGGTGTCTTACCTGTTAACTTACCCTCAAGCCTAAAAAGAACTTTTTTCAAGAAAGCATCTAGGTTTCTCATCTTAGGAAATACATTATATCATAGAAGTATACAGGGAACCTTGTTACGATGCCTCAACACCGAGAAAGCCTTGACTGCTTTAACTGAGGTGCATAATGAGATCTGTGGTTCACACTCGAGTGGAATGACCTTGGCCAAGAAAATGATGAGGATGGGATATTATTGGACCACTATGGAGAAAGAGGCACATGACTATGTCATAAGGTGTCTACAATGTCAGTAGCATGATGACCTCATCCATGCTCCATCTCAAGAGCTCCATCCCATCATTACACCATGGCCCTTTTCACAGTGGGGACTTGATCTCATTGGAAAAATCACTCTCACTTCATCTAATGGTCACAAGTTCATCATAACCACCACTGAGTACTTTACCAAGTGGGTGGAAGCCATCCCCATGACATATATCACTGGAAAGAAAATATCAAAGTTCATCATGAACTACTTAATATGCTGATACGATGTCCCCCAAGCTATTATCTTAGATAATGGGACACCATTCAAGAATTAGGATGTTCATGACCTATGTGAAAAATTCAAAATCCAACATCACTTTTCAACTTTGTACTATCCCCAAGGAAATGGCCAAGTAGAAACCACCAATAAAACCATTTTTAAAATTCTCAAGAATAATCAATGACCTAGGTCGTGACTAGCATCTACAACTCAATCCCGCCCTCTGGGCCTACCAAACTAGCATCCACACATCCACCGGTGCCACTCCCTTCTCCTTGGTCTATGGATCAGAGGCAATACTACCCATTGGGATTGAGCTCCCATCATTGAGAATATCACTGCAGAACCTCATCACAGATGAGGAATACTAAGTATTAAGACTAAATGAGCTGGAGTTATTAGATGAGTGACGTATAGAAGCATTGAATCATTTGCAAGTCTATCAGAACAGACTTAAGTAGAGTTACAACAAGAAAATCAGAAGTAGAACATTCCAAGTCGGAGAACTGGTGCTAAAGGAAAATCATAAGAATGTCCTAAATCCAAACAACAAAGGAAAATTTGAACCCAACTGGTTGGGACCATTTGTTATCACAACGAGCTACAAGTCAGGGGAATATCAATTATCAACACCCGAAGGGGAACCTCTGTAGGAGCCCATGAACAACTCTCATCTCAAAAAGTTTTATGCCTAAGGTATAGAACCAAAAAATCCAAAAAATTAAGAAAAAGTCTTGAAAAAATGGTTACCTTGGCAAAAACTTGGCAAACAGGCATCTTGGTGACAACAAAAAAAAATTATAAAAAAAAATTAGAAAAAGGATTAAAAACGTTAAGAGAAAATATCGTCCTCTAGTGAAAACCACTTCAGTGGCACTTTGGGAAAAGTACCTTGGTGAAAACCTAGCAAATAGGTGCCTTGTTTAAATAAGCACTTTTCATCCACACTGGATCTTCACGGCTCATTCTGCATTGCCATCCATCAAGCTTCCATCATCCATCACATTCCTCACCATCACCCATTCAACATCTGCATCATAGCTTGGTCTTGTGTTCATGTCATGATCCCTCCTAGTACTACTCGGCCCATTCCTAAGGTCAGTTTGTCCTTGCCTTTATCAGAGTAGTCTATTGCATCACACTGGGGGCATGTTCTCATCAGATCAGATTCATGTATATTCTTGAAGTCCTTAAATTAGAAAATCCAAAAACATCATAAAATCAGAAAATCCAAAAAAAAATAGAAAATCAAAAAAATCTAAAAACATTGCAAAATCAGAAAATCCAAAAACATTCATAAAACACTAAAATCCCAAAACATCCAAAACATATCAAAATCCAAAAACAGGTCAAAAAGTTAGTCAAAAAATAAAAAATAGTTTTTTCTTGTCAAACTATGGGTCTCTGAGCCTTGAACGTAGGCAAGGTTGATCTTTGATCATCCCTCAAGACACTTAGGTAAGTCCTTTAGGAGTTCATCATAATAAAATGACATTTCATCATGTATATCTTCATCTATAAATTGGTCAAGTCGTCAGTTGAACTACGGGTCTCTGAGCCTTGAGCGTAGGAAGGGTTGATCTTTGGTCATCCCTTGAGACACTTAGATCAATCCTTTAGGAGTCTATCATAATAAACTGACATTTCATCATGTATATCTTCATCTATAAATTGGTCAAGTCATTAGTCGAACTACATGGTCTCTGCATGTATAACATAAGCAAGGCTAATCTATTGATCAGCCCTCAAGGCCCCTAGGATAGGTCCTTAGGTTAGTCTCTTGGTCAAAATCTCAGAAAACCTGAAAACATTTGAAAAATCAAAAATCAAAAACATTTGAAAAATCTTGAAAAATACCAAAAAATAGCCACAAAATAGTTCAAGAAACTCCAAAAACATCCAAATATTTGAAAAATCCATCCGTCTCATCTCACTTTCACCCATAATAAACATCACTCAAGATAAATAAATCATCGTCATCCTCAACCTTTGGTGAAACAGTTAGAAACAAGTCTAGCAGGTTAAAAGTGAAAACTCAAAATGTCAAGTCTCAAGTCTAGGTCAGTACGTAAACAAGTTAGTCAACTCTTTGTGTCAATAGCCTATCATCCAATCAGTCCCATATCAAAATCATCTAATATCATCATGTCCTAGGATGCATCCTTCCTACAATGGACATCAACATCAGGCATCACCATAGTTTAGTCTTGGCTAGCGGTATTGAAGAACATTAGCTTGTCTATTTACTTCATCGTTCTCTTTTGATTTATCTTATTGCACTCATTCCAATGACCTCTCGATGATGTCCAAACAAAAGGATTTAGAGAGATAGGAATGGGGCAACGATCATTATCTTTTATTTGTTGTGCTTATTGGATTTTTTGTAATATAACCTTGGTCATACGTGCTTTGTTTAGATGTAGGGAGGATTTTTTAGGTATCTTGTTGACCACATGGGAAGGCTTTCCTTCCTATGTTTTGGTCTGAGATGTTTCGAATATCTAAACTACATTTTTGAATAAGGTTTTGTATGCCAAGTGTGAATAGAAATAATCCTATCTGATTGTTGAGTCAAAGTCCATCACACTAGGTACAACGCCATCCTGGTTCTTTATACCTTGATGCATCATGCTTATGTGTGTTATCAAACATAAGGTAATTGGCCCTTTGAAAATCCCAAATCCTTGGTAATAAAACCATCATCATCATCTCATGTCTTGTTGGAATCTCTTCTTCCCTCTTGCTTTTCATGCTAACAAGGTACTATGGCAGTTAATCATCATCATCATTAATCTTGCATCCACAAATCGTCATCGCATTGCATATCATATCATATAGGAAACACTGATCATCTCACATGCATTTTCATCATCATAATATAGATATGTTAGTCTAAGCATCTCATAAACCATACATTTGCATAAAAAATCCATTGCATAACCATATAGGAATCATTCATCTCATCCATCTCATTTGCATCATCATCATAGCCATCCATAAATCCATCTTGAACCTCTTTGTTGTGAGATCGACACTCAAATCGAATATTTTCTCTCGATCTCTCAAGGGGGAAATGTACCAATATACTTCTTTCTGCTCGAGCATCCGAAAAGAAAAGAAGAATTTTTTTAATTTTAACCGTGGCAAGTTTATTCATTGAATCAACACAACAAGTGCATTGCTTCAAAGAGGGGCAAAATGTCGACATGCAAAATTGGCATCATGTATTTAATTAATTCATATTCATCCATTCATTAAATAAATCATTTTACTTATTTAATCATAAAGTCCCCCTTTAATTAAATAAATCAATCTTATTTAATTAATCTCTAAAGTTATTCTATTAAATTAAATTAATTCATCTTTAACACTAACATCATCCCCTTTAGTTAAATAAATCAAAATATTTATTTAACTAAGTCTAAATTATTTTCCATCTTTTGATTTATTTTAATCTATAAATCTAAGTCAAATGGGTCAAATCACCTAATCTTCACTTAAGTTAACCAAATCAAGATTAAGGTTAATCTCTTCTCATGTCCCATCCTCTAGCTTTTGCCACTTGCACATGAAAATAGATTTAATTCATTTATTAAATCTCTATTTTCTCTCAACATGGCATAAATAGAGAATATTCCCTCAATTTGAATTCAAAATCCAAGTGGACTTTGTCCTTCCAACAAGGAATTTATTTCATCTTAAATGTCCTTGTGCATGGATCCAAGTGGCATTTAAGGCATTCATTTTTCCCTCTTGCATGGCATTTCAACATTTTTAAACTTCAAATATTGCATTTATGGGCACATTCATCAAAATGTGCACATCCTTCAACCATTCTCATATTGACAAGTGGCACCTTCCCATTGGTTGATTCTTAGTCCCACATTGCTCTCTTTTGGGCATTCTTCCATCTCAACATTCTATAAATAAGAGGCTTCATTCCTCATTCTATCATCCACAATTTGAGAAAAGTTATTATACTCAAATCCATAGCAACTTATCATCAATTTCATCCAAGCATAGTTAGGATTTTTGCAGATTTTCAACATGGAGGTCCATTGAAGTCATCATCACAACCATTCATCCTTCATCAATCATCTTCATTACATCATTGGAGTTGGGAAAGGGCCAATTTTCACATCAAATTGGCACCAATTACCCCATGGGATCAAGAGTTTGCATTGCTTTCAATAGGATTTAGCTTACTTTCTTGCTCTTTCATTTTATTCTTGTTTTCATTCCTATTTTGAGCTTTGTTAATGGATTCCATGGGGAATCCTTGTTCTAACTTGCATATGATCTTCTAATCTGTTCCTTTATTGTGTTTTGCAGGTATTTGGATTGGGGTTCTACATTAATAATATTATAATCTTATGTATAAAAAAATTGAGAACATAAATACCAAGGGTTTTGAAGCCTCATTCTAAAAAAGATTGTCATTGTCAACCAAAACTAGGTATGTTTCGAATAACTGATATTCTTTTAATCATTTTCATGCATGAAAATCTCAAAAAATGGCATTTCCCTTTGAAAATTGAAATGTTGATTTTTTTAATTTGAATTTAACCAAAAGGTGAATTGAAAGTTTTATAATTTGTAAGAAATTTGGTTAACTTTAACCATAACTCATACACAAGACACACATTTGAAAATGCATAACACACCAACAAAAATGAGTACTTCTAAGGAAAAAATAGAAGATGAATTTAAATATTGCAGTTCACAAGCCATAGCAATTGGCATGGTAGTTACAAATACTCATATGGGGTCGTCTTCTAATGTTGAAATTCACACATGTGTATAACAAGAAAATGCTTCTCAGTGTACCAGAAATATTATAGAAAGTGGGTTACTTTTAGTAGGAGTGTTTCCACCAGCAATGGAGGCCCCTGAATTGGTCATGGAATGTATAAATCATTATTACCCAAATAAAAGAATCATTGAGAAGGAGGGAAGAACTTATGCAAATCTCTCTAAGAAAGGAATTACATACACATTTGGGCTTCCTATTTTCACTCATATGTATAATATTAATATGAAGGTGAAAGCCAAGACCTACCAAAATGTCGAAGACCATAACAAACAAATTATGAGTACCCAATGGTGCCAAGAGCCAATTGCAAAACAACCAAAATAAATTCTAAGGTCTATGTTCAACCTAGATGTTCAAGATGTTATAACTATGTTGAGCAGGATAGCTAGATTGTGAGATGCCAACAAATCTGAACCCTAGATGTTTGCGATAATATCTAGACTAATGGATAGTCCCATGCAAATGCATTAGGGAAAGTTTATTAGTGATAGATTGCATGAACAGATAAAGGAATTTCCCAAAACCATATGCTTTTATATGTCTTCATATGTGTCATAAGTGATTTATTCCTACGCCATCAAGGCAAGTAAACAAGGGTTGAAAAGGATTGGTACGCTGGGTAGAGAAGTAGGAAATAGTTTAATATATGCTCATTTACCCCAAATAACTATCCATGGATACAAAGAGAATTAAAAGAGAGCTAATGACGTGTTCTCCATGAAGTTGGTCAGAATGATGGAAGGTGACAAAGCCAAAAAATTATCTTTGGAAGCACAAAGTGTTATTAGACCGATGAGAGGTTTGTACATTTAGTTCCCCACTTACTCCTACATTAGGGTGGAAGGGTTTGATGGACATCCTTTCATGCTACCTAGGTATCCTACAGAAAAAATTATATTATTAGAATTGGTGAGACAATTAAAACCATCTCAAGTTCTTTATAGCCATGCTCATAAGAAGGCTTCCTTCCGATTTCCTATTATGATAGGGAATTATAAATGCAGTGCAATCAGGGCAATTGACTTGTGTGAAGAATAATTGAGAACATATAATTTTGAATGTTTCCCACTTCAAAGGATGTATTATGATCATGAAGGGAATATTTCCAAGAACATAGTTGGTTATTGTGCTCATGTCTAGAACCTAGAAGATTATTGGCTTAATTGTGAAGATGAGCAAAAAGTAAGGAAAATAAAATATGAAAGATTGTTGTTAAAATATGATCAGATTCTTATGCTTCATGATATTATGGTGAAGTGTTCAATAAATCTTATAATGAAGACAAGGTGTATGAAGAACCTATCCCAAACCCAGATTACTAGGGTGAAGAAATTACATCAATTGAAGAGTTCTCTACACTGGTTCTATTACATACTCAGTACTGGATAAATGATTTTTGTAAATTTTTAAGAGAAAAAGGAATTGAACCCATGCACTCACAAGATAAAAGAAGGAAACAAAGAAATTAAACTTCTTTTGAGTGTGGGGAACCTGCTAAGAAGAAAAGTAAAACTAGTAAGGTAGCTGGTGGTATAACAATTGAAGAGAAAACTCCTAAGGCTTCAAGCCAAGGAGCCTCACTAAAACCAAATGATAAGAAAAAATATGCCAAGTCAGGAAAAGTTAAATCAAAATTGAAACCTAAAGGTGTATCTTCCTCTACAAAAAAACCGAGGACAAAACCTACTATTTATGAAGAGGTAGGGTTAATAGAAAATACTGGTGCATATACAAGGTTTCAATCTTAGAGAGCTACAACATTTTTTAATTCTCCCCCTTCCATTAATATGGCTAGTGTGAAACAGGCACTAGGAGAGACTCCTGCAATTTTGGATGAAATTTCTGAGGCAGATGAAGCTAGTATTAAAGAACAAATGGATAAATGGGGTACCATGTGGGAAAAGGTAAAAGAAAAGAAGTCTAAGGATAAACCCATGGTACAACCATTGCTAGAGGAAATTCCAGACATAGGGTCCATTCCTATGAATGTAAAAGAAGAAGAATTTATACAAGGAACATTTGCTTCAGAAGCGGGGAACCCTAATGTTCTTGAGATGGAAATAGTGGAGACTATAGTGTAGGATCCTATTGATGAAACAATTATTGAAGATACCTTTGATTCCCATCCTTTGCTTAGGAATGATCCAAATGATAATAAATAGTTGTAGGTCTTTGAAGAATCAAATAAGTACTGGGTTGAGATTGAGAATGAAATATCTACACAGGTTTCATGTGATGAAGTTGTAAATGAATAAACCTAATGTAGCAAGATACAAGGAAAGTGACGTCTAGGAAGTTGATGTTGAACATTTGGATAGATAGGAAAATATAAGTCCTGAAAGAGAGGAGATAGTGCCAAATCCCAACAATCCTAAATCTATGCCAAAAGTTGTTGAAGAGATTCCTATTTCAAAGGACGTAGAAAATAAAGTTGAAGAAGAGAAGAATTTCCTAAATCAAGTGGAAACCAAGAACAAAGAAATGTTATAGAGGTAGAATGCGATGAGGATGCATCTGATTGGTTGATTAGGGAATTGGCTTCTCTAATGGAAGTAGAAATAGTGCCTCTGGATCTTAATAGTTTTATACAAGAAGTAGATAATCCTAAGCCCAAGCGCAAAGATAAAGTGAAACATGTCATATAGAAGAATGTAGATGGAGATAAAACCATCCATATAGCTACTCCAATAGCTAGAAAAAATAGACATGAGATAATTCCTAAGGAGTATGTTGGAGCCAAAAATTCCACCTTGGTTATTTTTGCATACTTCCATTTTCACCCATCTTCCCACACTCACCATATGTTCCATTGCCATTCATTTCATAGTGGCTAATATTAATGAACCTTCATACATAAACAACTAAATAAGGCTTTTTAATCATAACAATAAAATGAATTCCCTCTCTGAAGTGTTCTCACAGCAACACATGGCATGTCATCAAGACAATGCCATATCAAAGAGAGTCTCATCACAGTCTCTTCGACAAGAGCATGAAAGGCCGATGAAGAATGTAGATGAGACCTCTGTATGTATAGGAGACATATTCAAATGTCTTTCCGCTAGCCTAAAGAAAAAAAATTCTTAGAGACTTAGATGTGATGAAGAGAAAATCTAACATGTCTCACCAACAAGAAATAATCATACAAAGTATTCTGCATTTGGGAAACAAAAATAATCAAGGAGACATTGGTATATTGGGGAGAGAAATAAGGGAGTCTCTTTGACACTCAAGGAGTGAGTGGGAATAAAATGTCAGCGAGACATAAAGACATCAAACAAACATTGATCAAAGTCTCTTCGATATCCTAACAATGACATATTAAGGAGACATAGGAATATCAGGCAAACATTCTCAAAAGTCTCCTCGACATTCTGGTGTAGGTACAAACACACACTATCGATGAGACTAAGGGACATTAGAGAGAGGTGACTAGGGGTCTCCTCAAAAATTTAAAGTCACATAAAGATCATTAACAAGCAATACCACCAAAGGGAGAGATAAGGGTATGTTAAGGAGACATAGGCTTGTCAGTGAGAGATATTTGCCAGTCTCATTTATGTTCTGGTAATAGGGGTCAAAAAGGGAAGAGCTGAGAAACAAGCATCATAATTAAAGTATCTTCGAAAAGTATGAAATAATGTTTCACTAGATTGATATGACTAATGAGGTCATCGAAGAGACAACTGCCATTAATGTTGCAAGTTGATTAGAAAGGTGGTGTGAGTGCCATTTATGAACTAGAGTTGGCTTAGGCATGCCAAATTTCAATAAATATAACCTCTAAGAAATTAGAAATCACTGCGAATTGTGGTTGGAAATTCAGAGGACGAAGATGGACAACGACGAGCAAATTAGAAATTACAATGTTCATTCAAGTAAGTGATCTTGGCTTAGCTAAACATATTTTTCAGAAGTTGACTTGAAGTACAACATAAGTAGGGTTCAAAATGGACAAAACCCTAGAGAAACCAAAGGTAAAAAGGAAAAAAATAGAGACTAGGCCACTAAACCAAGATTTGATAGACTAGTGTTCCGGGTGTAGGCTGAAATTGAGAAGAATATCTCAATTAAACCCATCATGCAAAAAATTGGAGGACAAACACAAGAATTTAGGAGATGTGTGGACTCCGCATAGGGGTTATGACTTTTTTATATATCATTATAGAAATAAATATAAACATAGGCCAGTCTCAAACCCATGAAACTTAAATTTGGGGAAGCTTGTAATCCCTAATGTTTTCAGTAATGTAGAGCTGATCAAAGAATTGGCTAGAAACTACAACCAAAGATGAGGGAAATTCACTTACACGATGGGTCATGGTTCATAATTATAACATGGGACTACATTTATATGGTTTTTCAATTAGAGAACTCCTTGAAAACAAAATTGTGGATGATAGATTTGTTGGATGAATATCGCACTATGGATACAAGCTATAAGAGGTGGAAGTTACCTCTGCACATGAATAAAGGTCTAGGAAATCAACCTAGGAGGTTTTCCAATGATGAAAGGCCCCCATTCCCTATGGATTTGTTTGAAGAGTACTATCAATACACCTACTATTTAGTTGGCCAAGTAGTGGGAGTTGATGCTCCTACTAACATGACTATAAATCCCATGGTTCTAGCTGCAGACATCCAAATCCAAGATGCAAGGCCCTATGACTATGTAGAATATCTATTTGAGGTCATTAATACTGCTCTTAATACCATCAAGGAAAATAGTGAGGCTATTAGCTTCAAACACTATTCACTTCTTATGCACATGATACTATATGAAGGGCAGGTGATGGGAATATGGGGAGAAGAATTAAGAATAAGAGATTTGGATAGTGATGGGAATTATAGGCCAGTACAAATGTGGACATCCATATGGGATAGTAGATGTGGGAGATCCCACTACTTGTATTTTGAAGAATATTTTGTCAAAACCTTATATAGGTTTGCTTGGCCATAGATTTGATTATAATTTTTCCCCAGAAATACAAAGGTTCCTCCAACCAAAAGAGAAGGGTCATGAGGGAAAAATAAATCACAATTGGGGGGATTGGTATGCATTTGCATACCATACTATTATCAAAGTATATGTATTTGAGGCAGCCCCATATTTATTTCCTAAGACTGTGCCAAATAGAGTTGTATACCTTGAGATCATAAGACAGTTGTCTTATTCAACTTTCATGCACCTAAAAAGTTATGGAAGGAAAAAATTTATGCCTTCTACTCTATGTTTTAGTGACTTCACTATAATTTCTAATACAGGGTATGAATAGGTTGGTAGTAACTTAGATTATTATGGCTTGCCAGTAGGAAACAAAAGAAAAAAAATTGACCCTGAACATTTCATTTATGATGCCAAGATCTCACAAAAATTGAAAGGATATGGGCACAAGATTCATGTGGATGATGTCATTAGGAACTATGAGGAGAATCAAGTGATAATGAGGAAGGATTCCTACAATAGAATTTTTATGGCCGAGGCTTGGAGAATGAACAACAATCCATTCTATGTAGAAGCCTTTCATGAAATTCAAGATCCTATGGAAAGAATTGAACAATTAATTATGCATGAAGAAGAACTAATAAAGGATGTACCTCTCATAGCTTTTGAAAGAAGAATAAATATTGGTTCTAGGAGACAAGTCAAGAATGTAACACCACTAGGCCATTTGTCACCACAACCTACTCCAAAGGTAAGCTTCTCATTTGACACCCCAATCATAATTGAAGATGATATTGAGGAGGAGGAAGAGGTCACCCAGATCAACATTCCTATTGTTCCCTAGTATGAAATGCCACTAGAAAGGAATGTAATCACATTTGAAGCTTCTAATGAGCTATCTGATGATGTGAGACATCATTCCAATCAAGAATTCATTGAAGATGATACATTTGTTCTAACTTCTAAATTCAAGGCTTTCATCTAAGTATAAAGGAATAATAGTAAGAGAAAGGATAAAAGACATCAACCCTGAGAAAGAAGCAGATGCCTTAAAAGAGATTCAACATGAGGTTGATGAAGAGATGAAGAATATGACTACTGAAAGAGGATAAGAACTATTGCAAGAAGTTGGGGTTATGCTTCTTCTAGGGTGGGATATCAGCTCAACCATTATATTTGATAGCTTTTTGAAGAGGAAAAACAAGACCTTTAAATTGATGGATGAAGCTAGTGATAAGATATATACTAGATCAGGGTATAACCCCGATAATACTACTTTACAGATGTGGGCACTTTACCCACTAGGAAAAATACCTTCCCTTATTAGTAATCATGATTAGATCTTTGGACATCTTCTAATACTAAGAGTAGGGGAAACAAACCCCATGGGGACTATTGACTTGAATGTAAATGTGGCCAAGTTTACCAAGGCTCAAATTCAAAAATTTGTAAGAGATAATAAGGAACTAATACAAGAGAATGAAAGGTTAAAGTAGGAGGTGATCAGCTATAGAGATAGACTACCTTCTTCCTTAGGGTTTTACTCACCACTGGTTGAGCATGAAAGAAAGGTTCTTGAGGAAATGTTTGAGACCACCTATTGGAAATGCAGATATGAGAAAGCTTAGAAAAAATAAGAAGAATTAAAAGGAAAGTTGAAAACCAAAATTTTTGAAATGGCATCAGAGCTAGTTTGCATGAAGTTCGATGATATGTTTGAGCATGCTAATAAGGTTTAACTATGTTAGAACACAAAAGATTGTATGATAGAATGAAGGAAGTGGAGCCTCATATCAAAGAAAAGAAGGGAGATAACAAAACTTTTCTCCAAGAATATCAAGAGCTCATGAGTGCACATGAAAAATTTCATAATATCCTGATGCAGGAATTAAGTGACTTCAGTCAGTCATTAAGAATGACCCTACCTGAATTCTTTGAGGAAACAAATTTGAAAGATCAGGATACCTAGAAGGATGAGATAGCCCATTACCTACCAAGCGTCCTCAATGAAATTAATGATGAGGATGAGGTACTCAAGAAAACACATGAGCAGATTGGAAGAATTTTTGAACTTGAGTATGCAGTCAAATATATTATACATAATGCTGACATTCATTCCAAAAGTGGATACATTGAGCATTTATCGAAGATCAACTTATTCATTGTGCAACCCAAATGAAAAAGGAGCAACAAGGATTAGGTTTTGGTGGTTTTAGATACATTATCATGACGCTTGAGCCTTGAATAGGTCTTTGGTGATCACAAGCACTTTCCAACGATTAACAAACTATGGTGCATCCACCAACAAACTTTCAAAGTTTTTATGTTTATGTTTATCATGTTTTAGTTAAGAAAAGGTGTAACCTTTTGTAGATGATACTAAAGCTTGTTGCTTCCCGTATAAATAGGGAAACCGGGGATCAATTTTGGATATCATCATATCATATTCCACTTCACTACCATTAGAGTAGGCATTAGTAAGAAGATAGATTGCACATTTGGCCCATCCATATCATATTAAAGACTTATATTATAAATGTATATTTTTTGAAGCAATATATTGGAGAATAATTCTTATAATTCATAATCCATTTTCAGTATTCAATTGTTGTGTCAATTTTCACGCTTATCTATTACCTTGTTGTCTCCAAAGTGATTGCTTCAAGTTATTTAAATCTACAAGATTTATCAAGACACATTTGATGTTGTTGTGTGATTGTTTTGATTGGGTTCTGGTGAGAAAGAATTAAAAATATTTCATTTAATCCATCTTAATTGGTTACCTAAGGGATTAAAATCCTATAAAGAGAATTAATCTAACTAGTTTCCTTCAAACTAAGAATTAAAAATCCTTTCTTGACATCACAGTAATTTGAGGGATAACACTGAGATCATTAAAGAAGAGCATTGTAATAAACAAACCTACACATTTGCAAAAGGTGCAAACGTTCCAAGTGCCCAACAATTAGAGTTAAGCTAAATAATAGGTTTACTTATCCTACAAATATGTCTCCATAATCACCATCCACCCATTCACTCCATTCACCCAATAGGAGTAGGCACTGGTCATATTTAGGATATTTTAAACAAATAAAACTCATACTCTTGATTCTTCAAATAATTTTAGTAGGAACTAGCCATTAAGCTTTGCATCTACTTCACTCTCATGTGCCATTGTGAGTAGGTTGCCATAAGTAATATCCATTTTAAACTCTCAAATCTGCCTCATTATTTAGGTACACCTGCCTAGGTCTAGTAGAGCCTAAAGAGTAGGAGGTAATCAATCATGTTTACCTCATTCATTGGCCAAAAGTGTACTAAGAGACTAAAACCCTCTTAAGGTTCAAACCTTCACTTTTGAGACCCAACAGAGTACAAGATAACAAGTATTAATCTTGGACACTCATCCTGGACACAAGAATTAGAAGAAATGAAGATGAATTTAGATGGAACAGTTGCCATGGTACAAAAGAATAAAAGAAAGAAAAGAGAGTTGAAAGAACAGGTTGCTAGCTTGGAAAATTTTATAAAGTCATTAAGCCTATTTGGTCAAGCACAGAATGAATTGCCCCAAAATCTAGTACTAATGCCACAAGAACAAGTGGATGCAATTGTAGTAGTTCACCATAAAATGAATGTATTTGAACAATGGATCAAGTATTGGGTGAGGCAGGGAGAATAATTTATTACATATGCAATAGGAAAGTACAAGGAAGCATACCATTGGTCTGAGAAATCCAGAAGATTTGAAGGTAAATGCAGGTTTCACCAGGAACAGGTTGATGCAGAAAGGTGAAATGTTGAAACTCTCATAAAAATGGATGTCCAAGAATTGATAAGAGAAAATATAATTTTAGAGCAAGAAATTCCATTGCTAGAAAAATGGAAGAGAAAAATGAAATGAGAAGGTGACATATTGACACAATGTATAGAAGGATTTGAAAGGGTCACTGAGAAATGTAATAAGTTGTTTGATAAAGACTAAGGTTTTATTGAAATGTTGGCACGTCAAGATTGTGATCTCCAAACAATAGGACAGTAGGGTAAAGAAGCGAAAGCTTTCAAGGAGTGGATTGAAAGGATAAATAAAGAGCATGTTCAATTGTTAACTTGGGAGGTTATTGATGAGATTTTATAGTGCAGGAACACTATAGTTAGATATGAAAAAGACAAAGTGCAAAGGAATGCTAGTATACTCCAGATATCAAAAGAATACACTAGGCTCATGTTCACTTGGAAGGTAATACAAGGGATTTCAAAAGAGCATATGCATTAAATACTGAATGCTTTATGAGAATATCAGTTGAAGAAAAGTGAGGAAAAGATCCCAGAACCTGAGCCCTGAATGATGAAAGGAAGTACCAGATATCCGATATTGGAAGTGTCAGAAATATTTTGTTACAATTGATTTTTGCAGGTTGTTCCCAGTCCCAGTGGATGTTCCTTGTCTAGTATTCTAAAGGATACTACTAGGCTTTATTTATGTGGAGTATTGTGTATCAGATTTTGAAGGTGAAAAGTGTTGCTACAAAGGAAGTCAAAGCTTTGACTTTGTCTAGAAGATTCTGATGACAGTTGGCTTATGCCACATGTTACATTTTGATTTTCTATTTCTGATTCTCTAGATAAACTTTAAGTTTGAACTCTTTGGGCCTTATTCCTATAAAAGGTCATTTACTACTTTATTTTTATTTTAAGTTCAAAATTTTTGGATGTCAGAAGAGCCAAAACTTCTCTAAGTTTTGTTCTTTTTTCCTATTTTTTGAATCATTCAAGTCTAAAAACTTGTATGCATGTAGAAATTAATCAATATCAGAGCCAATTTGATAACTACCTATCTCATGAATCTTTGTAGTTGGTTTTGTTAGTTCAACCAAACAAGACTGTATGTTGTGCCATTTAAGGGTGCATACAAAACCTACTCAGTGTCCAAACTAAAATCCCTCTCTTTGAAATCTCACACCATTTTATATGTAGCTATGAAGCAATCTAGCGAAGTTTAAAGCGGTTTGCTTTGATTTGATTAATTCTCTAGGGCATGCGTGGAGAATAACCAGGAGAAATTTTAATTTTCATTAGTTTTAATGCTTTATTTTAGAATAGATGTTTTAATTCTTGAAAAAATTTCAAAAAAAGTTAAATGAATGGAAATTTATTGAAAATATTTCATTTTCTATGAAATTATTGAATGCTTAAAGCTAAATCTACTTTAAGTGATAACAAAATTGTGGATTTTCATGAAGTATTATTTCAAATCTTTCGATTTCATGATGTTACTCTATGATTGAACTAGAAATCTTGTGTAAAGTGCTTATGATTCTTAATGAAACTAGAAACAAATGTATTCCCTTTGAGATTAACAACAATATCACATCATACCCTGAAGTGAACCTAGTATGGTCAAGACCTAACTACCAAAGACTTGGGATTGAACTGAGCCAACCTTTATCATATTATATAGACACCCCTAGGTTTCCTTTGGTTAAGTTTTTCGAGTGAGGAATTTATCTGCATTGTTGCTACAAGTGACATTGTTGTCAATAGGAACTAGTGCTAGAAGGAGGGCATCATTGTTGTTCTTTTGGTTTTGTTAGGTATTAAGCTAGACTTCCATAGAGTCACTAGATCTTGATCTGGTGATCCTTGTGTGACTTTAGTCAAGCTTAGTGGTTGAATGTCATCTAGACCTCAAAATTTTGGAAGTTTAAGTGCGAGTTTGCAAAATCTGACTACTATTGTACCACCACCACCTCTCATAGAGATGGCTTTCTTTAACATAGAGTCACTGGTTCAATTTTCCATGTACAATGGTTTATCAAAAAATCCTGATAAGTTGTGCCTTAAGTATTATCTTCACAAAGATGCGTATCTTTAAGGATACGTGCTTTAGAGCAAGGATTCAACATGAATATTTCATATGTAGGTTGTTCTTGTACATCTTAAGCGATGAAGTTTACCAGTGATATATAAACCTACCTTGCAATTCTATTAGATCATGGCAAGACTTGGAAAGTCAATTTTTGGCCAGATTTAGAACACCAATTGACCCTACTTTGTTGTATCATCAATTTTCTCAAATCAAGAGGTTTGAGGGAGAACCTATAATTGCTTTTAATGATAGGTTCCAAAAGGCTTATTCTAGGTTGCAGGCACCTTACGTAGTGGATAATTTGTTTGCTATTGCATTTTATTAGATAGTAGTAGATCCTTTAACTGTTGTGTTTGTAAAGTGAAGGGAAAATCCTCCTACTACTTTACCTAAATCCTATGTTGAAGTCGTAAGTGTAAATTTAGAAATGAAACACCTCAGAAATGGATCATCTACAAATGGCAGAAATGAATTGAATAATTATCCTATCCCAAGTATAAATGCAGTCCCTTTAAATCATCCCATGACTCCTAATGTTTATCCTTCAGTGTCCAGAATGGGACATTTCCTCAAAATAATTTCTTTCAACCAAGAAATAGTCAAGCTTTAGTCCCTCACCCTAGTCTAGCTATTATAGAGTTGCATCCTAATTTTTTTTTTTTCTCGCAAACTCAGGAAAATTAGAATGCTAAAATATTAGAGGAAAAAGAATACATTAAATAAATTATGGCTTAACTCAAAATATTAACCATAGAGGTTACAAATTTAAGAAATCAAAATTTTTATGCTCAAAATAACAACCAAAATTTGAAAAATAGAATGTATAATGCTCCCAGACCATCTAGACCTTGGAATATATGACCAAACAATGGAGGAGTATTAACACCTTTAGATAACACTAATCCTACTGATGAAAGATCCATATCAAAGGTGAATTTAGCTAATCTTGTGATGAATAATTGGTGTACAATTCATAATACAAATGCTCATACTGAAGTAGATTGTTCACAATTCAAAATTGCTTCAAAATTTTTTCTAGTTGCTACAAATTATAATGAACAGTGTGACTCTCATCCTCTTTAGGGAAATAAGTTGGTTATAGTAGGATATGATTCTACTTTAGTTATTTAAAGTTATAAATGTGTAAAACCACCTACTATTATCTCAATTCAACCATGACTTTAGAAACATATACATTTCCCTATTAAAATGAAAATGAACCTCAGGAAGAAATCGACAAAATTCATACTTTTCAGCAGTATCAGAAAGGACATAATTATAACCCAAGAAGTAACACCAATGATGGAAGTAAATTCAATGGGCCATTAACAACATTGATTCCACCTAACAACTTTAATACTCCACCCAAGGATAAGTCAAGAAGTGAAAAATTAGATTCTACTGACCAAAAAATTTGACTAACTATTTAGCGAAAGAAATAAAAAATGGTAAAGATCAACCTTTCTTTATCATAATTTCTCAAAAAACATGTGATCAAGAAAGATTTCTTAAATACTCTAGAAGATATTCCAAAAGAAGTAAAATTTAAGGAACCTTGGGTGAAAGATAATAATACTAAGGTAAAAGATAAAAATATCGCTCCTATAGTGAATGCACAAGTAGCCTTTTACAAAGGAAAATTGGAGTCTCCGCCATTTTTACTCACACTGAGGATATTTGGAAAATATTCATAAATGTTTAGTAGATTTTGGAGTGTCTACTAATGTGATTCCTTTGTCCATATGCCAAATGCTAGGGCTGACTCCAAATTTTTTTTAAAGAAAGATACTCAACTTGATAAAACTGAAGTAAATGTAGTTAGAGAGTTAACTAATATTCACATGTAGCTAGCATCAGATCCTAGAATTCAATACTACATAGACATTCAAGTTTTCAAGATACCTGATACCTATGGTATGTTATTGAGCAAGGATTGGTCTAAAACTTTGAATGGATATATGGCCACTGATTTCTCACATGTGTGGTTACCATGGAAGGGTCTTTCAAATCAAATCAGAATTGAAAGAGAACCACGTATGAAATATATGATCACTTATTACAATTAGAAAAATGAACTTCTATATATTGATGTAGAACTAAGAGTTTATAAAATACAAAGTTCGGGAGTTAAAATAGAAGAAGTATTTACATTTAATGCTAAAAAGCTTAATCAACTAACTCCTAGAACAAATTTTTTAATTGAATCAAATTGTGATTCTTCTTCTAAAGAAAATAGTCCTTATGATGAATTTTGGAAGAATATTGTTACAAAAGCTCAAAATAGAGATAAAATCAAATTTTCACTAAAAAGTTTGTTGTTACAGGGTTGGTGCAAGTTACATAATGTTGCACACTAAGAAGACAGTTGCATGATGTGTCTAGAAATAATTTGTAGAATCGAGAACTAGTACTATTTAGAACATGACAAGATCAAAAGGTCTGAACTAGAAATGCACAAAGATAGAATCTATGTTATACAGACCGAAAATACCAATTCAAAGATACTTAAGAATGGTAAGTTACAAGCTACAGATGAAAAAGCCTAGATTCTCAAATTTGATGGATCCAAATTGAAACAAGGAATTGGAATTCGAGTTGAACTCATTAGCTTGCAAGGTAAATATTTTCTTGCTACTTATTGATTACAATTTCAATGTAATAACAATGTGGTAGAATATGAAGCCCTTATACATGGCCTGATCTTCGCAATAAAGAAGAAATTAAAAAATTTCAGTGTTTGGTGATTCCAAATTAGCAATTAAACAAGTTTGAAAGCAATGTGTCTATCACTACAAGTGATTGTCCAATTATCAACACAGAGCTTGGGATTTGATAGAATATTTTGATGCATTCAAAATTACTCATATTCCAAGAAAATTTAATGCCAATGCTTTGGCTACTATTGCCAGTGCTCTAGAACCTTTAGATGCCTCAGATTTGAGTAGATTCATAGTTGAGCTGGTGCAGCTACCTTCGGTTCCCAATAATGTTACTAATTTATAGGTGTTCAAAGATGATTGACATATATTGGAATTCATCACTAACTCCGATATTTTTGAAGCACAAATAATTGAAGAGATAGATCGTTTTGATGGTGATATTCAAGATGAAGAACTATCTCAAATAAAAGATAATAATATTCCAAAAGGAATAATCGAGTTAGAAATACTATTTGACATCGATCAGATAATTAGACAGAAAGATTTGCCTCAAAGTGATGGAGGAAAATTTGAGTTATACAATTTACATACTAAAGAATATCCTAAGAATGTGCTAATAGGAAAGCTCTGTACTGAGGAAGAGAAGAGAAATATTGCTTCTTAGGCACTTAAAGATTATTGGAAGTTTATAGCATGGACATATGAAGATATGAAAATTTATGATACTTCCATTGTCACGCATACAATACCGTTAAATCCTGATGCAAAACCTTTCCAATAGAAACAATGGATAGTAAATGCACTCTTAGAACCACTAATTCAAAAGGAAGTCCAAAATCTCTTATCAGCTTTTCCTATTAGACATTCTACTTGGGTGGAAAATCTAGTACCTGTAAGGAAGAAGAATGGAGATATACGGTTGTGTGCACATTTTTGAAATCTTAACAAGGTGTCTGAGAAAGATAATTATCCATTTCCCTCACTAGAAGAAGTGCTACAAATAGTCAATGGTTCATAGATGATGTCCTTTCTAGATGGATTCCCTAGATATAATCAAGTAATGGTAGTGAGGGAATATCAGATGAAAACAACATTCACCATGAAGTGGGGAACTTTTTCTTACAAAAGGATGCCATTTGGATTGATAAATGTCAGGGCTACATTTTAGAGAGCCATGGATTATGTTTTTCATGAGTTGATAGGAAAATGTATTATTATTTACATGGATGACCTCACAGTATTTTCATAGAGGAGATCATGTTTGAGATCTTAGAGCAATATTACAGAAGTTTGAAACTTACGTAGTTTCATTAAATCCTAAAAAATGTATTTTTAGGGTAATTGAAGGTAACCTACTAGGACATTATTTCTAAAAGAGGTATTTCAATAGACCTAGACAGAGTGAGTGCACTACTCAAGTTACAACCCCCGGGAAGTAAGAAAGAATTGAAATCATATTTCAGTAAGATTAATTTTGTCTGAAAATTTATTACCAGATCCACCAAAATAGTAAAACCACTCGATGATATGTTAAAGAAAGATGCCAAAATAGAGTGGTCAAACAAAGCTAAGATCACCTCCAAAAACATAAATACTGCAATTACATAAGCACCGGTACTAGTAAGTCTAGATTATACCTTTTTATATTTACTCTTTTGCTTCTGGTCATACTTGTGCAGTAGTACTAACACAAAAGGGAAAGAATAAAGAAGAGAAGCCAATTGATTTTATGAGTGCTCCATTTAAATAAGTGGAGCTGAGATACACAGATGTTGAAAAAAAACTTTTCTTTGGTCAAAGCGGTACAAAAATTTAGGCACTACATCCTCAGAAGCATAGTAAAATCTATTGTTCTAGATTTTACAATTAAAGTGTTGCTAACACAAAATGAGCTCAAAGAAAAAAGAGCCAAATGGGTTACGATCCTACAAGAATTTGATCTAGAAATCATGCTCATGAAGTTGATTCAGGGACAGGATTTGGTCAGATCTATTGGAGAAATAGATCCACAAATTTCTAGTCAACAATATACTTTGGATGTAAAATACCAAGAAGACTGGTATTTATGCAAAGAAATCAAAGAAGAGCTCTTAAGATAAAATTGCAAAGTTATATGATCAAAGGAGGCTCTTTATTTAAAAGAAAACATGAAGGAAAATATTTTAGATGTTTGAATAGAATAGAAGCGAACGAAGTGTTGCAGGAATTACATGATAAGTTTGGAACAACTCATGGAGCACCTTTAGATATTAAACACCTCATTTTGAGAGCTAGTTATTACTCACCAATGATTTTCAAAGATACATATGAACATGTGAAACACTGCTATACATGTAAAAATGCATCAGAAAAAGGAAGATTCAATGGTCAACCATTACAACCGGTGATGGAGATGCGTCCCTTCTCACAATGGGGATTAGATTTCATTGGTACTATTAATCCTACATCATCTGCTGGCCATAAATTTATATTAACTGCTACAGATTACTGCATTAGATGGATAGAAGTGTGTCCCAACAAACAATGCACTACAAAGGTGGTAATCAATTTTTTGGAAGAGAATCTCATCACTAGGTCTGGAATATTGTACGCACTGGTATGTGATAATGGCCTTGCTTTTTCTTCATTAATATTTTCCAAGTGGGCATTTGAATATGGTATAACATTAAAATTCTCATCTAATTATTATCTGTAGGGAAATAGATTAGAAAAATCATCAAATAAAAATCTATTGGATATAATTAAAAAATTGATTGAAAAGAATCCTAGAGAATGGCATTCTTTGCTGAAA
>VDFB02353493.1:329385161-329471025 GCA_007258455.2 Sequoia sempervirens
GAAGTAAGAAGCAAGATATATGTGAGATTGATGAAATTGATGTGTTTGATGTGAATTTGAGTGGAGCAGTGTGAATTTCAATGTTAGGGTTCATAAAGGTAGTGAGCTAAAGGAATCCAAAATCATTCATGTAAGAATAAAAAAGTGTGTGAGAAATTGTGGTGGATTCCTTGTTGCATTGAGAAGTTTTCTATGTGCAACATTCTCCTTCTATCTTCTTGTACTATTTCTATGGCAGTGAGCCCTAGCTATGAGCCTCTTGGACAGTGTGTCCTATTTTGGTAGTGAGACCTTTTGTACCAATTTTTATATTACTTATATTGTGAACTAAATCTCATTGTGGATTTTCCCTCATTTGGTTTTACACATAAATATGGTTTCCTCTTATGTATGGTGTTGTGCTTTCAATTTCTGTTATCTACATTTATGTTTAATCATATTAAGAAAATAAGGTTTTAATGAATTCTTATGAATCCTATTAGTGTTGAGGGTTTTGTAGGTTTAAATACTATAACTGATTCACCCCCCTCTTAGTTGTCTTATTCATTTCAACACCATTTTCCCATGGGTGAATGGGTCCCAGGTCCCTATTCCTCGAACACACATTTCTCAAGGAAATTAATTATGTGTTGGCATTAGTTCATGGCAAGTTTCCCTTCGTAAAAAATAATTTATTAGAATTGTAGATGTAAAATATTGATTATTAAGGCATAATTAAGTCCAATGTAATTGAGGGGACCCAAAAAAAGTGTGAAAATGTAAAGGATTACATTTTCCTACACTACATTTAGCCCCCACTTTAGTGAGAGGATGAGCACAAGCACAAATCCACACTAAAGTAGAATATAAAGAGAGGTCTAATTGTACAACTTTTGGAAAGATAAGATGACAAATGTCAAGGAGGATGATCAAGCCCCCAAGATCTAAGATCTCATGGAAAACCAACAAAGGCACAAGGAGACACGTGACTATGTTTGATATGAAGAAAAAATGACAAGATACACAATCATACAATATCAAATACTTAAAGAATGGAAGGAAAAAGGGGTGGATTAATCCTAGATATTTTTTCCATCTAGATATGGATCAATCCTTAGCTATTTTTCTAGAAATTTTTACAAGTGAAAACCCATTGTGTACTATGCAAACAAAATATACAAAGTGAGACACACACAGACATGGTCGGTATGTAATCACAACAATCAAACAAGTCACTGATGGGAAAGTAACACTAGGTCTATAGGCTCCCATATGTACAACCATACCAAAATTTATACCTCTTGATAAATTTTATAAGGTGCCACACAATATGTACTTCGAGCTTCATAAGGATAGCAAGATTCATTATGCTAGACACTTATGAACAAGAAAATGGCTCCACTAGCAAGCAAGGTGTGTTATGCTTGGTGGCCATGAAAAAGTTTGTAACTTCATGCTTCATAGGTCTAGAAAGCTTCGTTATGCTAGAAATTATAAACAAAATGAAAATAGGATAAGACATGTTCAAAGGGGTTTGGATTAATGCATGTAAGGTCTTACCTTATGGAACATCATTCTTGACATCACCACCAAGAGAAGACAAGTCAAAGGAGAAAAGATTCACAACTTAGGGAATGTAATCCATAGCATTACCACTAAGAGGAATGCCATCTTCCAAGAAAGGTTGCACTCTTGATGGATATCAATCCCAATATCACCAAGGATAAAAACGTCACATGAATTAAGAAGACCACACTAAAAAATCATGAGTTATGGTCAAAAATTTCAAAATTATAATGCCAATGTATGCCCCCACTTTAGAGAAATTTCTAAACACTGTGCTATGAGAAATTACTTTAAAGTAGAAAATGATAAATGTTAAACAATAAATAAGACATGAGAGCTTATTTGGAAAGCCCTATGCCAAGCATATGTTTCCAAATGAAGCTATGTAATGAAGAGGGGTTTCCCCCAAATGAAATCCCAAACACATAATGGATCCACGGATTTTGGGTCAACATGTGTATTTGCTACAATGTTATTATAGAGCTCAGAAATGTTATCATTGCCTAAATACTCATAGAATAGGAAGAATGACATATATAGACTGAAAATAAAGAAACGATTTTGGGACAACATGGAAGAGACCTAAATTTCTTGATGCCTTGTGTCATCCCCAAAAGGAAAACACAAGACAAGGTAAAATATAAAGGTTTATGACATATAGAAGAATATATGTACAAATAGAGGAAAACAAGAATACCAAGAAAAGGGTTGTTTGAGCCTTGATGAAGAGATGGAAAAAAATTGTTGAAATAAAGTGAACACAAGAATACCAAAATACTCCCACCCTTTTCACTAGTATCACAAATCACCCCGCAAAATACTATAAGGTTGAAACTTTATAGTTTAGTGTGTTTACAAAGTTTTTTCCAAGATACAATGCTAAATAGGCCCACAATAGAAAAAATTACAAATTATGTTACCAAATAACACAAATTTTGGATAAATTATCCTTGTAGATGTGTATTTCTCTTCACCACCTTTCCAATTCATATTCATTTCTAAAAAATAGAGCACCAGGGAAAAGGTTATGGAATTTTGAAGAAATTAACAACAAATAATTTCAACCTAAAAAATCTAGCAAAAAATTGCAAACATTATTTGCAATACCTCCTTAGATGGAAAGTCCTTATATTTTTGTTGATATCTCATTCACCAAAATCTAATAACTGGGTAAAAAGTTATGCAATTTTGAATCAAGGCCCTCTTTGTCTATATGAGGGCCTAGTGCCCTCCTAGCAACCCTTGGGTGGTGATTGGGTGGAGATCAAACAATCTATAGGCAGTGGTTTTAGAATTGACTATGGTGGTTTTGAAGTTTCCTTTGACAAGTGGTTTGTAGCTACCATATGGCTTACAAGTCGCGATCAATAACTAAGCCACTTGTTAATGGTATGGAGGTCCTATTCAATAGTTACAACTATTAGTTTGTGTACTTCACCGTAACAACCACCACTGTGTGAAATGATATGTGCTTAGGAACTTAACAAAGCACTTAATTTATTTTATTTTATTTTATTTGAAAAAAATTGGTGTACAATGATACTTTTGCAGATTGGGGAGTTGTACAACCTCCTAGGAAAAAAATCCTTGACAACTCTCAACACTAAATATGGGAAACTTTTATCTCAAAATTCATCTCCTCAACCTCTTGAATGTAATGGAAATATCCTTTTGGGATGAAAATTCTATTGCAAATTTTCTTTTTCCAGATCTGAGCTTCAAACCCCTATTTGTAGCTATTTCAAATGATCTCCAAATCAAATGAAATGAAAGATAATATTAAGTTTATTGAGCCTCCTTAACATGCTGGAACAATTAAAAATATTTTCAATATAACTAGAAATGATGCAATCACCTAGATCTTAACAAAAACATATGCAATATGAAGAAGTTAGTAGATCTATTGGAAATTTAGTTGTCATTGATGTCAAGGGGGAAATCAGAGATGCATTGGATCTGGTTCTAGAAGAATTCATGAAGGTTGATGAAGAAAACTGCATGTTTTGCAATTGTTGAAATGTTGTCATGCAATATTGCTATGTTGTTACATAAGTAACTTATGGAGGTCTGTCGAGAATTTTTTTTACATATTTGACATGGGTTTTTTGAGTGCAGTTGATTGATCTAGTTCGCTTAATTAGAAGATGTCAAATATGCTTAGAAGTGATTAATTTGTGCTCTCGATCTAGACTAGGGTTTTACAGTAAAACCCAAAAACTTACAGTCATGGCATTGAACAAAATTTGTATTTTTTCACTAACCATGAATAGGTGGTTAAGGGTTGCTTATGTTGAAACTTAAGTCATTAGGGTCACTAGTGTGACCAACCCTCTTTCCTAGCACTACGAGTTTTTCTAGTGAAGGGTTCATCACAATAGCCCTTCACATCATTTTTCGCATTCACTGTGATCAATATCTAACCTCAATATGCAATGGTTCATATGAAATATCCAATTGTACACATTGGGTGTTGAAGATCATATGACTCACTCACATCCTTCATATCACATTTCAAAGTTTAACTCTAACTTTTCTTTGTGCAATGTGTGATGAAGTTTGATCAAAGGTTGCAATCAAACTTGGTAGATCAAATGGTGCTCACCATCCTGCAACATGTTTGGTGGGTCCATGTTTGGCCCTATGATATAATAGGATAAGGACACATGTTGTGTGGTACCAAAGAAATAATAGGCTCTATGACTGGAATATGACATCAAGAAGGACATGTGGAAAGATAACACACTATCATTTCACATCATGGTTATGAAGTGAAAAGCAATTAGGTTGTGTGTGATATGCAATAGATGGTGGAAGATGAAATCAGTGATGGATAGGTGGTAGCTACCCACTATCCTACTGAAGACCTGTTGGGTCCCTAGCTCAACCTTGTGATATTGTAGGCTTCTAATGCATGTGCACAAAGACAAGTGGTGATAAGAAATTGCATCACATACTCAATTCGCACTGTTGTTGTGAATTGAATTGGAGGTAAGGAATAGTGATATGTGACATGTTGTGCATCCAATTCAATGAAAAAGATCTTAAGGCTGAGATCAAATGGAAATTGCATCATCTCTTCACATCGAAAATATAAAGGTTGACATCTAGAGTGAAGTTGCAATATATTAAATGGGTGTGATGGTATATGATCAATGACACCAGTTAAAAGAGAATCATCCAACAATGATATTTTAAATCTATAAAGATCAAATAATATTGATGGATTGTGGTGTGAAGAATAGAAATCAATAGTCCATGTTAAAAGATGAAAATTCACAACGGTTATGATAGTGTGTACAAGGTTACTAATCTGGTAGCTGACATAGAGAATGAAATTAATTGGTCTAACTGCACTAGCTACCATTTTAATTGGTGATTTTATTTTCAGATTAGTTGCATTGATTGCAAAGGTGACATAGATCAAAATTAGATCGATAAAACAAGGAATTACATTTAATGCATATCAGGGTTAGGGTTTTGTAGATTGTCGTACTTAATAAAATCAAATGAAACAGATTTGATCTTGATGGCGAGTGGCTCAATGAGTAGGTAACTTCTTAAAGAAGATATTGGGAAAACCATAACACCAGAATCTATATAGTGGTGTAAGGCTCGAGGCAGTAATTGTAGGCTAGTGGAGTTAAGCAACAATTGAAGACAATCAAAAATTGGATAAGAGTTGCAGCAGTGAAGTGCAAGAGTGCAAGAGAGAGAGTGAGCTGAAATGTGGACAAAGAATGTACATGTAAAGATTGAGTAGAACCCAAAAAAAATAGAGAGCATTGCTAAAGGGTTCATATTCTAGGTGCAAAGAAAAGTAAGAGAGAGGTGTAGAATAGAGTGTTGAGTTGCAGAGAATTGTGCATTTACAAATCAATAGTTGTATTCAAAAATTGTAATATCTTGAATTGTAAATATGATTGGTGGGTGCCATCAGATATCTAGGTAGGTGCTCAGATTAGGGAGTGGGTGATACCTTGGATTAGGTGCTCCTAAAACTAGGGGATTGGTGTCTCCTTAGGGTTGGTACCCTTAAAATTTTTAATTATAACATTTGATTGTCATGCTAGATTAGGATAGTAGATCCTAGTAGCATTTCTCACCTTGATTTTTTCCATCTTAGATTTTCCACATATATCTTGTGTTATGTGATGTTATATGTGCATGTTTATGCTTCTACATATTAAGTTCTAATCTACACAAAAAGGGCTTAATGAAATTAATCTACACAAAGTATTTAGAGATAAATTTTAAGTGATCTAATGATTCACCCCCCAGTAGATTTTTGTGTTCCAACAATTGGTATTAGAGCCCTAGTTCCCTTGGAGAAGATTAATCAAATCGGGTAGGTCTTGGTAATGTGAACACAATGGACAACCAAGAAGGTTCTTCCACAAACAAGCTATCTTTGTTTGATGGGTCATATTATGCTTTCTGGAGCATCAAGATGGAGACATATTTGTCTTCATTAGGATTTGATATATGGATGTCAACTATGTAATGTTACAAAGCTCTTGCTAATCCTCCCACTGATCTAGTTGAAAAGAAAGAGTATAAGAATAGTGCCAAGGAAAAACATGTTATTCTATGTGGTCTATCTAGTTCAATGTTTTTCAAGGTGATGCATTGCAACATTGCACATGATGTTTGGGGAAAATTAAAAATAGTATATGAAGGAGATGACAAAGTGAAGTTGTAAAAGTTAAAGATTCTTAGAGCCAAGTTTGAAATTATTTAAATGAATGAAGAAGCGAAGATTAAAAATTATCTTCTAAGAGTTGACGAGATTGTGAACTCAATTAGAGGATTTGGAGATGAAGTAAATGATGCAATAATTGTTCAAAATGTGTTAAGGTCCATGTCATCTATGTATGAATACAAGATATCAACAATAGAGGAAGCAAGAGATTTGGATAAAATCACTATTGATGAATTACATGGCATATTCACTACATATGAGATGAGGATGGGAAATGTAGAATCATCTAGAAGAGAAACTAAATTTAAGGCTACAACCAAAGAAAAGGTTGAAGCACCCAAGAAAGACAAGGAACTAGCCTCTACATTTGAACATGAGAAACTAGTGAGGAAGAAGCAAATTTCATAATAAGACTAAGGAGAGGATCTGACAAGTATAAAGTTAAGTTACCCTTCAAGTGTTTTAACTACAGAAAAATAGGTCATTTCACTTCCAAATTCCCTTACAATACGAAGGATATATTTGATCAAGAGGAAGATAGTAAGAAAAATAAACCTTACTTCCCTAAGAAGAAAAGATTTGGGAAAAAGACTGAAGAGTCTGTACATTCAGGAGGAAAGTGATTCATCTGATTCTAGTGATAGTTCAAATGATGAACAAGATTGTTTCCTTGTAATGGAGGAAGAAGAATAAGAATTTATCTTCATGGCTAAAGACTTTAGAGAACATAAAGATGAAAGGGATGAAGACCTAGGTGAAGAAGAATCATTAGTCAAACTTGAGGGTGTGTAAGATGGGGTTTCTTAGTTTCTAGCCTAGAATCGTGACAACTAACACCTCTAGACTATTAACCACGCCTAAACAAGAGAAAACAATGAAAGCATAAGGAAATAAGAACATGAAATCACAATACCCCCCATGCTTGAATCTTGAATCACTTCCCTTGCTCTCCTATTTCTCCTTTTTGAAATATTTTCCCTCAAATTTATTGCTTCACATGTGCAAATACTTGAAAAATAGTAAGTAGAAAGTTGGAGACAATTAGCAGTTAAGTTGAAAATGGAGGAGGAAGGTTTCTCTTATAGAAAACCTTTCAAATGGATGGCTAAGATTAATCATCTAGAATGATTCCAAGATCAATGGTGGAGGATGCATGAGGGAGGTTATGAAATGGATGGTTGAGATCGAGTCTCCAAAAAGATGCCAAGATCAATGCTCCAAAATTGATGCACCAAGAATATGCCATTCTTGGAGGAATCATGACTGGTATGACACCGACGGCTATGATGCCTCACAGCTTTGACAACAATGAAGGAAATGATAGAGATTAATGATAGGGAATCTTTGACTGGAGGAGGTGCATAAATAATTTATTTTAAATTATTTATTCGAAAATGGAGGAAAATGGAGGAAAGGGACAAGTGGCAAATAAATTATTTATTCAAATTATTTATTTGGAGAAAATGAAAAAGGAGCATTTAATTAAATTAATCAATTTAATTAAATGGAGAGATAGAAATTAGAGAGGAATTAAATAATTTTAACAATTATTTAATCATAGAAGAATAAAAGGTCGAATAATAATAATTATTATCTGACTATAGAGAAATAATTAAATAAATGATGATTTATTTAATTAAAGAAGAAAGGGATATATTAGTGATGCAATTAAATAATTTTAATTGATCGGGATAGAAATGAGAAGGTGAATTAATTAAATAATTAAAAATTATTTAATTAATAGAGGAATATGGTCAAACATAATTGAATAATTAAAATTATTCAATTATTGAAGGACGACGACCAAGAAAAATGGCGCTTGTAGACTTAGGACATTTTTTAGTGTCTACATTTTTCCTATCTTTGACATAATACATTTTATCACGTTGTGTCAAATAAATTTAGTCAGGAGATGCTTTAGGATGCCCTGATGACAACAGGGTACAGGTATGCCCCCTTAAGAAAATTTCAAAAAAATTCAAAGAGTTTCAAAAATTTGGGAAATTGTCCCAATAAGACAAAAGGATGGCCAGGACTTCGATGTTAAAGTAAAAATTGATGATCAAAATAAAAAATAGGGTCAAATTCAAGGTCAAGGGTGTCAAAGAGTGCATCTAGAAGGCAAGGTAGGTCAAAAACCCTAAATTTGGACCTATAAATGGCAATTTGAATTGGAGAAAGGGGTCATTTTCACATTCCATATTTATAAGTCTTGAGAGCTCAAAGTGAGTAGGCAGTGAAAATGTTTCTAGTTCTAGATTCTTCCCACCACGTAAATCGAATCCACACACACCGTCGTCCTGAGGGAGCAACCACCCTGGTACATACTACGACACTAGCTTTTAATTTTTCCGTTTCATGTGCATTTAGGCTAGGAAATAATTTAGCAGATGAATGGGTCACATGGTGTACGATACATTTGTCCTTACATTCAATGCATTTGATAAAGCTATTTTCCACAATTGTCTCGACATGATGCAAATACATAGGGATAGGGGTAGGAAATGTTTGTGATACGATGCATGAAATTGTGTGACACAAGTGCATTTTTGAGTCACATATTTGATCGGGAATGATGCAACCAACTTAGTGCAACACATACATGGGTCTAAGAGATGCATGTGTTGGGAATGTGACACATTTTCAGTTGTGGGTTGGTTATAATTTATGTGATGCATTAGATAGAAAGTGCGATGAAATTTCCTGGTTAAGGATTTTCCTGACTAGGAAAGTTGACTTGGCCAATTTAGGTTTGATAGGTCAAATGAGGGTTTTGGATTGATGTTATCAGTTGTTTGAGGTTTTCAGGTGTGTCTTCCCCCTATTTATACACAAGAATCCAAAATAGTTGTGTTTCGACTATAGGACTAGTTAGGTGATGATGAGAAGGGTGTGTTGTTGGAGCTAGGTTTATTTTATGTGACATATATGACCACTATTAGGGAAAACAGGGGCAGTTGAAAGTGATATTAAAGGGGTGTCACTCAGATATAAGTAGCTTCCATTTGCCTATGGGGGAGGCGACAGTCACCCTAGAGGATGTGTATAGGATCCTGAGATTACCCATTCATAGTGAGCATGTGCGGTATGACCCAGCTCGAGGACTTTAGGCATTACATGAGTACTACAAGACTAAGGATGATGCTAAGCTTGGGATTGAGGATTATGAGATCTGGTGGGAGATCCTAGTGGAGACATATGACTAGTTTGACTATGTTTTATGTGTGTTGATAGTAGGAGTGATGATTCTTGATTGCAAGGGCCATGGCTTCCCAGTTGGTTGGGGAGAGATGTTGTGGTCGATGATTCGACACAGGACACTGGTGTATGCATGGGGGCCATGTCTTTTGGCTATGTTGTATTTCCAATTGCATGATATTGTTTACAAAGAGGGGCAAAGCTTGAGCTGTGACATGACCTTGCTGGAAATTTGGGCATGGGAGCACATAGCAGTGTTTTGGCTACTGGTGGTGCAATAGGTAGTGGGCACAACACCATATGCATATCTATATCAGGGTGCACTAACTCAAACTCACATTGGCGATGTGGGTGACTAGCGGCATGGAATTGAAACACTAATGAGTTTCATTTGGAGACCATACAGGACATTCCCGTTGTGGATAAATGAGGATGACCACTTACCTTGGTGCAAAAAACTAAGATATTTGATCGGACAAATAGTACATAGTTAGCACATTATTGAGATGTATATACCCGAGAGGGTCTGACAACATTTTGGGGAGAGGCTGGGAGTTCCAATGGGTAGAGCAGAGTATGGGTGATCATCACATGAGGTGCATCCTTGGGGCCCATAGATTGTAGTCACCATGGAAAAGTAGGAGATAGATGCCCTGTAGGCCTTGGATTTAGAGTGGCAAGGAGGATATGCAGATGTGTGGACCACACCAAAGTATGATGACTAGTGGCAGATTCACAAGCTCATTCCACTTACAGATCCACAGTAGCCAACGCTTGTAGAGTGAAAAGTTAGGGGTGTGAGAGGTCAAGGAGGAGGTAGAGGAAAGACAGGCAGAGGAGATGGAGGACAGGGAGATGGAAGAGGATGATGGGATGATGAGGGTGATGGAGGAGGAGGATGATGAGGATGTGATAGACAGCCAAGGAGGAGGGATAGAGGGCAGCAGAAGGGTAGGTAGTTTCCACCCATCCAAGAGGAGGCAGAGATGGGGGAGGGTTGGCCAGAGGTTAGGGAAGTAGTAGAGGCACTAGTATAGGCCAGGGAGTAGCATGCAGAGGTGCCTACAATGGAGGTTTCATAGCCAGAGGCTATGGAGGTCGAGGGAGGTGGTGAGGGAGGACAGGGAGAGCAGGTAGGAGGAGAAGAGGAGGTAGATATGGATGAGGTAGAGTGGATTATGTGTGATAGGATCATAATGGGAGAGGAGGAGATACCATAGGAGGTGGGGAATAGAAAGGGAGAGAGTTCATTAGAGTAGAGGATAGCCACTTTATAGGTTTGGGTGCAGTCCCTTGAGGCACAGTTGAGGATAGTGACCACAGAGCGAGACGACCTTAAGACCAAGAGGGGTGAATTCTAGTAGAGAGGGATTTGGTAGTCATTAGTTGACAACAGACTAACTAGCGGATGATTGAGTTCAAGGCCACATGCAACAGATTAGTTGTTGAGGTTGCCTGAGAGTATGACCAGGCGAGTAGGGCTAGCTAGTATTACTAGGATTTTTATGAGAGACTAGTACTGCCCAAGAGGAGAGAGCCCACATTTTTAGAGATAGACAATGGTTCATGGGGCAGAGGGCACAATAGGACACATAGCCAGTAGTCACAAAGCAAGTCCCAAGGTGAGACTTCAAATGCTAGATGAGCCACTCCCTATGACAAGCCTCCTACTACAGAGCACAGGGCTAAAGATGCACCACACAAAGAGGATTCCCCAAGGATAGGGGATTAGGGTAGTTTATGGTAGAGCCCCTTGTTATTCATGTGTTAGACACTGATGTTTTATTATCGAGCATGTGATCTCCACTTTCATTGGACACATCTTGACATTGTTCTATGACACATTTTTTTTGAGCAATATATATATGATTTTGGTGGTGGTTGATGATATGCATTATGATGTGTTTATGCATTTATGTTGGCATGGTATGTGATGGATTCTTATGCTATGATTATGATGTTTGTTGATGCATTTTATATGATGATGTAATAGTTTTGATATGCTTTATGATGATGTGCTTATGACTATGTTATGAATGTTTATGCTTTTATTATATGAAATGTGGATGTCCTAATGTTTACTGAATGTGGTGTGATATGATGATGATTTATGTGATTATGAAATGAGTACAATGAAATATAATGATTAATGTATTTATGGTTATGGATGTTCTTATTATGGTATGTGTGAATGATGGATGTAATGGAAATTTTTTAATGCAATTTGAGATGGAATGTATTAATGTAATGCAATGTTTGTATGATAATGCAAAATGTTTGATGGAAAATATGTAATGTGAATGAAAAATGTGACGCTTAATGTGATATGTGATAAGATGATATGTAATGTGAAGTGTGATGTAATATGTGATATGTAAAAAGTGATGTTCTATGAAATGAAATGCAAATGGGTTGTAATGCAACATGTTATGGAATGTAATAATATGTGATATGGGATGTAATTCAAATGATATTATCATGATGATGAGAGATGAATGCTATATGGATGTAGTTTGTGTTTTTGCATTTTCTTATGAAAATATGTGTTACCTAATATGAAAATGATTTTTATAACGATAGTGCTTTTTATGATGCAATCTAACATGTTTATGGATGCAAGATGTTTTTGTGTGTCACGGGACTTTTTCAAGATGCAGAAAAAAGAAATGTTAGTGGGGAGAAGTTGGAGGAGATGAGTGTTAGCGAGAAAAAGACAAAGGAGATGGAGATGGAAGGTTAGACCAGGAATGATGAGGGATCCAAATTTCATGCTTACATTTTTATATTTATCATCATTAGGCATAAAAAATGTCACAAATGGTCCACAGACACCATGGTATGACATAGACCAAGGTGTGCAAGGTGATCATTTGGGAGAGACAAGCAGTCAAAAAGACAAGGAATGCCCTAGCTCATACTAAGGACCTGATTGTCCCAGTCTTTTTTCCAAGACAAACCATAGACAACAAACAAAGAAAAGAGGTCATGATCCATCATCCTCCCTCTAAATCTATTGATAAGACATCCTCGAGGAGACTAGTAACATGACCCAAAATAAATCCAAAAGATAAGAAAAATCCAAATCGACAAAGTGTTTTCCAAGATAGTGTTTGCTAGTGATAATGATAAGATTGTTTGATTGATTGATTAGTTTGACCAAGATGACTGAATTGATTGATAGGTTGACAAGGATTGATAAAGCAATTTGATTGACCACACCTAGCCTCAGGAAGGACACACCCTAATGAAGGAAAGATTGCTTGACCAAGTTGATAAGATTGATCGATTTGACAAATTTGATTGATAAAGATGAAAAATTGATTTGATAGATAGGTTGACAAAGGTTGATTGACAAGTTGACAAAAGTTGACCAATTTATTTGATTGATTGTACCTAGTTTTAGAAAGGACACATCTTGATTAAGGCAAGATTGATTGATTTGACAAAGATTGATTGTTGTTTGACAAAGATTGATGAATATTACTAAGTGATGTGATGATACCTAACTACAAGAAGGAGACATCCTATTTTGGGGCAAGGGACACATCTGATAAAGTTGACCAAATGATAAGTGTTGACAAGGCACTTATTTGCAAGAAAGACATATCCTACTGAAGGTGAATGACCAAATTGACAAAGTCTAATCTCAAGAATGACACATCCTGATAAAAAGACAAGAGATAAGACTGAATGAGACTAATGACATAATTCCCTATTCTAGGTGAATGACCAAGTTGATTGATTGATGATAAGATGATCGATTGATGAAAGATTATGTTGGTTATGTTCATTTGTTGATTCATGATTTGGTTTGAATGATGATTGTTTTTGGACCAAGGACATGACCAAACTCAACAAACCCTAAAGGACTTGACCTAGGGGGCCTCGAGGGCTCATCAACAAATGGCCTTGCCTATGTAGAAATGCGCAGAGACCTCATAGTTTGACACAACTTTCCTTTTTCTTATTCGACAAAAGACTAAGTCATGATTTTATTTGGACAACCTAGAAGGACATACCTAATGCCTCGGGGGCTCATTTAAAATGAGCCTTTCCTATTTAGCAAACATGCAGAGGCAACATAGTTTGACCACTCTAAACTGATTCAAAATCAGACTCTGTTTTTTGGATTTTTGATGTTTTCTAATTGTTTTGGATTTTTTGGATTTTGAAGTTTTATGATTTTTTTATGAGTTTTGAAGTTTTATGATTTTTTTGGATTTTGATGTTTTCAGATTTTTTTGGATTTTTGAAGTTTTATGATTTTTTTAGATTTTGATGTTTTATGATTTTTTGGATTTTGATGTTTTATTATTTTTTGGATTTTAATGTTTTTTTTTTTTTTGGAATTTTGATGTTTTATGATGCTGATATTTGTGTATGTCAATATTTGTTAATCAAATTGAAATAAACAACACAAATAATGGAACTTTAGACTGAAGAAATTGCTAATTGATTTAATTTCAAACAAAGAAATAAAACTTCTTCAGAAGCGTTCCATCTTCCTCTATCTCCAGAGATTCGTTCAAAGCTGCTACTCTCAGATTTGTGTAGGCTCAGCTTCTCCAAATGGCTGTCTGCAGAATGAGTATGCAAAGGAAATTCTATCCTAGATGCTGGTGAAAGTGAAAATGCTGACGGATATGGACAGGGGCTGTGGATTATGCACAGGGGCTGTAAACGGAAGATGCCATGATTCTATGCTATGATTCTATGCTATGCTATGCTATGAAACTTGAATACTGTGAATGCTAAAAGCTTAATGCAAATTAACTATAATTTTCTTACTGAAAGCTCCTATATCATTTGAAGTACTCGGCAGTCTTATTTATAGTTTTTCTCAGGCAAAATCCTGGCTGGCAAGGATCAACGGCTGTGAGATTATCTGGTAGAATTGAAAGGTGAGAGATGGAGAGGTTGAGAAGAAGATGGAAGAGGTTGAGAGGTTGGAGAGAAGGATGGATTCATGTCTTCAACCCACGGGAACAAGCCTGGACAGAAATAAAGAAAATTAATTTTTCTGTTTCGATAGTTTGTTTCACGGGTGTTGAAGATAATCCCCAAATTAATTAAATAAATCAATTTATTTAATTTCATTTATTGAATTTTGATTTTTGATTTTAAAAACTATGGAAGATTTAATTAAATATTTTGGAATATTTAATTGTGATATGACTTTAGAAGAATATGAAATATTTAGAAGAATTAATTAAATATTTTGAATATTTAATTGTGAGAGGATTTTTTAGAAGGAATTAATTTAAAAGAGAGGAAATATTTAATCTTTATTCGAATTAAATATCCAAGCCAAGATTAAATGATAATTAATATAAATAAATCATAATGTTTATTTAATTAATTAAGAAATGAATAAGAAAAGATGATTAAATAAACTTATTTATTTAATCGAAATGAAAGAATGAACAATATAAATAAATTATTTATACGTAGATGAAATTCAGAGATTTAATTAAATATTAAAAATATTTAATTAATTACCAGACAATGTGATGTGACCATTTTTAGGTGTATACATTTTGCCCCTCTTTGAAGTGATGTGTTTTACGCATTGCTTCAAAGATTTTGAATTTTCCCCAGATGTTGACTGTCGAATGTTGGGTATATGCCCCCTCGCGATGAATCGATAATATTTTAATTTTTTGTGAAATTTTGACTATTTTTTTTTTTTGAAATTTTTATGGAATTTTTGATTTTTATGATTTTAAAAATGTTGATTCATCGTTCAAGCATAATGATGTGAAAAAACTAACTTGGAGAGATATAAAATGTCAAAAATTGCCCCTGCTCTGTTAAAATGTGATAAAATGCCCCAATTTTACCATTATATAGGTAAAAAATGTCATTTTCCATGTCATTTTCCATTTTAACCTAGTAAAATTTACAAATTTTGAGCTCTGGATTGAGAAAGATGGCACTTCATGTTCACCAACATCGTTTCGAGTGTATTCGACGACATCAGCGGCTAGCACACTACGGACCCCCGGTATGTACCCCATGAAACTCCTGCGTTTTGAAAAATTTTCGTTTGAAGCACACTTTTCAATGTTTTGTTTGCAAAATTTGGTGTTTTAGCGCTCTTAAGGTTTTTCGTAGCACTCTTAACAATTTTCGTAGCGCATTTGATAAATTCTTTAGCGCCCGTGATTAGTTTTGTAGCACCCTTGATTTTGTAGTGCATATAAAGATTTTTGTAGCGCCTTTGATTAACTGTTATTGTGAGTGATAAATTTGTTCCCAAATCTGTTGGAAAACAAATAAGAACTGATAGATTTGTTTTTAAAGTTATTAAAAACAAACGTGATTTATGATTATCTGCCTTCCATGATGATGAAAAACAAATAGTTTTGATTGATGTGTTTATTTCTAAAGTTGTTAAAAATAAACATGATGTTGATTGATAAATCATGATGATTTGATACTGATTTTGCATTGATGATGTGTCAACAGGAGAGATTGGGCGTACTGCAGTCATGGGAGGCATTTCCGAGTACACGGACATTGATTCCACAGTTGTTACAGTCGGACCGGGATGTGATTGAGGCATGTGGACTGAGATCATTGCTTGATATG
Organism: Sequoia sempervirens; assembly: GCA_007258455.2. Classification (NCBI taxonomy): domain Eukaryota; kingdom Viridiplantae; phylum Streptophyta; class Pinopsida; order Cupressales; family Cupressaceae; genus Sequoia; species Sequoia sempervirens. The sequence goes on from VDFB02353493.1 coordinate 329,401,195, forward strand.
CCTGAGGTTCGCCTCAACAGGGCTTTATTGACAGCACTCGTTGAGCGGTGGCATAGTGACACCAACACATTTCATTTACCGACCGGAGAGATTACAGTGACCCCTGAGGATGTATATCGCATCTTGAGGATCCCAGTGATGGGGGAAATAGTGGTATGTGATAGCTGAGAGGTTGGAGGCACTGATGCCTTGAGGAGGGTTTTCTGAGATGATCATATTGCTGGATATTTCATCCCATGGGGCGAGATGACAGATACATATCCACCTTTACCATCTGTACTGGTAGGATTCATTGGAGGTGTGTTGTGCCCTGACCATAGGTCGAAGGGGTTCGCGATCAGATGGGGTCGTGTGCTAGAGAGTATGGTGATGTAGGGGACACGGTATGCATGGGGTACATGCATGCTTGCTCATTTGTATGATGAGTTACATCATATTGTTTATGGTAGAGGCCGGATTTTTGCTGTTGGTTGCTCATTATTACAGATATGGGCATGGGAGCACTTTGCTATTTTGCGGCCATTAACTTGAGGACATCGACCAGCTGGTCGATCGTATAGATGGAGATATGCCAACATTATTGCTCAGCCGAGACTGGGCAAACTAGATCATTGGCATCATCTCTTGGATGGTCTGGATACAGTATGCTGGCGGCCATATTTAGATTGTGAGGCATGGCCAGAGGATGCGAGGGAGATGTCGTTCATGTGTACATCCAGATTTTTGATTGGCCGTACTCCATGGATCATTGAGAGATTTCTTGCTGGACGAGTATGTCGGTAGTTTGGACGGATTCAGGGCATGCCTATAGGTTTGGCCATTTATGCACGACAATAGCCAGAGCTTGCAGTATGGGGTCCACAGATTTCCTATGAGACAGCGGTGGCAGAGTTCACCAGTTTAGGAGCGGTGATGTGGGATTATCGGGTTGATGTTCTCGATGCAGGGACGACACCAGAGTATAGCCAGTATATCCTAGAGCATCCTACACCTCGTATGTTTGATCCTGTTGCTGCACAAAGATGACGATAGAGAGATTCGGCTTCAGAGGGTGATGATTCAGAGGACAGTGATGATGATGAGAGTGGAGGAGATGATGACTCAGAGGGAGATGATGGTGGTGATGGTAGGGGTGGTGATAGGGGTGGTAGGAGAGGTGGTAGGAGAGGTGGCAGAGGTTTTAGAGGTGGGCCACGGATGAGACACACAGATCCATCTCCTTCAGTAGATCCAGTAGTAGCAGGTCAGATATCCTCTCTGCAGAGTACAGTACAGAGTTTACAGGCTTAGCTATCACAGGCACAGGCCTTGATTACACAGTTGCAGGGACAGTTGACTTCAGTTACTGCTGAGAGAGATGCGGCCAGACAGCAGGGTGAGCAGGCCATTGCCTTGGCAGATAGTCTACAAAGAGTAGCAGCTAGCACCCCACCTGGTGATATGATGAGAGAGGTTACTAGAGCCACCCAGGAGGCCAAGTTTTACAGGACCAGATATCATGATGTTGTTCCACCTGAGCGGAGGGAGTGTTATACTCGGTCACGGTCTACGCATAGTCACACTCGTACTACCAGTAGAGGTGTCACACAACCACTACCTCTAGGAGGGCCATCAGGGACAGGCGGAGCAGGTCCATCAGGGGCAAGTGGTACAGGTCCCAGACCAGCTCCATCAGAGGATAGCACTGCCTAGTGCATTGTAGATGATGTTTTTGTGATATTCTGTTGAAACATTTGTATACACCCTGAGATGATCTCATTTTTGATGATGTTATATCATATGTGATTGACATCTTTGTACATTTTGACATTCATTTTTGAGATATATGAAATGCAGCGATGATTTATGATGAGATAAATGGGTCTATTTTCTTATATTTATGATATAATGATTTCCCTATGTATATATGTTTATGATGTATATATATGCAGGATATATGAGATGAGATGAACTCTATTGGATGCATGATTGTATAAATATGATGAGTGATACATTTTATACATGTGAATGAATGTTTATGTATGCATGCTATATTTTTATGATTTTCTGATGCAAATATGTATGAAATGTTGTTTTTGTGAATGTCAAAATATACTCAATCATGTATGCGAAAAGATGTGAACCATTTGATTCTTTGCCAAATTTTTGAGAAATCTATGAATGCAAAATGCAAATTCTAACATGAATGCAATCTATACTAACCATGCAGGACATCCATATAATATTGCCATTTGGAGAGCTTATTTTTTCTTTTTGTATCATCATAGAGCATTGAAATGTTGAAAGTTAATACAAGCATCAAAGGGTATGTTAGCACCAGTGATGACCTGAGTATTGCTTTCATGAGTTTTGATATAGCAAGTTAATACAAGCATCTAGGTATAATTAAACCAAGATGATTTGAGTATTGCTTGCATAAACAGACAAGATTTAACCCGTTTCCCATGCAAATTCCGAAATGTCATCAATGATCTGTGATAAAGCATGTCTCGCGACCAATTTGCATAGTACTAATGATTTCCTCGCAAACAACAGACAAATAAAAATCATACTCCTTCCTTTCTTTTCTAGTTCAGTACATCATTGAATTGCTCCAGAGATATGATAGAAAAATCAAACAACCATTCAAGTTTTGCTTAAAGTATTTCAAACATTTATTCAGATTAAGATCATCCAATTTGGTTATCATCATTGATGTTCTACTTTGACATTTGTGTGGAATATGTTGTTTTGATGTCCATTGGCATTAAATAAGCATGTTGTGGTTGATTTGATATAACAATGTTTGTTGTATATTTGACAAATCGTTTGGTGTCTGTTTGCAATATTCTAAAAGCTTGTTGTCTCTTCTCTTGTTCAATCTATATTTCATATTTTTGCCCCCAGTGTAAACATAACCTAAAGATGAAAGATATGTACAAATTTCATCAAGCCATGATGAAACATAAGGATCCCTGTCATATGATATGGATATAAAAGATATGATAGATATGGATGGATGATGCCGAAAGTGAAAACAAGACATAAACTTAATAAATGGAGGAGCCCATTTTGATCACAAGTAGCGCCTGTTTGCCAAGTTTTCACCACTTGCTTTTATTGCACTTTTTCATGATTTTTCTAATTTCTTTAGGACTTTTTATGATTTTTTTTATTTTTTTAGGACTTTTTATGATTTTTTTGATTTTTTCAAGACTTTTTATGATTTTTTTTTTTTTTTTAGGACTTTTGACGATTCAGACATAGAATTTCTTCAAATGAATGCTATTGATCGGCTCTTCAAATAGGTCCCCTTCTGACGTAGATAACTGATATGCACCAGAACCTGTATGCTGCAATGATGACAAATGGACCAAGCCAGTTTGGTTCAAATTTCCCTTTCTTTTCTCTGTCTTGCTGATTACGTGGATTCTCTCTCAAGACTAAGTCGCCCACTTGAAATGTCCGTGGTTTAACTCTGTGATTGTAACTATGAGACATAATCTGTTGATAACCCTTCAAGTGATCAGCTGCATGTTGACGTCTTTCATCTAACAATTCTAGCTCTTGGAGGCGAGAAACTCTGTAATCTTCATCACTTATCAATCCCTTAAGTGAGACCCTAAGCGAAGGTATTTCAACTTCCAGTGGTAAGATTGCTTCTGCTCCATAGACCAAGGCATATGGTGTAGCTCCTGTTGGTGTGCGAATGTTGGTTCTGTATGCCCACAAAGCTAGATTTAATTGGACATGCCAATCATGACCTGCATCATTTATTGTCTTCTTCAAGATCTTCAAGATGGTTTTGTTGGAAGCTTCTGCTTGACCATTACCCTGTGGATAGTAAGGTGTAGAAAACCTATGTTGGATGTGAAATCTTTCACAAAGTTCATCCACATCTTGATTCTTAAAAGGTCTTCCATTATCAGTGATAATAGAATTAGGAATTCCATATCGACAGATAATGTAATTTAAGATAAATGAAGATATTTTTTTACCAATCACTGTTGTCAAAGGAATAGCTTCAATCCATTTTGTAAAATACTTCGTAGCTGTAATGATGAATTTATGCCCCTTTGATGATGAAGGATGTATTTTTCCAACAAGATCTAATCCCAACTGAGAAAAAGGCCATGTTGGAGTGAAAGGTTGTATTTCCTGTGCAGGTGCATGAATAAGATTCCCGTAAATCTGGCATTTAGAACATTTCTTGACAAAAGTAAAAGAATCTTTCTCCATGGTAGGCCAATAATATCCCATTCTGACAAGTTTCTTGGCTAAGGTCAAACCACTTGAACGAGTTCCACAAATACCACCGTGAACCTCTTGTATGGCTTTTTCAGATTCGTCAGGTTCAAGACATCTAAGAAGTGTACCATCAAGACCACGTCTGTAAAGGATATCGACAATTAAGGTATAACGAGATGATTGGCGGATGAAGCTCCTTTTTTGGTTGCGAGATAAATACAAAGGTAAGATATTATCTTTCAAATAGGTATAAGTCTTGCCATACAAAGGTGAATCAGAACCAGTCAAATGATATATGACTTGAGTCTCAGGATTATCATAGGCGGGAGAAAACAATTGTTCCACCAAGAATTCATACTTAGTTTGATCTTCTGATAGTTGTAATAAAGAAGCAATGGTAGCCATTACATCTACAGCTTTATTATCAATCCTTGATATTTTTGAAAACTTGATTGACACAAAATACTTCTTATAATCATCCACCATGTTCTTGTAAGGTAGCAACTTATCATCTTTGGTTTGATAGTCATCATTAATTTGATTAATGACAAGTTGTGAATCACCATAGACCTGGAGCTCTGCAATCCGCCATTCCAATGCTATTTTTAATCCTATGAGCAATGCCTCATATTCAGCTATGTTATTTGTGCAAGGAAACATCAACCGATATGATCGTGAAATGGTATGTCCTTCAGGTGTAACAAAGAGAATCCCTGCCCCCGAGCCATATTGTGTATAAGATCCATCAAAATACAATGTCCATGATTTCTGAATTATTGTTGTGAAGACATCTACATCAGGAAACTCAATATGCATTGGACTTTCTTCTTGTAAAGGTGCTTCAACCAACTGATCTGCAATGACCTATCCTTTAATAGCTTTTCGATCTACATAGTGAATGTCAAACTCACTTAAGATCATTACCCATTTTGCAAGTCTCCATGTTAAAGTAGCTCTGCTTAATAAGTATTTTAATGGATCAATCTTGGTTATCAGCTTAACTGTATGAGCCAAGATATAGCGTCGCAACTTTTGAGAAGCAAACACCACTGCAAGACAAGATTTTTCTATGAAAGTGTAGTTTAATTCATGAGTTGTTAGAGTTCTGCTGATATAATATATAGCCCTTTCTTTGCTTGTAGAATCTTCTTGTGCTAGCAATGCCCCCAAGGATACTTCTATTGCTGAAATATAAAGTATGAGTGGTTCTCCTGAAATAGGTGGAATTAAAACTGGTGGGTGCATAAGATATTGCTTGATCTGATTGAATGCTTCTTCACATTTGTCTTCCCATTTGAATGGGACATTTTTATGCAAGAAATGCGTAAATGGTAAGCTTTTGTCTGCCAGTTGAGCTATAAACCGCCTGATGGACTGCAATCGCCCTTGCAATGATCGAAGCTGACTGATATTTCGTGGTGGCGGCATATCCATTATTGCTTGTACTTTTTCTGGATCAACCTCTATGCCCTTTGCTGAAACAATGTATTCTAGGAGTTTTCCAGATGTAACACCAAAGACACATTTCTTTGGATTAAGTCAAACATTGAACTTCTCCATTCTGGTAAATATTTTTGACAAAATTTGTAGATGTTCTTCTCGTGTGTGAGATTTAGCAAGTAAATCATCAACATAGTCTTCCATAAATTTGTGCATCATGTCATGAAAAATTGTTGTCATTGCTCTTTGATAAGTAGCTCCAGCATTCTTTAACCCGAATGGCATTACATTCTAGCAATAGGTACCCCAAGGGAATGTGAACGTTGTTTTGTCTTGATCCTCTGGTGCAATTTTTATTTGGTTGTATCCCGAAAATCCATCCATTAATGAATACATTGCATGGCCAGCAGTTAAATCAACAATCATATCTATGTTGGGCAAAGGAAAGTCATCTTTGGGACAAGCCTTATTTAAATCTTTGAAATCTGTACAAACTCTGATCCTTCCATCTGGCTTTGAAACATGTACAATATTGGAAATCCATTCTGCATAGTCAATAGTTCGAATGAATCCAACATCCAAAAGCTTCTTTAATTCTTCTTTGACCAATAATGCAACATGTGGATGCATTTTTCTGAGCTTTTGCTTCACAGGTTTTGCCCCTACCTGGATGATAAATGATGCATTATCAAATTAGGATCTAACCCTGGCATATCAGCATATGACCAAGCAAAATTTATTTGATTCTCCTTCAACAATTCCATGAATTTCAGGACTTCTTCAACTGTTAATGATGCTGCAAGTTGCAAAAATTTTGGCTGCTCTGCTATACTTATATTGATTGATTCTGTTGGTTCGATCAAAATAGAAGATCTTTCATGATAATTCTTGGGAAAAGTGTCAAGTTTCTCATCCTTCAGTGCCTCAGAAAGGTTTTCACTATCGGATTCACTCTTTATTTTTCTCTTATTGTGATCTATCACTGCCATTTTTTGGTTTTCACCAATAGATCCATCTTTTATTTCATTTATTTTGCAGCTAAGAGACTTGACACCCTTCTTATAAAAATCATAAGTATGAAATTCTTGGATGAAACAATTGTTTTCTTCATTTGAGGAACAAAGAAAATTTATAATGTCCTCATCATCATGGAATGTAGGGATATGGATAGGTGCGTCAATGTCCCAATCAATGAGTTCCGGATAAACTAAAGGCATGGGATCATTAAGTTGGGTAAGGTCTTGAATTGTCAAAGTCATGATGTGGTTATCATCCTCATGGTAGACAAGGTCTATGATGGTATTCTCCTGTTGATCGTCAATCACATTAGAATCTAAATCGTCCTCACTTGAGTCATGATTGCTTTGTAAAACATAATCAAGTGGAGGCCTTGAACCTTCTCCTTGAATGATAATAGGTGCATATTTGTGTATGGTATCAACTTGTTTGTCTCTCCAAAATTCATCATTATAAATGGTGTCCCATTCATATTCATTGGAATCAGTATCTTAACTATTTTGCAATTGGAAAACTGATTCATGAGGTTTATCTGACATTGATCCTACTTTATGAATTGATTGTGCTTGCTGTGAAGTAGATTCTTCTTTATCTTTACCATATCCAAGTCCTATTTTATCACTTGAATGCTTTGAAATAGGTTGAATTGGTTCCATGATTCCTTCTCCCCTCTTTCCTATAGGACCATCTCCTACATAGCCCATTTTTTGCATGATAGCGTACCCCTTACCATATTGTTCTGTAGGTAACTTAATATGCAAGAGAGAGTCATCTTCATCTTTGTATAGCCAATTTAGGATGTCCCTATCTTCAGCGTCTTCGTCAGTGGTGTTAGATCTAATGAATTTTCCATCAAACTTTGTGATTGGCACAAAAGCTTGGGATGTAGAGGTTGTTGCAATCTTTTGATTTGATAAGGTTGGCAAACCATGTGACCTTGGAGAAGGAGGTAAGGTAGAAAGAGATAGTGAATATTCACCAACTCCTTTATCTTTAAAATTTAACTTAGTATCAAGATTCTTTGTCAGTTCTTGCAATTGGCCTTGTAGATGGGAAGAAGAAATAACAAGAGCCTCCCTATTGTGTGGCACAAAGGTATCTTGAGTTGCTCGAAGATTTGAACAAGTTTGGGTACTATTGTAATCAGCTTGTATAGTTATTTCCTATCCATCATATGGAAACTTGATGCATTGATGATACGTTGATGGTACTGCTTGCATATCATGAATCCATGGACGACCCAAAAGTATGTTATAGGAAAGATCCTGATCTAGAACCTGACAAAATGTGTTCTTCACAACAGGTCCCACTCTGATAGGCAGTAATATTAATCCCTTAGAAGCTCTTTCTTCATCATCATATGCCTTGATAGTTATTTTCCTTCGTGAATCAATTTCATTTTCTGATATTCCCAAGGCATTTATTAACTTTAAGGTACAAATGTTTAAACTGGCTCCTCCATCTATTAAGACACGTCTAATTCGATATTTATGAATCATGACTTCAAGATAGAGCAAGGAATTATGTGGATGTGTCATAGAGGCATCATCTTTGTTGGAAACTGAAAGACAAGTGGGGACAGACAAATGTCCCACCATGGCTTGAAATCTGTTTACATCCAGATCAGTATCAACAGTTGTGTTTACGAGAGCTTCTTCTAAAATATTCTTATGTATGGGAGATATTTTAAGAAGTTCAAGGATGGAGATTTGAGCTGATGTTTTTCTCAGTTGATCAACCAAATTATACTGACTTGGAGGGGAAATAGTTGTTTTAGATGAATTTCCTTTTAGAACAACCTTTGCTTGTCCTCTCGTAGTTACATTAACTTGTTGATATTCTTGTTTTCCCTTGATTTTGATAACATTAACTTGCTGATCATCTGCGTAAATGTGACGGATTCTATTGTCTTCAACATTATGTACACTTTTGGCTTTTGCATCTGATGTTTCTCCCTTTTGATAGTTTGGTAAAGGATCTTTGAATGCTTGATGATCGTCATTGGTATGATGTCCTTCGATTGTAATAGTGCCATTGTCAATTAAATCTTGTACAAGATTTTTCAAAGCTTGACAATTATTCGTTCTATGACCTTTACATTGATGATAATTGCAATAATACGAGTCATTCCATGATGGTGGTTTGACTCGTGGCTCATAATCTCTTTGTGGTGGTAAGGTGATAACCTTATTATCAAGAAGCTCCTTGAGAGCAGACTCAAGAGATTGCCCCAAAGCGGTAAAATTCTGTCGATTTGAAAAGAATGGAGGTCTAGACGGATTTGATGCTTGGGTATTGCCAAGATTTTTATTGAAATTACCATGATTTTGATTGGTATTTTGATTGGTTATGGTCTCTTGCTTGGAGGTTTGTCCTTGTTGATTGTTGTTTTCTTGTTGATTTGTATTTCCTTGTTGACTGGTTCATGGAGCACTTGATAAATTAAAGACAGATGGTCTTGTTCGTAGATTATTTGCATCCACTATGCCATCATTGACAACATTTTTATTTCTATTCCAAAACCTTGTTTTATCGTTGTTGTTTTGATTTGATGTACTTGGATTATCAATTTTTATCACTCCCCGTTTAACCAAGGCCCCTTCAATGGTGATTGCATTTTCAATCAACTTTTCAAAGTTATGAGGACAATGAAGATTAAGCCTATAACTTAATTCTAGATCTAGGCTATTAATGAAGATATCCATCTTTTCCTTTTTAGGAATAGGACGGGAATATCGTGCAAATAACCTTCTCCACCTTTGCAAGAATGTAGTGAAGGGTTCTCCTACTTTTTGTTTCACTTTACAAAGATCAAGCATTGTTATCTGGTGTTGAATGTTATAGGAGTATTGTGATATGAATTGATTTATCAACTCCTCAAAAGTTTTGATGGGTGGAGTGATCTTAGAAAGCCACTCCATGGATTGTACACCTAGACTTCGTGGAAATAATCGCATTAAGTATGTATCGTCATAGGCGAATTCTAGACTCATATTTCGGAAATCCCTCACATGGTCAATGGGATCAGTTTTTCCATTGTACCTATCATATTTAGGAATCTCACAAAGTTTTGGAAATGGGATCATTTGAAGACTCCTATCAAATGGATAAGGAGATATATCTTCCAAAACATACTTCTTTGTTGTACCCCCTTGCATTTCTTTTATTTGCCCTTGTAATTCTTTTATCTGTTGAGTAAGGGCACTAAAGTCAGTAGGAGGAGTTTCAGGATTCTGTTTAATCCCTTCTATGTCGAAATTGTGAGGTAACTTAGCTCCTTGATTAGCTAATGAAAGAAAGTATCGTTCTTTGTTTCATTCTAAAATCCTTTCCATAAGAGTATGGAATTGGGGATCTTGTTCTGCTTCTTGAAGCTTTTCTTCTGTTAATTCGTCAAGATTAAATGTTTCCTCTTCTTTTTCATTACGGTCACCCATTTTACTTGTAGTGGTTTCTCCCTCATCTTTTTCCATTTGTTTTTGAGATCTCGTAAAGACAGGCATAAGTTTTGTTCCAAGTTCTACTTGTTTTTTATCAAAAGAGTAAAATAGTGCAATTTATATGATATATATGAAAGTCAGGATAGAATGAAGATTCTATGACTTACATAAAATGTTTAATCCTTAGCTTGTGTTGTTCCCTAAGTGAAAGGATGAAAATCCTGTTGACGGGAATTTAAGCAAAAGATCAAGAAAAAGATGATTTTGCACTTTATGAAGTTTTGATCATAGCTTTGTAAAAAAAAGATGGATTTTGTGATGGATGCCTAATGTAATCTAAGTTCTCTATTGCAAAATTTGATTTGGACGAGTTGAATATTCAATTGCAGGTTGGGGAATATAACTGAAACGAATGCGTTGACTATGGTTATGCCTTTGAGAAAGGGCTCTTCTTTGAAAGTAAGCTTGTGAATACAAAGGTTCTATAGCATAATCATCTAAAAGACCTCTAACACAATCATGATACCTATGAAGAAAGGTTCTATATTTAAGTAAAATTTTTTGGCTTTGATACAAAAATCGTTGCTTCTTCAATAGTTTCTTGTGGTTAAGGGATTTCTTTAGCTTTTTAATCCTTTTGAAAATGGATTTCTTTACAAACGTTGTGGATTTCCAATCTCGTAACATGAGATTAATCAATGTGATAGTGAGTTTTGGATGATCTTATCTGAATTAGTGTATTGAAAACACATCAAACAAGTTGTAAAATCGTTGTCTTAAGTCCTATGCTAAACATCAAGTGTATAATCAAAATGTTGTTCAAAAATTGTTTTAAGGGGTTTTACACATGATAAGCACTTCAAACAGACTCACTCTTAATTCTCAAGTAGGTCATCATAGTAATCAACAGGCCACATCTTAAAACTGTGTCGACTCACACAGCCGTGTCACCCCAAAAAGGACGCTCGTGTTTTTTTCTTTTCCAGGTGTGTACTCAGAGTGACGAAAGTGGATACCAGATCCCCTGAGCAAACAATCCTTGGCAGTTATATGGTGAGTATCTTGGGGGTAGATTCTTCCCTCCCATGCACTGTGATTAATATGATGTTCGGAAACTAACTCGGTAAGATACTACACTAAGTTCTTAGTAAGGATTTCTGTTCGGTGCGGCAAATGATAGACTCCCTCGAGAGACCTCCCTACCTTTAGAACAAATGCTTTGGGGATGGTTATCAATGCACACTACCGTCGAATGGGATTTTCATCAACCATCCGCATTTGATTAAAGTGGGTTGGAAAACTTGGTTTTAGTTGTTCCCACTTAGGTCGTTCCCGTAGGGTGAGTACTTTTTCCCACTACGGCAGGCCTTCTAAAAGGTGTTAATAAAACAAGAAATTACATAAAGGGAAATAGGTGAGTTTGGCATTTTGATCACCTAGTTAAGGGGAGAGCATAGGCCTATCACCAAAATCAAAGTAAACAAGAATTTATTTTAAGCCCAAAATAAATATTTTCTATGCTAAGTGAAGATGTTGCTTCACACAAACACAAAATTCTTTTTAACCCAAAATGAAATGTGGCATGTCTACCCTAGGATTGCTTCATTTTTTTACTTTATGTGTCTACCCTGGGATTGGTTCATTCCATTTATATGTCTATCCTAGGATTGCTTCTTTTTACCTTAAAATTACCAACTGTCCGCGGTTGCGTCAGATTCAGTTAAACTATATTAAAATTAAAAATTACAAGATGCAGGTTTTTAAAACATGCGCTATAACAGTCCTTAAAAGCGTTGCAGGAGTTGTCAAATGCGCTGCAGGAATTGTCAAGAGTGCTGCAGGAATTGTCAAATGCGCTGCAGGAGTTGTCAAGAGCGCTGCAGGAATTGTCAAGAGCACTGCAGGAATTGTCAAGAGCGCTGCAGGAGTTGTCAAAAGCGCTGCAGGAGTTGTCAAGAGCGCTGCAGGAATTGTCAAGAGCGCTGAACTGGGTATGATCTTTCTGAAACGTGTTTCTTGCGCTAATCCACTGTTTTTGTCCGTAACCTATCAAAGAAACCTGCAAAAAAATGTTAGAAACAGGGGAAAGAGCCCCACGGTGGGCGCCAAAAATGTGTATGTCAATATTTGTTAATCAAATTGAAATAAACAACACAAATAATGGAACTTTAGACTGAAGAAATTGCTAATTGATTTAATTTCAAACAAAGAAATAAAACTTCTTCAGAAGCGTTCCATCTTCATCTATCTCCAGAGATTCGTTCAAAGTTGCTACTCTCAGATTTGTGTAGGCTCATCTTCTCCAAATGGCTGTCTGCAGAATGAGTATGCAAAGGAAATTCTATCCTAGATGCTGGTGAAAGTGAAAATGCTGATGGATATGGACAGGGGCTGTGGATTATGCACAGGGGCTATAAACGGAAGATGCCATGATTCTATGCTATGATTCTATGCTATGCTATGCTATGAAACTTGAATATTGTGAATGCTAAAAGCTTAATGAAAATTAACTATAATTTTCTTACTGAAAGCTCCTATATCATTTGAAGTACCCGGCAGTCTTATTTATAGTTTTTCTCAGGCAAAATCCTGGCTGGCAAGGATCAACGGCTGTGAGATTGTCTGGTAGAATTGAAAGGTGAGAGATGGAGAGGTTGAGAAGAAGATGGAAGAGGTTGAGAGGTTGGAGAGAAGGATGGATTCCTGTCTTCAACCCACGGGAACAAGCCTGCACAGAAACAGAGAAAATTAATTTTTTTGTTTCGGCAGTTTGTTTCACGGGTGTTGAAGATAATCCCCAAATTAATTAAATAAATCAATTTATTTAATTTCATTTATTGAATTTTGATTTTTGATTTTAAAAACTATGGAAGATTTAATTAAATATTTTGGAATATTTAATTGTGATATGACTTTAGAAGAATATGAAATATTTAGAAGAATTAATTAAATATTTTGAATATTTAATTGTGAGAGGATTTTTTAGAAGGAATTAATTTAAAAGAGAGGAAATATTTAATCTTTATTCGAATTAAATATCCAAGCCAAGATTAAATGATAATTAATATAAATAAATCATAATGTTTATTTAATTAATTAAGAAATGAATAAGAAAAGATGATTAAATAAACTTATTTATTTAATCGAAATGAAAGAATGAACAATATAAATAAATTATTTATACGTAGATGAAATTCAGAGATTTAATTAAATATTAAAAATATTTAATTAATTACCAGACAATGTGATGTGACCATTTTTAGGTGTATACAATATTATTTCCGATGAAGGTGTAGGTCAAGGAATTTCCCCTAGTTACGTGTAGGACCGATTTATTGTGTGCGAAGAGAAGCAGCAAATGAATGAAGGGATGATTAGGATACCCAAATCTCGGTGATTTCCATGCCATGGAAGGATGAAAAATTTTATTATCGGTGAATGACATGTGTAAATGGATGAGCAAAAGGATGAAAGACTAGGTGGAGTGACACCAGAAAAAGGAGCAGGGACTGACTACACATGGTGCTTGTTTTTCAGGTTTCCACCATGGTACTTATCCAAAGTGCCACCGAAGTGGTTTTCACTTTTGGATGAATTATTTCTCTTTACTTATTTTTTGATTTTTTGATTTTTTTTGTTGTCACCAAGATGCATGTTTTCCAGGTTTTCATCAAGGTGACCATTTTTTTTATTTTTTGTATTTTTGAATTTTTAAGGGAATACTCTGATAATCAAGTGTAATACTTGTAGAGGTGCAGGTTGTTGATAGGTTCGGACAATGGTTATCCTTAAGCAATATAATTTTGATAAGCACTTGATCCATATGATGTTGTGACAATATAGGGGCCCAACCAATTAGGTTCAAACTTTCCAGGCTTTTCTCATTCTACTTGATTCTTTAGATTTTTTTTCAGGACTAAGTTGAACCAATGTCAAAGCTTTCGGGTCAAACCTTTTTTTTTAGTTGCGGCAAAGGCAATTCTAGTATGCTTATAGATGTGTCAATGCATTTTGTCTCTTTTCATCCAATATTTCTAGCTCATGTAGATGGCATACATGATATTCTTCTTGATCAATCAAGCCTTGCATGGAGACTCGCAAAGAGGGTAACTCAACCTCTATAGGAAGTATAACCTCAAACCCATAAACAAGAGAATATGGAGTGGCTCTAGTTGGAGTGTGGACACTAGTACGGTAGGCCCATAAAGCAAGATTGAGTTGTAGGTGCCAATCATGGCCAACATCATTGAGATTCTTCTTTAGGATTTTTAGGATGGTCTTATTAGACACCTCAACTTGGCCATTTCCTTCGGGGTAGTATGGAGTGGAAAAATGATGTTGGATATGGAATCTGTCACAAATATCATGACCATTCTAGTTTTTGAAAGGGTGACCATTGGTGGAACCCATAAAATTTTCTGGGTTCCATTAATTTCTTGGTCATGTCAATAGTCACTTATGTATTATGATATCTAGGTTTAGGGTTTGTGAGCTTAATGTGTTTTTCTACCCTTGATTATCATCCTTTTTATGTCTTCACATTGACCTACTAAACCACTTTACTCATCACTTAAGGGTCCTCCCATGTGATTGATTTTCCTTGGTCAACCAACCCCAATGCCTTTGTTACCATCGGGCCTAGTATCATCTAAACTTGCTTCTCACCGTCCACCTTACCATCATAGGTTGTTGTGTGAAATTTTTCTCAAAACCCGTGATGAGCAATGTCATGTCTATCATTTGGCTTTGGTTAGTCGCCCATTGTGTGTTTTTTTGTTATTTTGAGGAGGTAACTCACGATGAGCGATGCGGTCAATGTTTTGACCCATCACTGGCTTTTATACTATCGCCGGTTACATCCTACTTTTCTAAGTTG
The DNA here is from genome assembly GCA_007258455.2 of Sequoia sempervirens. NCBI lineage: Eukaryota > Viridiplantae > Streptophyta > Pinopsida > Cupressales > Cupressaceae > Sequoia > Sequoia sempervirens. The sequence continues at coordinate 329,416,195 of VDFB02353493.1, forward strand.
AACTTGCGATTACTGATGGATGGACTATCTTCCCATTGCACAACTTTTTTCCATCATGAGTAGGAATTGATTAGTGAACTCAGGACATGTGATGAATGATGTAACTCATATCTTTGGTTGAGATCTTCTTCACACTTGTGATCAAAGGTGGATATCTCATCATTGGCTCTCTAGCCATCGCGTGATGAGATCCCAATGAAGAAGTGAAACACGTGAGGAGCGATACTCAACAAAGATGGGGAATCACGCGTGTTAGTTTTTTGGTTCATTGAGTACACATCAAATTGCTAGTAGGGCCCCATGGGGAGTTGGAAACAATGTGAATCGTCAGATGAATTTTTCACTTCAGTTCATTAATGGTCCAAATTCAAATAGGAATAGCCAACCTGAGATGTAGTTGTTCACTCATGCATGTATTTGTGAACCATTAATGGTATATGTACTTGGTTGAATTCAGTAAAATGGTTTATAGTTCACATTTTCATCTTAGTTGAATGCTTGAGGAGCTGAAAAAGAATTCGAAGTAGCTAGAGCAAAAGCTAAAGAAGTTGCAGGAAGTTTTTCCTCGGGTAAGTTGCCATCAGTCTCCCACTAGTTATTTTTATTTCTTTCCAATAATTAGTGTGTCACACCAAGGAATATTTGAGTTAATTCTAGCAATTGTTTAGGGTTTCTAGTTTCTCTTGTGTTAGCATAATTTCTTAATTGGGTAAACTCACTTCTGAATTTGAGTTTGAGTCCTTAGGGATAGGGTATTAACCTCAAACATAGTTGTATTGAACTGAGTAAAACCTTGATGAGGCTATAATGAGAAAACTAGGTGAGTCATCGTCATCAAAACCTATACCCAAGAAGAAAAAGAAAAAGGTTTCCCATGACCCTCCTCAAACATTTGAAATCCCTGAGAAGAAAAGAGGCCAGCCAAAGGATTATACCCACTTCATGGAAAAATTTCAACCACCAGATGTCAAGGAAAGTGGTAGAAAGGCTACAAGGGAGGGCATCCTAACCACCAGTTTCAAGGACCTTGCAGAGGGAATTGGTGATACTGTTGTGTCAGAGACTAGATAGGAATTGTTCTTATATGAGTTTACAAGAAGAAATTCCATGCATCCTAGTAAAAATGTCTAGGGTTATGATTTAAGAAAACTGGTTGTCCGCAACATCTTTGTTGAGGTGGACCTAATGCTGCATCTCGTAGATAGATATGATGATATAAATAGGGTAATTACAGACACAAAAGGAAAGAATATTCTGGAAATAAAAGAAAGTAAGGTTGTGAAAGTTTTCAAAATGAGACTTGATGCCAACAAAAAGATTAATTTTGAGAAGTTCTAGTAGGAATATCACAGAAATAGGGTGGCTATCTGAAAGAGTGAACTGCCAATACACAAACATGAAAAGGACATTGTGTTTGCACTCAAAGAATTCAAGCTATTGGACTATGAGGAATTTGAAAAATACTTTCGATACACATATTATATGTTGTGTTAGGTGCTTGGAAAAAAGTGTGATGGAAGGATAACCTCACCCCTATTGTTTATGATTTTGGATATTCAGCACAGGAACAAGCACACATGATTTAATTATTCCCATAGAGTTGCACAATAGCTACACTATGATTTGGTAAGGTTAAAGGAAATGAGAAAGCCATTGACATTTAGGCGTTATTCATTGTTGATGCATATGAGATTGCACCAGGGACAGGAAATCTTTGGCAAGGACATGCAACTAAGGAAAGTGGATGAAAGGAATTGTGAGCCTGTTCAAATGTGGACACACATTTGGGATTTATATTGCTCAACTTTAAATTATGTTGTGTTTTTCAATGTTATAAAACATACCACTTTCGTACAAGTGGGTGTGGCACCCACTAAAAGGATTTCCAAAACAATTCAAGCATTGTTGAGGCCAAGGGAATTTGGTGATGACCTGGATTATGAATGCAATTGGGGAGACTAGTATCTATATAATGATTGCAAAATCACCAAATGCTATGGAACTCCTATCACACCACATTTATTACCTAATTTTTGTTTCTGATAGGTTGGCTTTCATTGAGATAATGTGGCAAATGGACCGCTTTGATGCAGAGAACTTTAGAATCGGTAGCACAATGATTGTCCTCTTAGGAGATTTGATAATAGGTAGGGCTACAGAGATGATGGCCCCACAAGTTGCAAGGTTAACAATGCACACGGCCATGTTGAGTGTGACACTACAAAAATCTCTTAGTCTAGGTACATGAAATTGTTGGAGAAGCATAACAAATTGATTGAGGAATACAACAAATTAAAGGCTACTATAGTTAGTGCAATTCAGAAGACTGTGCCTACTTCTTAACCAAAGACTACACCATAGGAAAAGGAAGCCTTCAAAGCTAGAGTCATTGCCATGAAGACTGAACTTCAGACACCTAAGTCTAAAAATGTAAAACTTTGAGAGCATATGAATAAGGTTACAAAGGCCATGGCTAATGAGATTTTGGGCTATAGAACAACAAAGGAATCCTCTAAAGCAAAAGATGCATGGTCGACATATAAGGGTATACATGAGGTTTTTGAAAAGTTCCAACACATTCAAGAGGTTTTCCAAAACACATAGAATAGATGGAGCAACAAATTGAATAGTTTAAAGGAAATACAAGAAAACATAAAGGATGATCCTAAAGCTCCAACAAATCTCCCAGTTGTCATAGTGGGAATTGAGATGATTGGTGAGATCATAGGTTCTCATGAATGAATTGGAGCATACCTAAAAGGTAAAGTCAAGGCCTTTAGGAGCATGAAAGAATGTGGTATGCCCAAGATCCTTAATGAATATGGGACACTTATGGAGTATGCATCATGGAGAGAACTCTTCAAGCATCAAACGACTTCAGGTCCACAAATACAGTATGTTGATGATAAGTTGGACATAACTTTTCTAAATGGTGTTATTGATACTCTCATTGGAATCCAAGTAGACATGGATACCTTTTTGAAAGAAGCCAGAGTGGTAATTGATGCCAGGTATAATGCATACAACACAAAGGTGTAGAAATTACTTGATATGGATTATCCCACTGAAGATTAATATAAGGAATGGCTAGAAAGATATGTTGAATACGCTATGAAGGTGATAAGAGGAATATAAAATATGGTCAAGTATAGTACAAGTTTGGCCTTTAAAATAATTGTGTAAGGAAAATCTATATCCCCTTAATGTGGAGATGCACGTGGTAACTGGACCAATCCTTTCCTTTGTTTTATTCTTCTCTTCTCTTATGCTTTACACCTTTTTTCCAATGGGATGGTGACATGGAATTCTTGAAGTATAAGGATACGAGCTCTATCAACCTTTGCAAGTTTTTTCCTTTTGTGTCTTTTCCCCCATTTTCCTCAAAATGTAAAGATAACCACCTGGGGGCCATAATGAAATGAAAGATACTTGAAATTTTGAATGAAATGAAATGTAATTATCAAATATCCCAATGCTTGTTTGCTCGCTTGATCATATAAAAGGTATTTCAAGGCTATTGTACAGGGTTCTTTGAAGTTTTGGTTGATCCCAGATAGTCATAGCAAAGTTTTGAGTACAAGCATCTAATGAGTATAGATTTACTTGCTAAGTCTTAAGATATGGGTCTGTGTTTACAATTAGCTTAAATGTTTTGCATCAATTATAGCTTTTGATAATCAATAATGGAATATTTCTTACAAACTGTCTCCTATGTACATGTTCATAAATAATTAATGAAATAGTCAAGGATTGTCTCATTGGTCTCCAACTCATGTGATTGGTTGTGTGTTTGTGTTTCTGCTTCAATTCAAGTAATTGATTAAATTGCTTTAATACAATCACTGGTTTATGAGTTAATTCACAGGATCTATAAGTATGTTTTGTATGGAAGGCTTGATTCATGAGTTTTCAATGCAAATCCTTGATGGTTTATAGGTATTGAGTGCTTTAGTTATTGCATTACATTTTGTTGTGAGTTAGACTATGTCACCCAATGATAATGCATTGATTCTTTACGTTTACCAATTCCAAATATATCAGGTCAATTGGATCATATCAAAGAACCATTCATATAATTAAATTCATTGTCAAGATTGTGATAATTTCTTATGGGTTTTTTTCTTATTCTCCATTCTCTGCTCCAAGTCATAATGGTGTGAAGGATCTACCAATTCCTTGCAAAATATTACTTGTTGAGTCATTAATATGGGAATTTATTTGCTTAATGTGCAATGCACATGAAGATATTTTGAAATAATATTTTAGGTACATTGTGGGATCACCCTCCTGGGTTTTGCAGAGCCTGAAGCACAAGAGGAAAGCTTAATTTCTTTCTATTTTTCATTGGCCCAACCTTTTTTAGGTTGCTAATCACTGGAATTGTCAAATCCATAGGTTTCCTTAAATATTTGGTTGGTATTTAAAAGAGCCAACAAAATGGTGACTCTGTTGGGGAGCTTTCTTAAATTTTAGCGTCTCTAGTGTAGATCTGGTACAGTTAGAGTCAGGTGTTTTATTATTCTTTGTTGGAAGAAGTATTGGTTCACATTTCAAAATCACATAAGTCATATTTTGTTCATGCATCAACTTCTGGTCAATTCTGTCACATTGTGTCAGGTTATGTTTAAAATTCTCTCTGAGGTTGCAAATAACAAGTCACAATATAGTCAAATTTTATTTCCCAGTATTCTGGGGGGTGACTTTGAAGTTTCTCATACTAGTATAAAAATAAAATCTTGAAAAGAACTTGAGGAGAAGAATATTAAAAACTTGGTGGATACCATGAGGAAAACTAGAATTCATATGAAGAAGAATCCTAAATAGAAGGTGGAACCTGAGCTCATCAAGGACAAACAACCTCTGTGGAAAAAGAAAGCTACTGAATCTGGTAAGTCCCTCAAATATTTTCTGTAACTTCTTCCACTTTTAACAATGAAGTAAATAGTGTGAGTATTATTGATAATTCAAATAATGGTGGGGTAATCAAGGGAGGAAAAGGTAGTTTCCCTGTTGAAAAATTATTTGATAATGAACTCAACATTTCTAGAGAAGAGGAAAAAAGGGAATTTTGGAGTAAGAGAAAAGCACTCCCAAGACCACCAACACCTGGGGTTGGGTATTTTTTTCATAGGGGAAACTTTAATCCAAGGGGAGAGACTCTTAATCTGCCATCACTTACTTTCCTTGAGGAGGATCCAGTTGATCAAACTTTTCACACTCTAGCCCCGAGTGAATATGGGGATTTCCTCGAGAATGAGGGGGATATTGACAAGGATATGCAAACCTTAGATGAAGAGGAAAATTGGCTTGTTGAACAAGAGGAGAAGAAGAGATTTCAAGCCTTGAGAGAAAAGGAGGATAGGATTAGAGCTAAGTAGCTTGCAAGGGATGCTAAGAGATAAAGAGTTGAAAAGATGAGAGAAGACACTGCTAAGCGTAAAGATGCTGAAGAACAGGCTACAAAAATAGCAGCCCAAATTTCCCCTAAAGTTCCAAGTAACAATTCCAATGGGAACTTATGCTGCTAGCATGTATACGCCAACTATTATTACTACTAATACTTCTGATCCTCCTAAGAAAACATCCTTCATAGATCATGGGAAAACACTTGTGGATTACTCCCAGAAAAATACTTTCAATACCTTTAATACCAATACCAACACAAATACCCATACCTCAGCTACCAAGACTCCTATTAATAATCCCAAAGTTGACACTAATTCATCTATTGCACCTCCAGCTCTTGACCTCATGAAATTGCAATTGGTAAATGAGAAATTGCAAGAAGATTTTAAGAAGGCAAAAATAGAAGTGGCCAATGCAGAAATGGCTAGAAAGATTTCCTTCCTCAAAATGTCAATACCAACTCTAGAGCCTTCAAGCTCTGGGAAAAGTGATAGTGAATCTCATGAAAATAAGCCCGATGGGCATACTCCTAGTGGAGGAGGTGGAGGTAATAAAAATAGTAATTCTTATTCTAAGGGTGAGGAAGAAGAAAAAAAGAAGAATGATGGAAATAGGGGAAGTGGGAAAGGTAAAAACACAAATCAAATGGACAACAAGAAAAATGATGACCAAAGAGACACTCATAGGGATAGGCATCCAAGGGGACCAGCCCAAAATGATTGGTATAGGAAATTATGTTTCGGCAATATTCCTGGTTATGCAATCCCTGTCCTAGATAATGCCAAGAAGCATCTCCCTAAATTCACTAGAAATGGTGCTCTCAGTGGGGAGGATCACTTGAAAGCCTTCCAAAGTTTTGTCAAGGATTTTGAATTATGGGAAGATGATGTAGCAATGAAATACTTTATGCAATCCCTAACTAAAGATGCAATGGATTGGTATAGGGGATTACCTAATGCAAGTATTGACTCAAAGGAGTCTTTCTATCGAGCATTCAGAGAGTAGTATGGGGATCAAACTGATCCCAGGTTCAGATTGAATGACTTCAACAATATCACCAAGGGATATAATGAATTAGTTGTCGAGTTCAACACAATATTTTAAAAGTCTATGAATAGGGTACCCGCCTATCTGAGACCTAATCCTAATGCGTGTTTTGTGACATATTGCAATGCCTACAATTCTAAGATGTGCTATCTACTCAAGGATAAAAATCCACAATCCTTGATAGAAGAATATAAGATGGTCATGAATATTGAAAACAATAGAAGAGATTTTGGTAAAGTGGGAAGAAGGGATGACCCTAAGCACCCAAAGAACTCAAGAGCTCAAAATGAGAAATCAAGTAAAGTTGGAGCTCCAGATGAAAAGCTAGATCAAGTTCTCAATCTGCTGTAGAAGCGAGCAAAGAATTACAAATCTCAGTTCCAAAGAAATGATAGGCCCCCAAGACTTCAAGATTTTCCTTATCATACCACTTGGCATAATGGGAAGGAAATTCAAAATAATCACAAGAACTATCAAGCTACACTTGATCCTTTACAGAAGAACACCACAAATGTTGTTGAAGATTTACCATGGTGTGAAGTGTGTGAGATGCCCCATTTGTCACAGCAATGTGCAGTGGCAAGATCCTTAGAAGAAACTCAAGATGGTCAAGGGGAATCTAATTCTACTCATAATATAGATGAGTCAGCAAATGTGTTTATGACTAGATCTGATTTGGAGTGTGGTGATTATTCTTCTAGCGATGATGCTGACACAAATGATGTGGATGTGTAGAGTCAAGAAGCAAGCTTACAAGATCAGTAGGTGTTTTCAGACAAAGAAAGAGAAGATAAATATACTACTTATACTCTTGAGTCAGATAACATTTCACTGAGGATACCTTTGAGTAAGGAAATAGAGAAATATACAATTTCCTTGGTTGATAGAGCTCAAGCAAGAAGTGATCTCCACCTAAGGAACAAGGTAGTAGGTGGTAACCAGGGTAAGCCTGGAGGCATATTCATTAAAGAAAACAATGCAGAGGGTAAAGGAAATAAATCATAAAATAAGAAACAAGACACCAAGCCCAAGGAAGTTAAGGAGATGAGAATTTGGGCCAAGAAAGGTGACAAAAAAAGATACTATTGAGTCTATACCTAAGGACTTGAAATCCAAAGATTTGAAGCCTGCTGTGAAAAAGATTGACAAGAAGACTGATAAGGTAGTTTCTCAAGACATAATGCTCCTTGATTTTCCAATTTATTCCCCTATTGACATGTTTCAGGTTTTATCCCAAGTCTGGGTCACAATCCCATTTCTAGAAATGATGAGGATCAATGAGCATGAGAAAAAAACTATAACCTTCATTAATAACATTGTTGGGGGTGGCAAAGACAAAGCAGAGGCTAATACATTTGGGGCAAGTACAATTCAAGGAAAAGACACTAAGGTAGCGACAGTAGATAATGAGAACCCTGAGATTTATTTGGGAACTACCATCACTACAAATCCTAGACTAGTCAATCCTTTCTTTTTGAGTTTGATTATTGATGGAAAAGTACTTGGGAATTGTATGATAGATTCTAGTGCTTCTAACAATGTTATTCCTGTAAGGAAAATCGAGGAATGGGACTGAAGGTAGACAACACTTATGGAAATTTCTATGCTATGGATTCTAGGGAGGTCCTTGTTATTGGGGTGATTCATAAAGTCCCATATTGATTGGTTGCATTCCCTAAAAAGGAGTTGATCATGAGTGTTACAGTGGTGGATATCCCACCTACCAATGGGATGCTACTGCCAAGGCAGTGGTGTGCTTCCATTGGAGGAAGTATGCAATGTGATTTGTCATTCGCCACATTCTCGATTGACCAGAAGGATGTCAAAATTTCCAGGTAATCAAGATTTAGACACATGATTGAGCATGTTGAAGAGTCAAAAGAACCCCCAATAATTAACTTTCTAAACACTAGCATAGACACTTTTCGTGTAGAAGAGTTGAAGCAAGAAGAAGCAAAAGATGAGCCTACACCGATTGCTAGAGAGGTTCCACAGATACCACTGGAAGATCCTCTATGGACTATGTATTTCGATGGTTCCTGCTCCAGGGAAGGTTCAGGGGCAAGGGTCATTCTCATTTCTCCCCAAGGTAAGACTTTCAAGTACCCCCTTTTGCTACAATTTGCATGTACCAACAATGTTGTTGAATATGAGGCTTTATTACTTGGTTTAAAGTTAGCCTCTAAACATGGGATAAAACTATTAAAAGTGTTTATGGATTCTAATCTTGTAGTTTCCCAAGTCAGGTCTAAGTTTGTTACTAAAGATAAGAGGTTGAGACAATATAGGAATGAGATTTGGGATATTATCAAGGTATTTGATGCCTTCAGAATAGATTGGATAGAGAGGGGACATAATGCCAGAGAAAATTTATTGGCTAACATTGTAGTTAAGCTTGATGATGTGACTTTTGATGGTGTCTTGAGAATAGAGGTACACACACAACCAGCAGTACATGACAACATTTGCAATTGGCAAGTGTTCGATGATGATGATGACATCTTGAGATTTTTGCATTATGTTGACAAATATGAAAGTCAAGAAATTGACTTTAGTTCATATGTGGTGGAGGTTGATGGAAAGGAGATTGTTTGGGAACAAGATAATCTAGTTGAAAAAAAATAAGCTTCCCAAAGGGCTAGTTGCATAAGGAAGACTTAGAAGAAATATAATTAGGAACAAAAAATGCTCCTAAAAAGGTGTATATAGGTAAGAAAATGAAGCCCCGTGTGAGGACTATGTTCATCTCCTTATTAAGGAAATATAGACATGTATTTGCATGGTCCTATGATGATATGAAATCCTAAAGAGAAGATTTGTTCCAACACGAGATCCCATTGAAGCCTGACACAAAGCCTTTCAGGAAAAAATAGAGACCTATTAATCCTACTTTGAGGCCCAAAATACAAGAGGAACTTGCTAAGCTGGGTGATGCTGGAATTATTAAGCTTATAAGGCATTCCTCTTGTGTTTCCAACTTGGTTCCAGTAAGAAAAAAGAATGGCGACTTAATATTGTGTGTGGACTTTCGGAACCTTAATGTTGCATCTTTCAAAGATAACTACCCCTTGCCAAACATGGAAGCAATGTTATAAAAGGTAACAGGATGTGAATTGCTCTCCATGATGGATGAATTTTTAGGGTATAACCAATTTATGGTAAGGGAGTTAGAGTAGTATAAAACAACATTTACTACACCATGGGGGACCTATGTTTATGTGAGAATTCCTTTCAGCTTGATAAATGCTAGAGCTAATTTTCAAAGAGCTATGGATGTGGATTTTGTTGATTTCTTGGATTTGTTCCTTGCTATCTACCAATACAACCTTACTATTCACAATAAGAAGGAGGCGGATCATTGTTCACACCTTGAGAAAATTTTCATTAGCGCTCTAGAATATGGTATTTCACTAGACCCTAAGAAATGTGCCTTCGGAGTTAAAGGAGGTAAGTTGCTAGGGCACATTGTCTCAAAATATGGAATCAGGATTGACCCTAAAAGAGTAGGATCTATAGATAAAATTACACCACCCAAGAATGTCAAAGGTATCCATTCTTTCTTTGGACAAATAAATTCTCTAAGGAGGTTTGTCACTAACTTTGCAGAGATAGTTAGAGCTATTTCTAAGATGCTTCAGAAAGGAGAGAAGGTGGTGTGGTTAGAAGAACCTCTCAAAGCTTTTCAAGCCATCAAAGATGCTATTAAAGCTGTACCTATCCTAAAAACTCCTGATTACTCCAAACTATTCTAGTTGTTTACATTTGCTTCTTTTCATACTATAGTAGGAGTGTTGTTACAAAAAAATGATGAAGGTTTTGAATAGCTGATTTCCTTTATCAGTAAGTCTTTACAGGTAGTCGAGCTCAAGTATGACACTAATGAGAAGCAAGCTTATGCCTTAGTTAAGGCTATTAATAATTTTAGAACATATTTGACTAGGGCCACAGTGATGGCTTATGTACCAATAGCTATAGTAAAAGACATCTTCACACAACAAGAAACTGGAGGCTAGAGATGTAGGTGGATTAATAGAATTCAGGAGTTCAACATAGATATCCAAATTATGAAACTAGTAAGGGGCCAAGGTTTGGCCGAGCTCATGGCTGAAACTAATCTAGAGGAAAACCAAATTAATGAAGTTGAACTAGAAAATTTTGATCCCATCTGTGATATGTAGACATTTGGCTGGTACAGAAGGATAGTGGAGTATTTGTAGACCATGCAATGCCCTGATGGCATGCCTAACAATGAAAAAAGAACTTTAAAACTTTAGGTGATTAGGTATGTTATCATTGATGGTGAACTCTAGTGGAGAATCCCAAAGGGTGTACTTCTTAGGTGTGTAAATGGTGACCAATTAGAAGATTTGTTGATTGAGATGCATAAAGGAGTCTATGGAGGAAATTACATGGCCAAGACTACTACTACCCATAAGATATTAAGAGTAGGTTTTTTGTGGCCAACCATTTTCAAGGATGCACAAAAATATGTGAAGAAATGTGATGCATGCCAGAGGTTTACTAGTAAGTTAAAAAATTTAGAAAATTTACCCCTTAGACTAGTGTCAGCACATGCACCTTTTCAGTAGTGGGGTATTGATTTCATAGGTGAAATGTCTATAAAATATAGTGGGGACATGCCTGGATTCTGGTAGCAACTGATTATTTCACTAAGTGGGTTGAATCCATTCCTACCAGGAAGGAAACTAGCAAAGTTGTCATTGATTTTCTGCTGAAAAATATTTTGAGTAGGTTCGGTGTCCCTAAAAGAATTGTCTGATAACGCTGTGTGTTTCAAGTTTGAGGAATTCCTTGATTTCTATAAATTACATTTCATAAATATATCATATTCATCACCATACCATTCCCAGGGGAATGGGAAATCTAAGTCTAGCAATAAGAGCCTTATGAAGATTATTAAGTGAGTGATTGAGAAGAACAAGAAGCCTTGGGATTCAAAGTTGCAGCATGCGCTATGGGCTGATAGAACAATTGTGAAGAAAGTCATTAGATAGTCCCCTTTTAAATTGGTGTATGGGGTTGAAGCTAGGATTTCACATAAAAAATTTGATCAAGATATATAAATTTGTGCAAGAGTATGATAGTGATATTTCTGATGAAATGCAGCAGTGAATGGATGAATTGACTAGACTTGATGAAATAAGGAGAGAAGCCCACAAAAGGAATGAGAAGATAAAATTTCAAGTGAAACATTTATACGACAAAAAGTCTATTGAAAGAAAATTTGAGGTTGGAAGTATGGTTCTGATGTGGAATGCTAGGATGGAGGATAAAGGTAAACATAAGAAGTTTGATCCTCTTTGGCTAGGCCCCTACTTGATTGCTGACTTACATGGTGAAGATTCATACTTCCTACAGTCTCTAATAGGTGAGGTTCTTGAAATGCTAGTACATGGATAGTTCTTGAAACCCTATTTCTCTTGAAATAGGTTTTATTCCATGTACAATGTATAATCTTGTAAATTTTGTAAATATGTTTGGTGTGCTTTTGTTCTATTTCCTCTGCTTGTCTAGTCCGAACAAGCTCTTGGTCTCTTTTGGTTCTTATATGCTTAGTATTCTCAACCGGAGATCTAAGATCTTGCTATGCCCACAGGGGGCATACATCCCCAATCGGAGCCATTAGTGGAACGCATAAAATTTTCAGGGTTCCATTAATTTCTTGATCATGTCATTGGTCACTTATGTATTCTAATATCTAGGTTTAGGGTTTGTGAGATTAATGTGTTTTTCTACCCTTGATTATCATCCTTTTTGTGTCTTCATATTGACCTACTAAATTGGTTTACCCATCACTTAAGTTTCCTCCCATATGATTGATTGTCATTGATCAACTGGCCCTAATGCCTTGGTTACCGTTTGGCCCAATATTGTCTAAACTTACTTCTCACCATCCACCTTACCATCATGGATTGTTGTGTGAAAATTTTCTCAAAACCTATGATGAGCGATGTCATGTCTATCATTTGAATTTGGTTAGTCACCCATTGCGTGTGTTGTTTTTATTTTGAAGAGGTAACTCATGATGAGCGATGCGGTCAATGTTTTGACCCATCGCTAGCTTTTATACTATCGTCGGTTACATCTTGCTTTTCTAAGTTGAACCCGTGATCACCGATGGAAAGACTATCTTCCCATCATCTAGCTTTGTTCCATCATGAGTAGGAATTGATTAATAAACTCAAGACACGCGATGAGCGATGCAACTCATATCTTTGGCCAATATCTTCTTCACACTTGTGATCAAAAGTGGATATCTCATCACTGGCTTTCTAGCCATCACGTGATGAGATCCCAATGAAGAAGTGAAACACATGAGAGATACTCAAGAAAGGTGGGGAATTACACATGTTAGTTTCCTGTTTCATCGAGTACACATCAAATTGCCAGTAGGGCCCCATGGGGAGTTGGAAACAATGTGAGCCATTAGATGAATTTTTCACTTGAGTACATTGAGGGTCTAAATTCAAATAGGAACAACCAACCTGACATGTAGGTGTTCACTCGCAAAAGCATTCGTGTTCCATTAATGAAATATGTACTCGGTTGAATTTAGTAAAAGGGTTTACAATTCACATTTTTGTCTCAGTTGAATGCCTAAGGAGATAAGGAATAATTTGAAGTAGTTGGAGTCGAAGCTGAAGGAGTTGCAGGAAGTTTGTCCTTAGGTAAGTTACCATCAGTCTCCCGCTGGTTATTTTTATTTCTTTCCAATAATTAGTGTGCTGCACCAAGGAATATATGAGTTAATTCCAACAATTGGTTAGGGTTTCTGGTTTCTCTTGTGTTAGCACAATTTCTTAATTGGCTAAAATCACTTCTAAATTCAAGTATGAGTCCTTAGGGATAGGGTATTAACGTCAAACCTAGTTGTATTGAACTGAGTAAAACCCTGAGGAGGCTAGAATGAGTCAACCAGGTGAGTCGTTGTCATCAAAACCTATACCAAAGAAGAAAAAGTAAAAGGTTTCCCATGACCCTCCTCAAACATCTGAAATTCCTAAGAAGAAAAGAGGCCAGCCAAAGGATTATACCCACTTCATGGAAAAATTTCAACCACCGGATGTCAAGGAAAGTGGTAGAAAGGCTACAAGGGAGCGCATCCTAACCACCAATTTCAAGGACCTTGCAAAGGGAATTGGTGATATTGTTGTGTTAGAGACTAGATAGGAATTGTTCTTATATGCATTTATAAGAAGAAATTCCATGCATCCTAGTAAAAATGTCTAGGGTTATGATTTAGGAAAACTAGTTGTCCCCAACATCTTTGTTGGGGTGGACCTGATGCTGCATCTCGTAGATAGATATGATGATATAAATAGGGTAATTACAGACACAAAAGGAAAGAATATTCTGGAAATAAAAGAAAGTAAGGTTGTGGAAGTTTTCATAATGAGACCTGATGCTAGTGAAAAGATTAATTTTGAGAAGTTCTAGTAGGAATATCACATAAATAGTTTGGCTATCTAGAAGGGTGAACTACCAATACATAGACATGAAAAGGGCACTATGTTTTCACTCAAAGAAGTTGAGCCATTGAACTATGAGGAGTTTGTAGAATACTTTAGATAAACATATTATATGTTGTGTCAGGTGCTTGGAATAAAGTTCGATGGAAGGATAACCTCACCCCTATTGTTTATGATTTTGGATATTTAGCATAGGAACAAGCACACGTGGTTTAGTTATGCCCACAGAGTTGCACAGTAGCTACACTATGATTTGGTAAGGTTAAAGGAAAGGAGAAAGCCATTGAGATTTAGGCATTATTCATTATTGATGCATATGATATTGTACCAGGGACAGGAAATCTATGGTAAGTCCATGCAACTAAGGAAAGTGGATGAAATGAATCATGAGCTACTTGTTCAAATGTGGACACACATTTGGGATTTACATTGCTCAACTTCAAATTATGTTGTGTTTTGCAATGTTATAAAACATACCACATTGGTACAAATGGGTGTGGCACCCACTGAAAGGATTTTCAAAACATTTCAAGCATTGTTGAGGCCAAGGGAATTTGGTGATGACTCGGATTATGAATGCAATTGGGGAGACTAGTATCTATATAATAATTGCACGGTCATCAAATGCTATGGAACTCATGTCGCACCATATTTATTCCTTAAGTTTGTTTCTGATAGGTTAAGATAATATGGAAAATGGATTGCTCTTATGTAGAGAAGTTCAGACTATTTTGAAAGGCCTTCATTATTGCATCAAGCTTTTCTTTTAATCACTTTGTTGTATCAGAAAATGAGGCATATGAGGTATTCGGTATAATTGTCAGTAACTTGAGAATGAAAGTAGCCTCTACTAGAAAGTGTGACCCAGAAGGACATATTGATAGAGAAAAGATAAACAGGACAATCTCAGGATATGGGCCTCATGAATTTTACTACAAGAAAGATGTAATAAGGAATTTGTTAACATAATCTATTGTCCTGGATAGGGGAAAGATATGGATGAAGATTTTTGAGGTTGAATTTAAAGCTTCCAATGAGAATTCTTACTATCAGAGCCCCTAAAAACATATTACTAACAAATATAAAAGGATGGAGTTGGTCCTCAGTGACTTCATGGATGACACCTTTTTGGAGAAGGTGGAACAAGAAAAGTAGTTCACTCAAGCAGCTCTGTAGGAGCATTTGATAAAAGTGGGTAGCCAACCAATGGAGGTCACTGCACTAGAAGAATAGCAGCAAGTGGATAGGTGAGATATGCCTATTGGGGAGTTGCCTACTGAGAGTGTTGATGAAGCACAAGGTGTTAAGGGAAATGTACCACAACCATCCATCGAATCTTCCTTTGTTTAACATGGAGTAGAATCTGAATTCTCACACCCTGATATTGGGAATGTAATGGATCCTTTCATCCCAGATGATAGGTTAGTTCCTTGGGAATATGACGAAATTAGAGATAATGATGCAAGGGTATTAGCTTGTGCTAAGTTCCTGGAAGATGACTCTTTTGTGACAACAAGAGAATTCAAGGAATTTGTGGCTAAAATTAAGGCACAAGAAATAAATGATAGGATACAGAAGGCTCAAGAGGGAGTAGACTCTTCTCAACTAGAGAAATTCAAAAAGAAAATTGGAGAGGAAATTATTCAAGAGATTGCACAAATAAATCATGTGGAAGCTAGGAGATTGGTCAAAGACAGTGGAATGATGGTAATGCCTTGTTGGAGTTTGTCTTCAATAATTTCTTTGGATGCAATTACAAATGACCCAAATGTAGTGGCATCAGAAGAAACTTTTGATGACAAAATTTTGGTTTAGGGTTTAGTCCTAGCCTACATGCATTGGCTATTTGGAAATTCACACCAGATTCTGGAAGGTGTAGACTTAGTAGAGAAATGACTAGCCTCTTAGGATATTTGATAATAGGTAGGGGTTCAGAGATGACAGCCCCACAAGCTACAAGCTTAACAATGCACACAACCATGTTGAGCATGAACACTGCAAAAACCTCTTAGGCCAGGTACATGAAATTGTTGGAGAAGTATAACAAATTAATTGAGGAATATAACAAATTAAAGGCTACTATAGTTAGTATAGGTCAAAATACTCTGCCTACTCCTTCAACAAAGAATACACCATAGGAAAAGAAATCCTTCAAAGCCAGGGTCATTGCCATGAATACTAACCTTCAGACAACTAAGTCTAAAAATGTAAAACTTCGGGAGGATATGAATAAGGTTACAAAGGATATGGATGATGAGATTTTGGGCTATAGAATGGAAAAGGCGGCCTCTAAAGAAGAATATGTATGGTCGACATATAAGGTTATACATGAGGCTTTTGAAAATTTCCAACACCTTTAGGAGGTTTTCCAAAACACATGGAATAAATGGAGTAGCAGATTGAATAGTTTAAAGGAAATACAAGCAAACATAAAGGATGATCCTAAAGCTCTGGCAAATCTCCTAGCTGTCATAGTGGGAATTGAGATGATTGGTGAGATCACAAGTCTCATGAATAAATTGAAGCATAGCTACAAGGTAAATTTGAGGCCTTTAGGAGCATGGAAGAATGTGGTATGCCTAAGATCCTTAATGAAGATGGGACACTTATGGAGTATGCATCATGGAGAGCACTCTTCAAGCATCAAATGGCTTTAGGTCCACAAATATAGTATGTTGATCATAAGTTGGACATAACTATTCTAAATGGTCTTATTGATAATCTCATTGGAATCCAAGTAGACATGGATACCTTTGTGAAAGAAGCTAGAGTGGTAATTGATGCTAGGTATAATGCATACAACACAAAGACCATGCAAAAATTACTTGATATGGATTGGCCCACTAAAGATGAATATAAGAAATTGATGGAAATATATGTTGAATAAGCTATGAAGGTGATAAGAGGAGTATAGAATATGGTTGATTATAGTACAGGTCTAGCCTTTGAAACAATTGTGTAAGGAAAATTTGTATCCTCTTAATGTGGAGATGCACGTGATAACTGGGCCAATCAGTTCCTTTGTTTTATTCTTCTCTTCTCTTATGCTTTGCACCTTTTTTTTTATGGGATGGTGATGTGGAATTCTTGAAGTATAAGGATACAAGCTCCATCAGCCTTTGCAAGTTTTTTCCTTTTGTGTTTTCCCCCCATTTTCTTCAAAATGTAAAGATAACCGCATGGGGGTCAAAATGAAATGAAAGATACTTGAAATTTTGAATGAAATGAAATGTAATTAGCCAATAGCCTGGTGCTTGTTTTCTCCCTTGATCATATAAAAGGGATTTCATGGCTATTATGCAGGGGTCTTTGAAGTTTTGGTTGATCTTAGATAGTCATAGCGAAGTTTTATGAGTACAAGCATATAATGAGTATAGAATTATTTGCTAAGTCTTAGGATATGGGTTTGCATTTACAATTAGCTTAAATTTTTTGCATCAATTACAAAATTTGATAATCAATAATGGAAGATTTCTTTCAAACTATCTCCTATGTACATGTTCATAAATCATCAATGAAATATTCAAGGATTGTTTCATTGGTCTCCAACTCTAGTGATTGATGTGTGTTTATGTTTCTGCTTCAATTCAAGTAATTTATTAAAATGCTTTAATACAATCACTAGTTTATGAGTTAATTCACAGGATCTATAAGTATGTTTTGTATGGAAGGCTTGATTCATGAGTTTGCAATGAAAATCCTTGATGGCTTATAGGTATTGAATGCTTTAGTTATTGCATTGCAGTTTGTTGTGAGTTAGACTTTTTCACCCTAGGATAATGCATCGATTCTTTACGTTTAGCAATTCCAAATATATCGGGTCAGCTGGATGGTATCAAAGAACCATTCATATAATTAAATTCATTTTCAAGACTATGATAATTTCTTATGGGTTTCATTCTTATTCTCCATTCTTTGCTCCAAGTAATAATGGTGTGAAGGATCTTCCAATTCCTTGCAAATTATTACCTGTTGATTCATTAAAATGGAAATGTATCTGCTTAATGTGCAATGTACATGAAGACCTTTTGAAATAATATTGTAGGTACATTGTGGGATCACCCTCCTGGTTTTTACAGAGCCTGAAGCATAGGAGGAAAGCTTAATTGCTTTCTCTTGTTCGTTGGCCCAACCTCTTTTAGGATGCTAATCATTGGAATTAGAAAATCCATAGGTTTCCTTGAAGATTTGGTTGGTATTTAAAAGAGCCAACAACCATTATTAGTGATGATGGACTGTGGAATACCATAGCAAAAAATGATATAGTTCAGGATGAACTTGGCTATCTGCTTTCTAGTGATGTAAGTCAATGGGATGGCTTCAATCCATTTGGTGAAATACTCAGTAGCGACAAGAATAAACTTATACCCAGTAGAAGAGGTGGGATGGATTTTTCCTATGAGGTTGAGTCCCCACTAAGAAAGTGGCCAAGGCAAAGTAAGTGGTTGAAGTTCTTGAGTTGGTGCATGTATAAGATCTCCATGAATCTGACACTAGTGACATTTCTTCACAAAGTGATAAGTGTCACATTCCATCGTAGGCCAATAATAGCATGTTCTCATGAGATTTTTATCTAAGGTTAGACTAGCAAAGTGAGCTCCACATATACCCTAGTGTACCTCTTGTAAGGTTTTTTGTGCTTCATTTGAGTCAAGACATCGAAGAAGGGTACTATCTAGGCTACGATGATAAAAGGTGTCTCTGATGATGGCATATTTGGATGCTTTTCGGATAAAGGTTTTGCATTGGTTAAGGGAAAAGTCGGGAGGGATAATATTTTCACATAAATAGGCATAGATTTCTTTATACCAAGGAGATTCAAGACCAACAAGTTCACACACATGTTCTTTTTTGGGGACATCGAATGTAGGGATCAATAGTTATTCCACCAAGAACTCATATTATGAGGCATTGTTGGGAATGTCGAAGGGAGATCCAATTGTAGCCATTGTGTCATATGCTTTTTTCTAAATTCTCGGTATCTATTCAAAAGAAATAGTATCAAAGTATAGTCTAAATCTATCCACCATGCACTTTTAGGGAATCAATTTCTCATCCTTGGTATCATAGTCATCATTAACTTGTTTAATCACCAACTAAGAGTCACCATAGACTTGAAGATCCTTGATTTTTCAATTTATTGCCATTAAGAGTCCTTTCAATAATGCTTCATACTCAGCCATGTTGTTTGTGCATAGAAATGCTATCCAAAATGACTTAGGAATGGACTCTCCTTGAGGTGTGATAAATAAAATACCAGCTCCTAATCCATGACTTGTATAAGATCCATCAAAGTTTAGCTTCCATGTTGTTGGTGTGTCTATGAAAAGGATCGATTCATCTAGGAAATAAACTATCAAAGGGTGGTTTTCTTTTAATGGTGCATTTGCGAGTTGGTCAGCTATTACTTGTCCCTTTATTGCTTTGCGGTCAACATACTCAATGTCATATTCACTCAGGATCATGACCCATTTAGCTAGCATTCCTGTCAATACTACTTTGCTAAGAAGATATTTCAAAGAATCAATTTTAGCAATCAACTTTTTTTTGTGATTTAGCATGTAGTGTCTCAATTTCTACACTGCAAATACCATTGCTAGACATGCTCACTCAATAGAGCTATAGTTTAGCTCATACCCAAATAAAGTGCAACTGATAGAGTATATTTCCCTTTCCTTTCCATCATTATCATTTTATGTTAAAAAGTGCCCCCAGTGTTGATGTAGTAGCTATCACATATAGTATTAGATTTCTTTCATCAATTCATGGCATAAGTAAGGGTGGAGTCAATAAATATTTCTTTATTTGGTCAAATGCTTCTTAACACTTATCATTCCAATCAAAGGGAATGACTTTTCTTAACAGATGTTGAAATGGATGGGTCTCATATGCTAGTTGAGCAATAAACCTGCAAACTAATTGTAGTCTTCCTTGCAATGTCCTTAACTGACTGGTATTGGTTGGTGGTGGCATTTCCAAGATCACTTTTACTTTGGAAAGATTGACATCTATTCCTCTGTGAGAGACTATATATCCTAGGAGCTTTCCTAATTGGAACCCGAAAACACATTTCTTTGGATTTAGCCTGAGTTGATATTTTTCAAGTCAAGTGAAATCTTATCCAATACTACCAGGTGTCCACTTTTTTCTAGAGATTTGGAGAGAAGATCATCAACATAATCTTCCATAAGAACATGCATATAGTCATGAAAAATTGTATTCATGGCTCTCTGATAGGTGGCTCCAACATTTTTAAGTTCGAGTGGCATGGAATTCCAACAGAATGTTCCCCCAACACATGTGAAGGTTTTCTTTGGTTGATCTTTAGTGGCGATCCTAATCTAATTGTAACCTAAGAATCTGTCCATTAGTGATAGCATTTCATGTCTAGTAGTTAGATCTATTATGATGTCAATGTTTGTCAGAGGAAAGTCATCTTTGGGACAAGCTTTATTAAGGTCTTAGAAATCCATGCAAACTCTTATTTGACCATTTGGTTTTGTGATGGGAACTAGATTTGATATTCATTCTACATAATAAATTGGGTGAATGAACCCGATGTCCAAGAGCTTCTTGAGTTCTACCTTGACAAAGAGTGTGATATGGGGGTACATTTTTCTTAACTTCTATTTTAGTGGCTTGGCATTTGGAAGCAGTGGTAAGTGATGTAGAACCAATTCGGGATCCAATCCAGGCATATCGGCATATGACCATGTGAAATTTAACCTGTCTTTCTAAGAAGAATGCTATGAAATCAAGCTTTTCCTTAGTGGTCAAGGATGTTGCTAACTATATTATTCTGGAGTTATATGATGTTCCAATGTTGACTTCTTTTGTTTCTTCTATGAGTAATGGTAATCAATCTTGGTCTATTGGGAGACAGTCCTATCCTCCATCCTCAGGCACCTCCGAGAGGTTTTCACCTTCAAATATGTCCTTTATTTTTACTTTTTCACAATCAACAAGCTCCTTTCAACTTTCACCTGAAGACCTATTATTTTTATTTTTATTTTTTTCATTTTGACTTTTGTGACTAGAGGACAGGACATCCTCACCAAAGTATGTAACATAATTGAGTTCTATTGCAGAGCCAAATTTTTGATCTCCACTTGGTATTCCATCATGAAGTCCCATGAACTCAACAATGGCTTCGTCATTCTCGAAAGTGTCTAAAATTTGTGGTCCTTGTTAGTCCCAATCTATAAGTTGAGGGTAGACAAGAGGTAAGCCACCATCGTTAAAGAAGGAACTGGAATCATCAAGCTCCCAGGAGGCTAGATCAATGGATTTCCAAAAATAGTGTTGGAGGCATTCTTCCTTAGTCAAAGACATTTCTAGATGGGTGCTTGATGGATTTCGTTAAGAATCAAGGGTAACAATTTGGTCAAATTCCCCAAATAGTTTATCAAGGTCCATGAAAGTGGTGGAGGATAGGGAGTCCCATCTGTAATCATTTGAATCGACATCATAATACCAAGGGTCTTCATGTGTATCACTCTCATCCGAAGCACTAGCAACTTCACTCGAGGGTGACCAGATACCTCAGATAGTCACTTTACTGAAACAAACCCTAGCCCTTGATTACTTATTAGCTTAGGAGCTTGTAGAGGTTCCAACATTCCCTACTTGTTTAGACCAAGGCTACTATGTCCATGATATCCATGTCGTTTCATTATTTGGAACCCTATTGGATATTGTTCAATTAACAATTTATTAGTTTCAAAATATTCCTCCTCTTTGTATAGCCATGTAAGAATGTGGTCATCTTGATATTCTTTAGAAATCTCCCCCCATTTAGTGAAGGTGGTAGGGGGATTATGGATCACAACTTTGGGTTGTATAGGATGTGGTTTTCCATATGAATTTGGTGACTTAGGTAACTTTCCAATGAAAAAGAAACTTTTCATATAATATTCTCTACAACCTTTGTCTTGGATCTAGACTTTAGGCGTGGAAGGTGTAATGAATGAGTTGGATGATTTGACAAGTGTCAATGGATCAATGTAATGAGATGGAGTGGTGGATGAAGTGGAAGGTGAGGCCTCTCGATTGATAGGCACTTAATGCTCAACAGTTCCTTTGAGGTTGGAAAAATATTGGAAAGGATAAGGGTCACCTGGGATAGTGATTTTAGTGTCATTATGTGGGAATTTGAGGCATTGATGGTAGGTGGATGGAATAGCCCTATAATGTCCCTTCTAATATTTTCCTAACTTTGCAATTTAAGGAGACGATTATGCCTGAAAGGAAATGTATGATAACTAAGGCAAGGATCGATTATTAAGTTTTTGAATATGGTATGCACTACCAGGCAGTAATACAACCTCTTCTACCCGGTGCAACTCCAATCTTGTATCAAGAGAAACCGATTATGAAATCAAACATATATACCTTTCAATATGCAAGAGGTCTGATGATATATATTTATATATATATATATGCAAAGTGATGATTGTTGCATTTCTAGGATGTCCCCTTTCCTGATTTATTTGGATGATTGTCTGTAGCCTTCTTAGTAAGATAGCCACTATTTTTAGAGTCAATAACTCATTGTTGAATTCCCATGGCTATTAAGAATTTCCTTTGAGGGATAATGATGGCTCAACTATCGATCAGTATATATATATAGTTTAAATGATCTATTGTTTAGAATATGTGAATCTAGGCTTCTTGGTCGGGGCTCCAAAGAGTGTTGTATCTTCTTTATGTAAATCTAGATCTATTCCCTATTTGATGATTATGTTATTTTTTGCTATTGATGTAAATGAACTTACTCAAGATGGAATGACAAGCTTCTGAACTAATCAAATATCTGAAAGATATTCAAATCACTTAGAAGATCTAAATATGAAGGATTATAATAACATAGTTGCAGTGTATATCAAGCAAAAATATTAAATATTGTATCAAGTGATCTTCAAATGAATGCATCGCAATAGGAGAGGCTCAAAGTATCAATCTCAGTTCATCTATCACCCTTATTCATGTGTTTGAGATATTGATGGAGGTTCATAGTATCTCTACCAATTATTCTATAAGCTTGTGTGTGCCTCTTGTAATATTTTCCATGTCTGACTTAGGTATCCTATTCCCTTTCAATTTGTATGGTTTCGAATTATATGTATGTCTCCTCTTTCTTTATTTCCTATAGGAATGTCTTCTTCTCTACATGGGACAATTGATGTCTTCTTCTTTGATTTTGTGTTGGTTTTTATCCACTTTCTCTCTTAACTCTACATGTGCTCCTTCATCCTTAACCTAGATCGTGTTCCTTCTCTTCCTCTATATGACGTCTTCTTTGGGTGTCAATCTCTTATTCTTGTTTCTTCCTATTGTTATCTTCTAAACTATTTTCTTGCTATTTGATCATTGGCTTCTAAATCTTCACTTGTTCATTGATCCTCTTCTTCTTTATGTCCCACTTAATATAGACATGGTGCCAAGAAATACATCTCCTCATTTCTTCATGCGTCCCTTCATAATGGTTGTTTAGTTTGGGTGACTAACTTGATCTTTTTCTTCTTTCTTGATTAATTATTTTCATTGTTGTTTTAGCATCTGATTAGATATAACAAATGACATACTCTATTGCAAGTAACTATATCTAAATATATGTATATGTTTATATATATGTATGTATGTATATGTATATATATAGATATATATATTATATATTATATCTTATTTGAAATGTAAATGTATTAAGTTTATTTTTTCTAAATACTTCCCTTATGATGGGGACATCACAAGCCCTCATGGAATGAATCCATGGGTGGCCAAGGAGGAGATTATAATGTAAGTATAGATCCAAGACATGAAATATTGTGTCTTGTATGGCTAGGCCAACTCTTACTGGAAGTGAAATAATGCCTTTGGAGGAATGTTCAACATCATCATAAGCTTTGATTGTGATTTTCTTGGTTTGGTCAATGTAATTCTCAGAGTATCCTAATGCTTTCACTAAATTTAGTGAGAAAATATTTAGGCCTACTCTACCATCTACTAGGACTCATCTAATCTCGTGTGTATTAACACATACTTCTAGATGTAGAGGACTATTATGGTTAGATTTTTCTGTCAAAAAGTCTTTTTTGGAGAAGGTGACATGGTGTGGCATAGCTAGGTATCCAACCATGGCCTGAAATTCATTGAAATCTAGGTTTGTTGGTACAAAGGCTTCTTGTAAGGCTTTATTAAGGATTTCTCTGTGTTATGGTGAAATGAGGAGTTCCAAGATAGAAATTTGTGTGGGAGTTTTCCCTAGCTGCTCTAGGAGGTTATATTGACCCTTTGGTTGAGGACTTGTGGATGGACTTGGAATAGTTATCTTGGTTCTGTGAGTAGCGACAAAACAATCTGATTTCAACTTATTTATGGTGATAATGACAATGTGATCATTAAAGGGTGTCACATTAAGGATGATGGTGTTGTAATCATGTTTGACAACTGCATAGTTTACATTGTTATTATTCCCTGAACTGGAGGCTTTTCCTTTATCATGGTCTTGCAAAGGGGTCTTAAATATTGTATGATCAACATTGGTTTTTCCTTGTGAATTATCGATTGAAATGGTTTGATCCTCAATAAGGTCTTGAATGATGTTCTTGAGTGTCTAATGTTGGAAGAATGAAGAATACTGGCCTACTATATAGTTTTTTGTTGTCATTGGTGTCACCATGTTATATGGGTTGTTGACTGCACGACTAAGTTATTTTTTGATCTAGAATTTTGGTCTAGTATTTGAATTGGTATACAGTTCACATCCTCTGGTATTTTGACCCACAAACCTCTGCAGTTGATAGTTACTACTTGCAATTTTGGGAATTAGATTATGGATATTGAAAGCATGTATGTTTGACATCTCTCATACTTAGGTTCTCGTATGACATATCACCATTATTCTGTTGTATTTTTTCTATTAGTCGACCTCATGGATAATTGGTGGTATGGTGAATTAATTTTTGTTATCCAAATATATGTGCAACCTATCCTAGGTCTATGTCGGCATGGTGTAGCGTGTTGATCATTTGAATTATCTTAGAAATATTTTGCGAATACTTGAAGCCAACAATTCATATTGTTGATGAAAAAGGATTGTATCTAATTAGGCCAACCTAATTGATGCTTGTGCATAAGTCAAATATATATGTCAGATAGTTTTGAAGATTATATGTATGCAAAGAGAGCTAAGAATGACACTGATGCGAATGTGCAGAAGTACGAAAATGATGAAGTGTATTAAGTCAGTCTATTGAGAATCACTAGAACTGTATCAAAACTTGTTAGGTGCACTCACATCAGTTCATTTCAGCTGTGAAGCTAATTTTGTTTTGCAATCTTTTGTAGGCAATGAGCCTCCTTGTGTAAGCAGTGATCTTCTATATCTGGATAGTGAGCCCTTTGGTAGTGAGCCTTATATATATATATTTTTTTCAATGCTTTATATTGGAGCTAAACCTCACTGTGGTTTTTCCCTTATTGGGTTTTCCATGTAAAATCTGGTGTTCATGGTGTTGATTTTTCTTTCTATTATCTGCATTTCATGTTCATACTTAATAATAGAATAATGTGGTTGTGAAGTTGATAAGTGTTTGAAGTTTTGTGTTTGAATTTGGAAACAATTGATTCATCCCCCCATCTCAATTGTCCTACGCCTTTTAACATCCAACATCTAGATGTTTTGTATCCTTTTGTATGGTGGTATTCATAGTATTCATCATCTTTCCACTAATCAAGCTTTGATCAAGGAAGGTTCATAATTCTTGGTATCTGCCAGTGTGATGACATTAGATTGCAAAAGTCATTTGAGGATTGATTCGATAGGTTCACCCAAGGGGGAGTATGGTATCTTGACACGGGGAGGACCTCTCCTTTTTTGGTTGTTTTGGACAGTGTTTAGTGTTTGGTTTTTACTTTTTGTTTGGGTATTCGGAATACTAGGTGTGTTTGATGGAGAAGGGCCTTTAAGTTGAATGATTGGTCCTTTGGTTATCAGTTTGGCATCAACAACTCTATCATTTGTGATATTTTGTTTTGGTACCAGTATTTTCTTTTGTCATTGTTGGGTTCCAGATTATCTTTGTTTATCTTGACTAGTCCTCTAGTGATAGGGCCTTTCTCAATAAGGACACCTTTCTCAAGGATCTCTTCAAAGGTTGTACAACATTAGACTTGAATTTGACTCATTAACTCTCTATTAAGGTTTTCTACAAACATGGTGATAAGTTTTTTTTAGTAATATGACAAGAGAATTTGCTAACCAAGCCTCGCCATATCTAGTAGAACAAGGTAAGTAATTCTCCTTCTTGTTTGGTTGTGCTCAATGCTGCAAGGGTGATATCATTTTTAATGTTGAAGGAAAATTGATTGATGAATTTGTGGGAAGTTCACCCCATGTTCTAATTCCTTCTGGAATATGTGAGAACCAATCTAAGGTTTCCCCTATGAGACTTTGTGGGAATAACCTCATCAAATAGGTGGGGTCATATGCAACTTTCATACATGATGTGTTGAATTCATGGATATGTTCAACTGGATCCCCTATCCCCTTTTATTTAGGCAAAGGTGGTGTTGTGAAATGTGAGGGAAAGGGTGGAATGTATAGATTTTGATCAAACAGAAAAGGGCACAACTCCTCCACAAAGTATTCTTCTTGTTGGTTCCCAATTGAATTTTTTCCATTAATTGTTCAATGGTTTGCATATGTTGGATCAATTATTCTACAAGGGATGATGTTGCATTTCCTTGATGTGAGGTCATAGTGTTGGCATTGAGGTCATATGTTGGATTTGGATTTTGATTGATGTTTTGTGATATGAGACCTTGATTGTCATATGGGTGTGGGTTGTTTTGATTTGGAATGAAATTGGTGTTTGGACTTGTTCCAAACTTGAGGTTTGTATTTGGTATGGTACTTTAGAATTGTGGTATGGACCCTTGATTCATGTTTTGGTTTTGGAAATTGAATCCTTGATTTGCAAGTGAGGGTATGGAATCTTGATTTACATTTTGATATGAAGGTGTAGGCCCTTGATTGATGTTTTGATGTGAAGGAATGTTCCCTTGGTTGACATTTTGAAGTGAAAGTATTGATCCTTGAGTGAAGTTTTGGAATGATGGAAGGGGTCCTTGGTTTGTATTTTGAAGTGATGGAATAGACCCTTGGTTGGTAGTAGACCCTTGATTGTGGTTTTGATTTGGGACCCTTCATGAGATAATGTGCACCTTCCTAGGGTTTTTTGGTGGAGGCTAATTTAATGAAGGTGTACTTTGGAATTGGAATGAGGATCCTTGGTTTGCATTTTGGGATGTGGGTATGGAACTTTTGTTTTCATTTTGGTTCAAGCGTTTGTGACCTTGGTTTAGATTTTGGATCAAAGGTGTGGGACCTTGTGATGTGGACCCTTGATTTATGTTTTGAAAGAGAGTATTCATGAAAGTTTTACCCATGGTGTTTGAGGAACTACCAAATGTGAAAGTTTGACCTTGTGTGGTGGTATGAGTTGGGATGTGTTTTGTGGTGGTAGTAGCCATTTGTGTAGTTGTCCCAAGGGGTATGTTTGCCATTTTTTGTGATGAGGGAATTCCAAATGGGTTTTTCAGTTTCTTGTTCTATGATGGTTGATACGTCAAAACCTTGAGGAAACTTCACTCCCTTTTTGGCTAATGCATAGAAAAATTTGTTTGGATTGGCACCAAAAGGTTGGTCAACTATACTCAAAACTCTAGGATCTTGATAAGCCCTTTCAATCTCTTGAGGGGTCAATCTCTTGTTGAATTGTTCAAGGTTCAGGTCTTCCCAAGGGTCACTCTCTTCTCTTTGTGATGTGTTGTTGCGAGGTGTAGATTGATTTGAATCTATGACATTGTTAAGAAAGGGGTCACTTAGGAAATACATGTCCTTTTGTTTGGCTTGTGACCTCGTTTCAACCATGTGAGACTTTTGCAAGTTGAGGGATAATGCAAAACGGAAATGAAACTATGCGATGTTTTTGGATTTTAGGATTTTAGGATATGACTATGCAAGGATGCTAATGCAAGGATAATAATGTCCAAAGGATGGGTGATAATTAATGCTAAAGGATACTAAGAGAATGATTAATGGTCAAAGTGAGTGATAGAGTAACTAAATGATACTAATTCAAGATCAAGATTATAATGTAACCAAGGTTGAAGTGAAATTGGGCTATGTTTTTGTGTTTTTGGAGTGTAAGGATGCAAAGATAATGAAACTAATGGATGCAAAAGGATTAAGACTAAGGTAAAATGAGCTGTTTTTTGTATTTTTGGTATAAGGGTGCAAGGTGCAACCTAAGTAATATGATTCTAAATGAGGGTAATGTAATGCAAAGGGGTCCTAAAATTTTAAACAAAGGGTGGCACTCAAGCTAATGTGAACCAAAGGAAACAAATTCCAAATTTCATTGACCATAAGAGGAAAACCAAGACCAAGAAAAAAGACTTAAGACTCAACTTGACAAAGTGACAATGACAAGACAATGACAAGGATAATGGTCAATGACAAATAGAATAAGTAACCAAGAATTTCTAAAAGCTCAAAGGTCTCCCTATGTTCAAAATTTGAAGGTCTAGATGCAACCTAAAGAGTCAAGGTCCAATTTGTGCAATGCAAGGGATGAAGGGATGCAACCAATAATGCAATTTTTTCCTAATGGGAATGCTAAAATGAGTTGGGAAAACTTGCAGGTCTCTAGTTTATCAAATAGAGGTCACTATAAACTAGTTTTGATTAGATTTTAGACATGGATTTTAGGAAATTTTGTTTAGCAAGAAATTGCGGTTCAATTTTTATCAGATGCATTTCATAGTTGTGGCTCGGGTTGATAGATGTGGCTTTGTTTCTGGAAATTGCAGTTCAGGCAGACAGTTGTGGTCTTTCAATTGATAGTTGTGGCTCATAGTGATAGTTGTGGGTCTATGTCTGATAGTTGCAGTTCCAGAATGGTTTTTTTGACAATTTTGATGTTTTGTAATGGTTTTGATCTGAGTTTTTGATTTTTTCTAATGAGATAGGACTATCACACACATCAAATAGTATCAATTACTTTGTTTAGGACTGGTTTGATGTGAAAATGTTTTATTTTTAAAGAAGACAAACACAATCCTAAGGTTGGCAAGGACAATATTCATTGAATTCCCACTTGGATTTATCCAGCCACGCTTATTCAAAGTGGATAGCCTAGGAACTTGGTAGAACTAGCTCCCCTCCATGACACTCACTTCTATAGGCATACCAAGTTCTAAATTCTTAGCTCATGACCTCCCAAAATTTTCTATCTCTACAGTGAACCATGAGAATGTGGGTTGGCTTCAGAGGTCTAACCTCGTGCACTAGCAAATAGAGGGATTTTGGCCACTACAAACAAGAGGTGTCTAGTAAGGGAATCTGGTTTAGGGGGTACTATGATAAACTCCCTCAAGAGGCCTCCCAACCCTTAGAAAGGGATTTTCACATCATAAATATATTTTTGGAGGGCTATCACATACCGATTTTGGTTGATTGCAAACTTTCCTTGAAATCACAAATTTATATACCAATTCGGAAGGACTTGGCTTTAGCCCATTACCACTTGGGTTGTTCCCTTAGGGTGAGTACTTTTTCCCACTAAGGCAAGCCCTCTAATGGGTGAACACAAAATCGGATGGGTTTGACTTTTTGATCATTGAGTTTGCACAAGGTGAGAGCATAATACCTACCACTCTTAAACACTAAGAAATGGTGTTATTTACCCTCTAATTAAATGTATGTGAGAAAGACAATCATTCATTTTAAGCACCAATTTTATTTTTCTAATCTAAAACAAGCAAAGTGGTATCAAAATATAATCCTTAGACATTCAAACCTACAAAACCACTTGTTAGTAGTCTCAAAAGAGAGATCTTAGACAAACAAAAAAGCTACACAAACTCCAAGTTAGCACCAAACCAAAAATAGAATCTAACAACTAAGCTAAAAATGAAAGCAAAGAGATTAACTAAACTAAAAATCAAATAAAACTAAAAACTAAAGGAAGCAATTTTGGGAGTCCCAATCTAAAGCCACACACTGCAAATAGAAGATTAGAAACCCGAAAACTCTATTCTACTCATAGAAATCAAAAGAAAGATTAAAAAGATACTAAAACTAAAAAATTTTACCTAGCAAATAAATGTGTCACTCCTTTCAGCAGTTGTGTCACTGTGTTGTGTCACACAAGGATGGTTGCATCATGTTTTTGAATTTAAATTATTCCACCCATGAGTACCTCCTACAGATGCATTGTTTTTGGACAAGTCTGTCACCATGTTTGATAGATGTGTACTTCTTGGAAAATGTTTCATTGCACTTAACAGTTGCATCATTCTATATCCAAAATCTGCAAAAGTAAGTAAAATTTGTACGAAAAATTTGCAAAAAATGATGTTCACGTCGGGTTCACCAATGTAAGATGGGGTTTCTTTGTTTCTAGCCTAGAATAGTGACAACTAACACCTCTAGACTATTAACCACACCTAAATAAGAGAAAACAATGAAAACATAAGGAAATAAGAACATGAAATCACAATACTCTCCATGCTTGAATCTTGAATCACTTCCCTTGCTCTCCTATTTCTCCTTTTTGCAATCTTTTGCCTCAAATTTGTTGCTTCACATGTGAAAATACCTACAAAATAGTAAGTGGAAAGTTGAAGACAATTACCTATTAAGTTAAAAATGGAGGTGGAAGCTTGCTTTTATAGACAACCTTTCGAATGGATGGATGAGATTAATCCTCTAGAAGGATTCCAAGATCAATGGTGGAGGATGCATGAGATGGAGGTTACAAAATGGATGTTTGAGATCGAGTATCCAAAAACATGGCAAGATCAATGGTCTAGAATTGATGCACTAAGAATATGCCATTCTTGGAGGAATCATGATAGGTATGACATTGATGGCTATGATGTCTGACGCCTTTGACAACAATGAAGGTAATGACAGAGATTAATGATAGGGCATATTTGACTAGAGGAGGTGAACAAATAATTTATTTTAAATTATTTATTCAAAAATGGAGGAAAATGGAGGAAAGGGGCAAGTGGAAAATAAATAATTTATTCAAATTATTTATTTGGAGAAAATGAAAAAGGAGCATTTAATTAAATTAATCAATTTAACTAAATGGAGAGATAGAAATTAGAGAGGAATTAAATAATTTTAACAATTATTTAATTATAGAAGAATAAAAGGTTGAATAATTATTATTATTATCTGACTATAGAGAAATAATTAAATAAATGATGATTTATTTAATTATAGAAGAAAGGGATATATTAGCGATGCAATTAAATAATTTTAATTGATTAGGATAGAAATGAGAAGGTGAATTAATTAAATAATTAAAAATTATTTAATTAATAGAGGAATAGGATCAAATATAATTGAATAATCAAAATTATTCAATTATCGAAGGATGACAACCAAGAAAAAATGTGCTTGTAGACTTAGGACATTTTCTAGTGTCTATAGGGTCAATTAATTAGTTCTTTGGAAGAAATTTATAACTTAAGAGATGAGATTGATGATTTGAAAAAGGAGAATAAGAATCTAAATAAGTGCACACAAAAGGAAGCTGAAAAGCTAGCCAAAAATCTTGAAGAATCCAACCAAATGGTAGTGTGCTTGAAGCTGCAAGTGGAGGAAGCCAAAAGAATTGAAGTTTTTAAATCTAAGTTGCAGTTTGAAGTTGATAAATGCATGAGTCTTGAGGCAGAGATAGTTTCCCTTAGAAAAGATTTGGAAAAGGAAAGAGAAAATTTTGAAAAAGGTTTGAAGCTAAAGGGAGGCTTGAAGATTCTTGATGGACTGTTAAGCACACAAAAGCCTTCTAACAAGGAGAATTCTAATTTGGCCGGTCTAGAGAAAGAAAAGAGCACCTTTATCAACACTTCTACAAAATAATATGAGAGATTCAGAGTAGAAGAGAAGTATACTTCATAGAATGAGAAAGCCAACAAGGATAATACCTTTGAAGAAGAGAAGAAGAAAAATGTAGAAACAAAAAAAATAGATGAGGAAAAGAATCCAAATGCATATAATAAGAACAACAAATCAGTTCCTGCTCAATACCAGAAGACACAAAATTTTAGGAAAAATGTAGATGTATTTACAAGGATGAGGGATCTCATCTTGTTCAAGGAAATGCTATGACCAAGAACTCTTCATAATTTTATGGGTACTATCATACATGTAATCAATTTGTTCATAGGACTAGAGAATGTAGAGTAGTTCCTAAAAGAAGTACAAATTTTATAAGTAAAAATCCATTTTCTCCTTTAGTTGATATGAATGTAGTATGCTATAATTGTAATAATTTTGGTCATATAGATAAGAATTATGGAACAAAGTTCATAAGACCAAATGTTTAGTTTCAAAAAAGAAAAATATACCTCCTAAAGTAAACAAAGAGACGAAAACCCCTGAGAAGAATGAAGAGAAGGTAGAAAAAAAAACTAAGTGTGGAAGGAGAAAGATCAGAATCCCACACAATCAATGATTGCATAAACTGCACTCCATGCAAAGAAACAGAGTTTGTGGGTGTAGAGAAGGGGGATTCACTACTCACGAGTTCTCTTCATTCAAAGAGCCTCACGGGGAAAACTACCCTAAACTACCTCAAGGAAAGCTCGAGAGTTTTAGAATCAGAAAGAGTATGTCACAAATATTTTCTGGACAAATTGACGAGCACTCGACCAAAGGAAAAAAGTGTGGGTCTAGTATGACAGTGTGGCACACTGGCATCTCTCTGGCTTGTTAGCATTCGTATGGACTAGAAAGCAAGTTTATCATAGAAAATAGCTAAGAACAACTACTGGAAATCTAATTACTAAGAACTTCTAAAGTACTAGAAAATAACAGATTGTGATAAAGCTGAAATAAAGTGAAATAGAAATGACAAAAATAAAGAGAAGAAAGGAAATTCTCACAACCACACAAGTGATGAAACCTCTAGCACATGAATGTCTTCAAAATTTACATGCATAAGATCTGGAGGAAGTGTTGGGGCTGTATAGGGGTTTTCCTTAGTCAAACCCCCATTTTGGTGTTCCCACCTCCACGGATAGCCAAAAACATAGAGAGAGATAGAAATGGAATGAATGCAAGAGTGATAAAAGCAATCCCCGCTCGAGGAGGAGAACTCATATCACAAAGTGTACGTGATAAAAGCAATCCGCAGAAGGGTGATTACGCCCCTGATTTTCCACAGAAGGGCGACTGTGCCCCTAATTTTCCGCAGAAGAGCGATTAAGCCCCTGATTTTCTGCAGAAGGGCAACTGCGCCCCTAATTTTCCGTAGAAGGGCGATTATGCCCCTGATTTTCCGTAGAAGGGTGACTGCGCCCCTGATTTTCCGCAGAAGGGTGATTACGCCCCTAATTTTCTACAGAAGGGCAACTGTGCCCCTGATTTTCCGCAGAAGGGCCATTACGCCCCTGATTTTTCACATAGAAGAAGCTGATTAAGCTACGTTTTTCCTGGTATTGCGCCCTGATTTCTTACTTGAAGAGGCGTGCGCCTGGTCACTAAAGCAACACATTTTGGAAGATAAAACTATCATTTTAGCTTCAATTTTTGCTATTTTCAGGGCTATCCATTCGCTCAGACTTTTTAAACTATCCTTGTTGTTTTCGTTAATCTAAGAACATAGTTTAATTAGGGGGAGTAATATTGTATGCTTGTGTTTATCTTTTGTATTTGCCCAAAGGCATGTCATTTTCCCTTTTCCCTTGCACTTTGTGTAGGCTTTGAGGAGTAGTTGGGAGGCGGTTGGAGTGCTTTCATTATAATTAGGACCTGCTTGAAAGTTTCACATCACCCCAAGGGCAACGATTCAACCGCAGCGTCTGGGTTTAGGGTATACAAAGGGGAAGGCGAAAGACATGCCCCAATCCCGATCCGTAAATGGTGGTGGAGGCATTCGAAGCTAGAGGTGATACCTAGATAGATGTGAAGAGTTGAGTGCGACCCTTGATTATCTAGATTTAGGGTTCTGACTCCGCAGCATGATGGGCTGGTGTTCACGGTTGTGCCTCACGTACCGAGAGTATATCGAGGACTCCCTAGACAAGTTGTGCATCTTAGATTAAGACCACATTGGCCATACCCTTAACACTAATCATAGGATTGTATTTGCTTGAAAGTGTTTTCTTGTGAGAAACCAGTAAACTTTTTGACAAATTAGCCTTGTTATTGTCATTTTAAAGTCTTTGCCATAGTCATTTTCATCAAACTAAGTCGATTTTTTTTCCTTAAAGGCGATTCGCTAGGTTTTTTACGCTTGAGGAAGGGCAATTAAATACGATTTTCTGCGAAGGGGTGGTCGCCCTAATTTTCCGCAGGAAGGAAGGGCAACTAAGCCCTGATTTTTCTGCCGGAAGGGGTGACTCGCCCGTTTGAAGGGTGGTATTTGTGCTTACGATTTTCAGCCAAAGGCATTTGCTATTTTTTCTGCAGAAGGGTGACTGCGCCCTTGTTTTTCAGCAGAAGGGTGATTGTGCCCCTATTTTTTAGTAGAAGGGCGACTGCGCCCCTGATTTTCTGCAGAAGGGCGACTGCACCCCTGTTTTACTATAGAAAGGAGAATTTTCCCCCCTGAATAGCCGAAACCACCCCGTTTAGGTCTTTTTAGCCTCTAAGCCATCATCTAATCATTCCCAACCTTTATCTCATCATCCTGAGCCTCCGTTTTGCCAGTCTAAACCTCCAAAAACCTCCATTTGATCTTTCTAAATTTATCCAAAACTTCTTCCATCTACATCATCCTCTTGGCAAACAAACATATCTAGTTCCCAAATCCGACCGGTGAAACCAATCCCATCATATCTTTCAATCCAATCCTAATTCTGAGCACTTGTTCACTCGTTCTTAATACTCGTTCATCTATTTCGAATCTTCCTCTGCTCATTCTGAGAGTCATTCATCTATTCCGAGCACCTGTTTGCCCATCATCAACACTTTTTTGAAAATCATCGTTCCATCACAACAATCACATAAGTGTGACTTAGAACATCATTAAATTCCATATCTAGCATCAAATCATCCATCCCAATCACCTAGACTTCATTTTGAGAATTTTGATTTTTGTGCCAAAACTTCCGGAGGCCATAACTTTTGACTCGGGTGTCCGTTTGAGCTGAAATTTTACAGGTGGTTGCATTATGAGATGGCATGTGGATCCCCAACCAATTGGAAGTCCCTTGGACCCCGTTTTTCCACATTTTCGAGGCCTCAAACTTTCATCTTGACCCTCAAAATCGCAATTTAGTGGTTTTTTCCAGCATTTTGAAAAATCATTTTTGTCAATAACTCAGAATGCGTGTCTCCAATTTTGGATGTTAGATGGCAATTAATCCTATCTTGGTTTTGGGTATTTTTTGGGAAAAAATTGAACTCTCAAAAATACGTTTGTGAGGTTTCCTAAAATGGAAAAATTTGACAATTTTTGAAAATTGCCAAATTTGGAAAATTTTGATTGTCAGCACCTTACGTTCTTTAAACCCAAAAATTTGGTGTAGAATCAATCCCATCACATTCTCCAATCATTCTAAGCTTCAACCCAATCCTAATTTGAGCTTTAATCTAATCCCAATCTGAGCTTAACCAAAACCTTAATCTGAGGTTTAGTCATTTCAACCTTTCATTCATCCATTCTGAACAGTTGTTCTCCCTTTTCAATCATTCGTTTACTCATTCCGTGTAAACACTCATATATTTTGAACCTTCATCTATCATCTCAAACTCTGGTTTAGCCATTCCGATCATCCGTTTACTTGTTCCAAGTAAACATTCATCCATCTCAAACCTCCTTTCATCATTCTGAACTCTCGTTCTATCATTCTGATCATCTGTTTACTCATTCTGAGCAAACATTCATCCATTTCACACCTCCTTTCATCATTCTGACTATCATTATGGCGTTCTGATCATCCGTTTACTCGTTCTGAGCAAACATTCATCCGTTTCACACCTCCTTTCATCATTCTGACTATCATTCTGGCATTATGATCATCCGTTTACTCGTTTCGAGTAAATATTCATCTGTTTCACACCTCCTTCCATCATCTTGAACTCTCGTTCTGTCATTCTGATCATCCATTTACTCGTTCTGAGTAAACATTCATCCATTTCACACATCCTTTCATCATTCTGAACTCTCGTTCTGACGTTCCAATCATCTATTTACTCGTTCCAAGTAAACGCTCATCCATTTCACACATCCTTTCATCATTTTGAACTCTTGTTTTGATGTTCCGATCATTCATTTACTCGTTCCAAGTAAACATTCATCCATTTCACACCTCCAATCATCTTGAACACTCATTCAACAATCCTGATCAATCATTTACTCGTTCCGAGTAATCTTTCATCTATTCCAAACCTTCATCTTCTCGTTCCAAGAATCATTCATCTATTGTGAGTAGTCGTTTACTCGTTCTGAGTAGTCATTCATTTGTTATGATCAATCATTTACTCATCTTGAGTATTCATCATCCACTTCTCCAATCAAATCATCATTTTCCCCATCCAGATCCCCTAAACTTCGTCTCGAGTTATTATCCAAATTGACCTAAGTGTCTGATCTGATCATCCTCATCAACATTTTCTTAGGATTGTCATCCATCCTAAGTTAATCATCATCGTTGGCCCAATCAATTCACCTTCAATCTCAAGGTGGATTCGGTGCTACAATCATCCATTTATCCTTTAATCCGATCAATCAGCATCCTAAGTCACCTAGGATAATCTTCGAACGGGGTTTTTCAATCCCTCTCATCATCCTATCCAACCCATCAGTTGATCTTATCAATCATCAATCAACCTTATCCAATCCAATCCAATCCAATCCAACCACATCACCTTCGACCCAATCAATCTACTTCTATCTTGAAGCAGATTCGGCGTCGGTCATCAGAATCAATCCCATCACATCATCTAATCTGAGCTTTAGTCCAATCCTAATCTGAGCTTGACCTAAATCCCGATTTGAGCTTTAATCCATTCCCATCCAAAATATTTTATCCCTCCTCTTTATCCTTTCACCATCATGAATCCTTATCCTCCATCAATAGTGGTCAAGGGAAACCCTAATTACGTCGACAACAATAACGAAAGTCTTGTCAATCAAGAAGAATATGACATAGATCCCCTTGATGCTATCATCACTAGTAAGCTTTCTCCACCCACTTTCCACAATCCAATCACCCCTTCGAGTTATCCCATTATGCCTTCATCCATGCCTAATCATGCTCCTTATGCTACCTTTGACAAGGTATATCCATCATACCCTTCATCTACATCATCCTCTTATCCAACACCCGCCTCCTCTTGTCCTAGTCTACCATCACAATACCCCTATCTTAATCCCCCGTCCACATCATCCTATCTCAATCCTTCACCGACATATACCCACTACCCTAATCTTCCATACCAATCTGCTCACCCTAATCATACACTCACACCAACTTATCCTATTCCAACATCCACATCAACTTATCGTAATCTAACATCCACATTTCCCTATTCTCCATCTCAATCTTCCCATCCTAATCCACCATCCCAATACCCTTACTACAATCCACCACCCACATCCTCATGTCCTAATTCACCATTCCAATCCCCTTATCTTAACCCTTCATCTAACCTTAATCCCCCATCTATTTCCAGTCCTACATCCAATCCCATTCCCCCATCTAATCTTAGTCCACCAATCCATAATCCTTCATCCACTCCTACCACGCCATCTCAGCCTAGAGCATTCAAGTTCTTCACTCCAGAAGTTCTCCAAGGACTTATAACCAAGAAGACATCCCCCACTCCACACCTTGAAGTTATGGAATCATGCCATCCCAACCCATCATCCACAGTCATCAGAGACGAGACCCTTCTCCACCCAACACCTATCATTGATGGTACCACCCCTAGTACCACTCAAACCATCGAAACCATCACATCCTCTGAATCCACTGGGGCCCCATCTCCTACCATCACACCCTCTAAATCTATTGAGCCCCCATCTCTTACCATCACATCCTCTAAATCCATTGAGCCTCCATCTCCTACCATCACATCCTCTAAATCCACTGAGCCCCCATCTCCTACCATCACATCCTCTGAATCCGTTGAACCCCCATCTCCTACCATCACATCCTTTGAATCCATTGAGCCCCCATCTCCTACCATCACATCCTTTGAATCCCTTCCAGGCCCCTTCTCCTGCCATCATCTCTCCGTTTAACCCCCATCTCCTACCATCACATCCTCTGAATCCACTGAGCCCCCATCTCCTACCATCACATCTACCGAATCCATTGAACACCCACCTCCTACTCCAAGAGTCATCAAACCAATTGATGACACCCAAATCCAATCCACTAAAATCCATTCCGATGACTGCATCGAATCCTCCATCCTTCCATCTCCCCAACTTGAAGAACACTCTATCA
The DNA here is from genome assembly GCA_007258455.2 of Sequoia sempervirens. Lineage (NCBI taxonomy): Eukaryota > Viridiplantae > Streptophyta > Pinopsida > Cupressales > Cupressaceae > Sequoia > Sequoia sempervirens. The sequence continues at coordinate 329,454,621 of VDFB02353493.1, forward strand.
TCCTACCATCCACACAAGATGAGTCATGCCAAGAGTCTAATCCAAAGCATGCCAACATATCCCCTTCTCTAGATCAAGATCCTACCATCCTATCTAGTCCACCTCAAGATCACAGTCCCCCATCCATTCCACCCCATGATCCCCTTGTCTCCACCGCTCCATCTTCATCTCCATCGCATGAGCCCACTACCATGGAGCTAGTGGCAGTTTTTGGATTTTATATTTTGTTTTCCAAACTCAAAAAAAATTTTCCATTTCTGGATATGGAAATTTCTCTATTTCATTCTCTGGTGTATCGACTTGCTTAGTGTCTTTTTTCCCGAGTTCTTCGAGTCCTCTTCCTTCTCTTTCAAGGTGTTCTCTCTCCTTCAGGTGTTGTATTTTGGGGTTTTTTTCTTTCTTCCGTTCTTTCAGGTTCCTCTTGGCTTCTTGTGTTGGAACCCTCTTTTTCTTCTTCTTATTCAATGAATCCAATTTCAATTTCACTTTATCCCACACATTCTTATCACCCCTGGCATTTATCTTAGCATCTCATTCCAAAATGAGGTTTTTTATCTTTATTCGTATTTTTTCTTTTTTCCTATTTATCTTCTCAAGATTTTTTTCAAAACCATATATATTACTAAAGTCTCAAACTAGAAAATCATTTATTCTCTTTTCAATTTTAGAATTATGAGTAGATTTACCATGCTTTTGTCGAAGCTTTTCCCATTTTTTTATCTCCTTTTCTATTCTGAGCTTTTGAGCAGCCTGTGTTTCACACTGCCGAGCTATCATTTCTTTCTTTTGTTATTCTCTACCTTTCTTTACTTCTTCCATCCTCTCCCAACGCTTTCATTGATCTTCTATCTTGAACGCCTTTTTGAGGTTTTTAACTTCTTCTAGATTAGTCACCGATTCAAGCTTTTGTAATCTCGCTTGTTTCGTCTTTTGTCTTTCCTCCTTTCATTTCTTTTTTTACTCTTTAAGCTTTTGGATTGCTATGAGCTTTCTTCGCCTTTCTTCCTCCTTCTCCTTGAGACTTTGTATCACGAAAGCATCAACATCAAAGTCATTGTCTATTTCAAGTTCTCTAAACTCCCACATTTTTCTAATATATTTTCTCAGTATATTTGGAGGATAAAGGTCATCAAGTCTTTTGGAATTCTTGACCCTTCTTTTGATATCTAGGAACAACCAGAATTGGAAATAATAATACGAGTTCTTTTTCACTGTTGAATGCTTTGAACTCTTCAACTTCTTCTTCTTGGCAGAATCGAGGTTCTTCTTCTTATCGTGATTCTTCTTCTTCTTATTGGAATAAGAAGGATCCCTCATTTTTTAAAATTTGGAAATAGCTTGATGATCCGGTTCTAGGATATATTGGACCACGGGTCTGTGATTATTTTCTTTCATATGATCCAGGTAACTCTACGCTAAAATTTCATATCTGTGGCGTTTGATCCTATTTTGTAATCGGGTTAGAAAAGACGTAAATTCTTCTTCTCCCAAAAAAGATGCAAATTCACTCCATCCCAATCGGTTACCAATTCCATTTTTCTTTTTCTGCGGTGCTATTCTGTAGCCAGAACACCATTTTAACCATTGTTTCCAATGTTTGGCCGTTAAATCTTCAGGATTTTTACAATCCAATATCCCTTGCAAATCTAAAAATTCTTTTACATTTTTTTTGATTAAAGGGGTTGATGCTCTTGATTCTAATAAATCCTTCGCATAGGATCCCTTCATGGATCTTATTTGTTGCCAAATCTTATGAAAAACATATGCTTGAGAAATATGTTTTGTATCTTTTTTTATAGTTGGGTTGATAATTCTATTTCTATTGAATAGTTTTTTAATTGGTTAAATTTTCATCGTCAATTGCATGTAAAATTGCAAACTGGACTCGATGAGATTGAAAATGCTTATTTTAAGATCAATAACTTTTAGTTTCATCCTAAAATAAAGGACTTTCATAAAATGGGGCAATTTCTTCCTAATGAATTGAGCGCTCTTCTTTTGGAAGATAGAACCCCAAATTTTGATTTGAACCAATTCCTTTTTGAATCTCGATTTTATGTCAGGAGAAGGTTGATCCATTTTCTTTTTAAAATCAGCTTGCAACTATTGATAAATCTCTAAATTCACCAGATACTCTTCATTCATCTACTTAATTCGATCATGCATCGTGGTTGTCCAAATATCTAAATCTTCTAGATCCAGATCTAGTTCGACTTGCATTGAAAATGGTTCTAAAGGATCTTGTACAACTTCATAGCTCCATGGAACTACAAAGTGGCACAAAGTACACAGAGATCCCCCATACCAATGATGGACAAATCTTGCAGGATGAAAGTGTCTCACAGGCCTGTAGACCTGCAAGAAGGCAACCCCCAAGAAGGCCACATAGGAAAATAAGTAGATAGTCATGCAGATCGTCGATAAGTTGAAAGGCTTTCAAAGGGGTCCCTTGGGAATCCTTCAAAAGAAGAGGGTTCCACTCAAGGGGCATGCTATTTGAAAGTGTATAAAGAAGAGAGGGGGTCCTTAAGGAGGACACACATCTCCAAAATGAGTTATCATTTCCCCCAACATACAGAGGAGGACATACAGGACAGAGATAGTCCTTGATATCACTTTTCATTTGAAGAAGAGGTGAGTGCATTAGCAAATAAATGAGTGATGGCACCTAAATCATGAAGTTGTTGAATTTTATTCTTCAAGGACTTACATTCACTAGTGGAATGGTCAGGAACTCAATGGTATGCACAAAAAGAATGCTCTTCTTTATCATGTTCATGAAATTTCTTACATGTAGGAGGAGGAAGAGTAATTAAGTGGGATCTTAGAAATCGTAACAAAATACGATCTTGCTCAGATAAGGAATGAGGATCAAGAAGCAACCTTTTCTCTTGTGGATAAAATCTTGACTACTCACAAGAAGAAGACATGAAGATAACAAATAAGGGTGAATGAACCAATCCATGAGAATGGGGTTGAGAAGAATTCATGTCACTCGACCATGGCTTCCACTTAGATTGTTCATTCAAGCAACCAAGCCCCAAATTAGGCTTATGGGGTGCAAATTCTATAGGGACCTAAATTCCTTATTCATTATGCCCACAACCTTTATGCCCATAGCCATCTAGAGACAAGCCTAAAGTTGGGGTCATAATGTGTTTCCAAATCTTGAGAAGGAGGAGGATCTTCACAGAGAGAGTTGTTCTAGCAATGGGGATTATGCTCCCCTATGGGATTTCCATCATCCTTATTAACAGGACTTCCAACATTATCCTCTTTAGCATAAGCATAATCATCTTCCTCAAAAGGAGTATCAACACTAAGAACATTAAAATTTATGCTCACACTATCCCATGATACAAAAGAATAATCATCTTTGATAGTGGGTGTGGATGATGTTATCAGAAGGTTTAAGAGGATAGGGTCAAATTTATGTTCCCCACTAAAAGAATTTGTAAATTCTAGAGAACAAGAATCATCACCAAGACATGCATTCTCTTGAGAAGAGGTAGAAGGAGCAAAGTTAATATTTTTTGCTTCAGAAGGATCTTCTTCGGGGACATCTGTCTCAAGAGTATCCTTTGTAGTAGATACTGTTGGAGTAAACATCAACACATTGGAAGATACTGAAGGGATAAGATTAGGCACAACTGAAGCTTGGCTAGCAGCTACCATCTCACATAAGTGCATAGCCTCAGGGTCAACCTTGATTATGGCTACTTGATTATTGTAAATGAACTTAATATATTTATGCAAGGTAGATGGGACTACACCCATAGAATGAATCCATGATCTACCAAGAAGAAGGTTGTATGGTATTCTTTTTGACATAACATATACAAGGGTGGTACAGTAACGAGTCCCAACTTCAAAGGAAATATTATCATGCCTAGGGCTTGTCGATCAATGTTATCGAACCCATGAATGTCAACAAAAGAAGCATTAAGAGAAGATGAATCAATATTAATCTTTGGAAATAGATTAATGTTGTATACATTGAGTGTCAAACCAGTGTCAATGAGAGTATGTCTAATTCCAATGTTATTAATGTTAACTATAATCATTATAGGGTCTACTTGTTTCTACACATCGGGGGGTGGAAGTTCTTGTGGATAGAATGTAATATTCAATAAATCTGCACGAATATAAGCTATCTGTAGACATCCAAATTTGGACACTTAATTTATCCAAATTTATCACTTTTCATCTAAACATCCTCTTATCCAAGTTAATTAAGTAATATTACTATTATTTAATTAATATCCTTAATTCTTCCAAATCCCTAAGGTATTTAATTAATAATTAAATACCTTACCCTCCTTAATCCCTCTTCATCAAATGAATTAAATAAATATTACATTTATTTAATTCCTCACTTGTGATTTTCATCTAATCCTAATCTATCTCCTAATCTCTTCATTAAGGATGTGCACATGCCTAATCCTTGATTAGGATGTGTCACATCCTCCAACTTTTGCAAGTTGGCTTCTAATCCTCATTAACCCCTAATCCTCTAATTACTAATTAGTTAAACCTAATTAGTACCTTGGTCAACTCTCCCCATCCCCCAAGGAATTTTTAATTCCTTTTTATTCATCCAAGGCTCCTCTTTTCCCCATGTGAGTTTTTAATTCACTTTTATTCCTTCTAGAATCCCCTTTTCCCATGCATCTTCTAGAATCTTTGACTTGTCACATCAAGTCACATGTAACAAACTCCCACCTTTTTGGAGACCCTCTCTTATCCACTAGATTCTTCCAAGCATGTGAATTTTTAATTCACATTTATTCCTCCAAGGAATCTTCTCATCTCCCAATGTACTTCCAAGGTACATGCCCTTCCTCCACATCATGTACTCTCCTTCCACATCACCTACACATCATCCTACCTTTATCCACTTCACATTCCACATGTCAAAATGTGAGGGCTTGTGAGTCCTCAACTCACCTTAGCCCTTCATCTTGACTTTGTTGGATAAATCCCAACCATTGAATTCTCTAGAGAATTCAAGTTTCTCTATAAATACCCCATCCTCTAAGGCATTTAAAAAGACTTAGCCATTTTGCAACTAAATGCTACCATTTTGTGCACTCATCTAGCCTTCAATTACATTCACTTGCATTTACATCCAAGCATATAGTTAAGCCTTTCATCTATCCATATCAAGAGACATCAAGGAGCATACAAATCAAATCATATCAAGGGCCAACCAAGGAGTTTCAGCTGCAAGAAGGGAGGTATATCCATTTGTCATCATTTAACACTCTCCTCTTTGCATTTACAAATTCCTTAGGCTAATCTTGAGGTGTTTCCTTATGTTTTTCCATTTCATTTTAATTGCTTAGAAAGGGTTAGACATTTCGGTATCACACTATCAATGCATTAGCATCCACTAGCCTAGTAGAGGTAGGCAAGAGAATCTTCTACAAGGCTTCTTGAAGCATACCTTGATAAACTAGAGCAGACTAAAGTAAGTCCCATAGTGAGATCTTAGTTGGAGTAACATGGGGTTTCTCAACAAGATCATAATCACTAGGTACTTTAGCTCTAGGTTTAGGTAATGAAGGAAGACTTTTTTGTTTATTCATTGTATTCTCATAAGTATGGGCTATTACTCTAAAAGAGGGAGCCTTACAAAGATCAGGAGAATCACTATCAAATGGAACACTATCAATAGAACAAATCCTTTTAGGAGAAGGACTAGCTAGAGTCACATAAATGACTGGTCTCTTAGGCCCTTGAGGGGTAGCAGAGACATAGATTACATTTACATAATCATCACAACTAGTAGAATAATTATTTGAAGATATATTCTCAACATTGATCCTCAAATGTGGAGGGAGATTCATCATTCATTAATGCATCATCTCTAGAAGAGAGTGCATTAGAACAAAGATGAGATTTATCATTCCCTAATGCAGCATCTCTAGATGAAAGTGCATTGAAATGAAAGGGAGAATCATCATTCACAAATGCATCATCTCTAGAAGAGAGTGCATTAGAATGAAGAGTAGGTCTATCATTCACAAATGCATCATCTCTAGAAGAGAGTGCATTAGAATGAATAGAAGGTAGAGTAACATTAAGAAATGTATCAATGACTTCATCTTCTTGCAACAAAATATCCTCTAACGCAAGAGGAATTCCATGAGAAGGATCAAAGATACCAAGTGACATGGGAAAAGCCAAGTCACCATCACATGTAGGAAATGGAACATCATTAACGCTTTGAATAAAATAAAATATTGAACTAAAAAAATAAGTTATTAAATTCATTTTGAATATAGTAAGCTAAAGATATAATATAACAGATAAACAAGTCGGCCAAAGGCTAGCGCATTACTCCTACTTTGACAGTATGGAATAGGGTTCAGGGCAATGCCCCAAAAAAATTTGCGAGAAAGGATAAATCTTTGATTTTTCTTCCTTTTTATTTTTTTTATAAAGGGGTGTTGATGTCAGGTTCACCAAAATGTAGAGAAGGGGGATTCACTACTCATGAGTTGTCTTCATTCAAAGAGCCTCATAGGGAAAACTTCCCTAAACTACATCAAGGAATAGCACAAGAGTTCTAGAATCAGAAAGAGAAAGTCATGAATATTTTCTAGATAAATTGACAAGCTCTTGACCAAAAGAAAAAATCACAGGTCTAGGATAACAGCATAGTTTGTTGGAATCTCTCTAGCGCATTGGCTTCCATATGCACTAGAAAGCAAGTTTATCACAAAAAATAGCTAAGTGACTACTAGCAATCTAATTACTAAGATCTTCTAGAGTATTGGAAAATAACAAATTGTGATAAAGCTGAAATAAAGTGAAATAGAAATGATAAAGATAAGGTGAAGAAAGGAAATACTCATAACCATGCTAGTGATGAATCCTCTAGCATGTGAATATCTTCAACACCTACATCCATAAGATGTGGAGAAAGTGTTGGGTTGTATAGGGGTTTTCCTCAGTCATCCCACCTCCCTAGACAACCAAACAGATAGAGAGAGATAGAAATGGAATGAATGCAAGAGTGATAAAAGAAATCCCCACTCGAGGAGAATTCATATAACAAAGTGTAGGTGATAAAAGCAATCCCTGCTCGAGGAGGAGAACACATATCACATAGGGGATATGGAATCTCGAGATGCTCACAAGCACGAAGGAAGGGAGATAGAGCTAGCAAGGCTTAAGCAAGCCAAAGAGGGAAAGCAATAACAAAAGAGATGGCTACGAGAGACAAGAGAGTTGCAAAGAGTGTTGTGAGAACATGAGAGCTTGAGGTTGTTATAGCAAGTTGTATGCAGTTGTGCAAGAAAAATGCTAGGGCCAAGGTTGGAAAGAAGCTAGAGTGAAGCTAGAAGAACATAGAAGGATCCATAAGATTGAAAATATAGCATATATAGAGAGAAAAGAAGCTTCTTGGGTAGTTACAAGGAATCCCAAGCCGTTACCATTGAAAAAATTAGTTGATAAGTGGAAAACATGTACTTGAAAGTGATTGTTTGAATGTTCAAATTTTGCAAGACACTAGCGTGGCACATGGAAATTCGCATGGCATGCTAGTGTCCAAACACATCATGCTACAAAATGATGAGAAGGGGAAAAACACAAGGTTTAACGTACAACTAGTGCATGAAGGTAGCTACGGAAAAGGGGTTTAGAGCATCCTGAGAAGGAAAAGGTCTGATGCAGGGGCTAAAATGGGCCTACACAAGATGCTAAGAGAGTGGACACTAAAGGGGATACAAGAATGTATGTGAAATTACAAGGGGTGCAATTTTGTAAAATTACAGTGGGTAATAGATAGTGGTTGCTCCAAGCATATGATAGGGCATAAGATTAAATTCATCCAACTTGAGAAGTGTAAAGAAGGATCAGTTAGTTTGGGTGATACACTATTGTGAGTGTTTGTGTAAAAGGAATTTTGAGTATAGATGGTAGAAATCCTACCAAAGATGTCCTTTATGTTGAAGGTTTGAAGCACAAATTGCTAAGTGTCAGTCAAATATATGACATGGATTTAAGGTCATGTTTAATTTAGAAGGTTTCAAGATAAGAATGGAAAAACAATTGCACGAGGAATAAGGATTGATATCAACCTTTATAACCTTTGTGATGTAAAATGTCAAAATTGTCTGATAAGTCAAGTTGATGAGAGTTGGTTGTGGCATAGAAGATTAGGGCATGTAAATTTTGATTTTTTGGTAAAAGTGAGCTCAAGAAGTCTAGTAAGACACATGCCTAGGATAACTAATCCTATAAACACCATTTGTAAAGATTTCTAGTAGGGAAAAAACTTGCTAAGGCTAAATTTTTTTTTTTTAAAAGAACACTCAAGCACAAAATCATTTCAATCGATTCATAATGATTTTTGTGGTCCTACAAGGAAAAGAGGATTGAAAGGTGATAAATATTTCATGCTACTAATTGATGACTATACTAGAATGGCATGGGTGACCTTTCTACAGAAGAATTTGAAAAGTTTAATATATTTAGAGCCTTGGTTGAGAAGGAGACTGGAAGAAGAATCAAATGCTTAATTTCAAGTAGAGGTGGAGAATTCACATCAAGTTAATTCATTAAATATTGTGAAAAACGGTTATGTGCAGGATCATCATGGAAAAAATAGGCCCTTAAGTGGCGATGAAAATTCAGAAAAATCAGAGTTAGGCAGCTTGATGTAAAAAATTTAATAAGTTATCTATATTATTTCAAAAATATGTAAGAATAGAATCTATAGAAAATTGAATGTAGTTTCTAAAATACTAGGTTTATTTTTTTTTAAATATATATTTGGTGAAATTTTGAAATTTCAATGCAGTAGTACTTAAATTTTAGGGAAAAAATAAGTAGGTGTCTATTTGACCACCCTAACCACAATAAAATTATAATATTTTTTTATAAGATTTTAGATATAGGTAGAGGACTCATGTCCCGATGTGATGCATATTTTTTGTACTTTTTTTTCCAAGTAAATAATTAATTATGTTTTTTTTATTACAACTTTTAAAAAATATAAAAACTTGTATGTTTGACCACCTTAACTTGGTCAAAACTACATGAAATTCAATTTTTTTTAATCCTATAGTATGTGAAGCATAGAATGTGACGCATGTTTCAGATTCAAAAAATGTGATACTGTTTGAAAGCTATAGATGTTTTTCAATCAACCTATTAATTAAGACTTTAGTCGTAATTCAAATAAAAATGAATAATAATTATTTATTAAATTCAAAGTAAAGCATAATTTATATTGGTGGAAAGCTTAGAATCTCCTTTAAAAACCCTTTTCGTTTCATCAATTTTGGGTAAAAAGAAGTCATCAGCCACATACCCATCATATCACCACTTTTTGGCTCATCATGATCCTGTACATACCCAAACATGGAATCAAATGACAATATTTTGCACCAAGAAATCCACAATAGAATGGAATAGTTGAAAGAAGGAATATAATGGTTAAGGGTATGTCCAGAACAATGTTATGTGAGGCAAATTTGGAAAATGTGTTCTAAAAAGAAGTAGTTCATACCATAGTTTATATACAAAATAGATTTCAAATAAGAGAAAATAGTGATAAGAGTCCATATGAACTATGGTACGGCAAGCCTACATTTGTTAAAAATTTCAAAGTTTTTGGTAGCAAATGCTACAGCAAAAGAGAAGATGAAAATTTGAGAAGTTTTGAATCTAGATGTGATGAAGGAATATTTGTAGGATATTGCACACAAAGTAAAGCTTACAAGTGCTATAACAAGAGGTTGCACAAGATTGTTGAGAGCATCAATGTCAAGGTTGATGAAGATATGAAATAGGTTAAGCCTAGTAGAAACAACCTTGAAGTTGAATCAAAAGATGAAGAAATTTTTGCTAATGAAAAAGAGCCTGAAGAAGTACATGAAAGAGCACCTACAAGATATGTCCAAAAGGATCATCATGTTGATCAAATAATAGGCAATAGAAATGATGGTGTTTAGAAAAGGAGAAAAATTTCAAAGAGAAAGGAACAAGTAATTTTTTCTCTCTTGTCTCAAACTAAACCTAAAAGATTTGTTGAAGCCAGCAAGGATGAGAGTTGGATAACAACCATGAAAGAAGAGATAAGTCAGATTGAGAAAAATAATACATGGGAATTGGTTCCTAGACCCCCAAGAAAAGATGCAATAGGTACTAAATGGGTGTTTAGAAACAAGCTTAATGAGGATGGAGTTGTAATAATAAAAAAAGAAAGGTTAGTTTGCAATGGGTATGCACAAGTTGAAGGTATTGACTTTGAAGAAACATTTGCACCAGTTGCAAGATTAGAAAAAATAAGAATGTTTCTTGAATTTTTTAGTTTACAAAGGGTTTAAAGTGTATCATATGGATGCTAAATCTGCATTTCTAAATGGAAACCTTGAAGAATAATTTTAGATTAAACATCCAAAAGGTTTTCAGCTATCAAAAGATGATGATTATGTATGTAGATTAAAGAAAGCATTATATGGTCTAAAACAAGCTCCTAGAGCTTGGTATTCAAGATTGGATCAGTATGTACAGGGTGATCCCACAATAGTGGTTTACACTTTTTGGCCAAACTTGACATTGAAATGATTTTTTTTAACTAAATCTTCACTTTCAGGAACCTATAGCTACTAAACTATGAGGAATTTGAAGATGATGCAAACTAGTGATTTGTGACATTTTTTCTATAGATTCTAAATATTATTTTTTACAAAAATTTAGAATCAAATTACATTTATTTTTCCATCTCCTTTGAAAACTAGTTTTTGATAGTAAAAACCATTTTTAAAGAGTGATGTGTACTTGCTAACACAATTTTTTTCTATGAAGGATTAAATTCTAATTTTTCCGAATTTAGATTTGTAACTATGATATCTAGTGTATGCAATCGGTTTCATAATGTTTTATTAAATGTTTTTTTCTTAATTAAGTTTTGAAGTCAAACCAATTACAATTTAGATATAACTTTACTTTTTTAACACAACTTTTTTTGTATGTATCGAAATTCTTTTTTTTTTTGGATCAAGGACATCAATATCAAGTGCATAGATATTTTTTAGATTTTTTTTTATAATCTACTATTTTTTCCACATATGCAGAATAGAGAGCCTAATTTTTGGTGAAAAACCTACATTCACAAAAGTAAAAAATAAATATAATAATAAAATTAAATATTTAAAATTATACTTTTTGAGAAGCTTATAATAAGGACTACATACTTACAAAAAATAATTTTTAAATGAATTCATTTGATCCCGCAAAAGGTAAATCAAAAGTGGTTTTTTATCAACATTTGAATAGGTGTAAAGGAGACTCCATTATAGGTATGGTTTAAAACTAGTAGGGTTCTATCCAAGGGGGTTTGATATAAGGTGGTTTGATCAAACCCTCTTCAACTGGAATCCTTTAAATGGAACTTTTCAAGGCTTAAATCATTATATTTTCTAAAAATATGTGATTTAAGCAAAAAATAGGATGTCCTAAAAAGTGTAAACCACTATTGTTGGATCACCCTACAACAACAAAGATTCAAGAAAGGATGTACAAGTAGCAATTTTTTTTTCAAATCAAAAGGTGAGCACATGATTATTGTTGTTGTATATGTGGATGAAATCAAAAAAGATAAAATGTGTAAAGTATTTGCTACACATATGTAAGATGAATTTGAGATGTCAATGCTAGGAGAGTTATCACTTTTCCTTGGTTTACAAATTGCACAAACTGATGATGGGATATTCATCAATCAAACTAAGTATGTTAAGTAAATGCTTAATAAATTTGGAATGGAAGAAATTAGACTAGTTAGTACCCCCATGATAACTGGATGTAAATTAAGCAAGTCAAATGAATCACTAGATGCAAATCAAACAATGTATAGGTCAATGATTGGAAGCTTGTTGTATTTAAATGCATCAAGGACATATATTATACAAGTAGTGTGTATGGTATCAATATTTTAAGATGCTCCAAAGTAGTCTCATGTCAATGTAGTAAAGAGAATTTTTTAGATATTGTGGACACCGATTTTGGTATCCAAGGGTTCTCTAACTCTTCTAGGGTTTTTCACCTACAAGGAGAGAAATCGACCCAAAATGCATAATTTCTACACTCAAATTCAATGTAAGGATGGATGCAATATGCCTAAATATAATGTATAAATGAAATAAATTGATAAATATGTTGATTATTAATACAAAACTATTGAAATGTAGGATTTTTGAAAACACATTGTGATATGCAAACATGTGATAATGACCTAGAAATGTAAACAAAACTTGAAAGAAAGTTACGAAACAGAACATGTGCACTTGGAGGCTAAAAAAGAATGGAATGAAGGTATGAAATCCTGAAAAACTTGATGCATAATCCAACTGGGACACTTGTGCCAATCTAAGCGACTTAGTCCTAGATCTAGAAAAACTGCCCCAGAGCTCGTTTCAACCAAATGGGTATCCAAATTTGTAGAAACCTCAAGAAAATAGGTTCAATGGGACTAAGTCACCACTATTGGTGACTTAGTTCACTTCTAAATTTTTGAAAATCCGAAAGTGGAAACAGAAGCCCTCAATCTGCACTTCGGTTTCTAACTAGTGTTTGGTTCTAAAACTCTGATTTTCAAGCCTCAAAGTGACTTTTAGTGAATATTTTGGCTTTGCAAACAAGGAGAGGTCTTCAAAAACTTTGCAAACTATCCTTCAATGATCTTCAAACCTTCAAAGTACCTAAATTTTCAAACACACAATGAAAGGGAAAGAAATGTTGGATGTTAGGGCATGGGGATTTGCCTTGGTCAAACCCCTTTTTAGGTAATTAAACCAAAATAAAGAAACAATGTAATGAAGCATAAAACAATGGAGTTAGAGACTTAACATGATGATTGATCTTGATTTTCTACAACAAAATATGAAGAATCTTCCCTTGAAAGTCTAAAAAATGCTATCTTGATGACAGAATGGTAAAAACCCTAACTTGCTTGACTTGAGATGGAAGATAAATGATGAATGAAAAATGATTAGGTTTTGAATTATGGTTTAGAGGTTTGTATTTATAGTAAATTCACCTAATTTTCTTGTCAATTTAATCCCCAAGGCCGACATGAAGGAAAAATAAACTTAAATTCCAAATTTTCCCACTCAAACCTTGAAATTAGCCCCAATGGGACTAAGTCACTAGGATAGGTGACTTATTCCCACCTGGATGGGACTAATTCACCCAAATGGCTGACTTGGTCCCATAGGGGTTATTTTTCCACCTAGATTGTCGGGGAGTGGAGAAATCAAGCTTCTAGGTTGTTCTAGTTGGTTCTTTGATCAAATTAAGCATTGGGATGCACAATATGGGGCAACAAGGGCCTATTAATGATTATGTAAAGGGTAATTAGGGCTTGGGACACAAAATTCAATGTGAAAGTGTGATTAAATACACTTTACAACACTAAAATGAGGTCCACGCAACCTAGAAAGGCACAACATCCAATGTGAATGTGTAAGACACATTACAACACTGGATTAGAATTAAGTTTAATTCACAAGCCTTCTAGATTAATGTGAGAATGCCATTAAATACATTTTGTAACATTGAATTAGGGAAATATGGGTTCATTAAGTCTAGAAAGGCATGAAATTCTCTTACAACACTTTACAAAACCTCTGCAAGACATTGTTAAATGTATTTTATTTAGTTTACAAAGGTCCAAGAGCTAGTGTGGATGTGTAAAATATCTCACAACAACAAATCAAGGCCTCATTAAGTCCAATTTTTCATCAATTATTCCCATATCAAGCAACGTATACACTTTTTGGTGACACATTAAGCCCCCACTTTAGTGAGAGGATGAACTTGCTTCAAACTCACACTAAAATTGTAGACATCCAAGAGGGGTCCAATCGTACTAATGTGGATGGCAAAGAATGAAAAAGATCAAGGCATCGGTCAAGCCCCCAAGATCCAAGATCCTAAGTCATACCAACATAAACACAAGAAGACATGCACAAGGTGAATGATATGCAGCAAGACACGATACATGATCATACAATGGAAAGAACTAGAAGGAAGAGAAAAGTGAAAATTAAAAAAAAGGTGGATCAATCTTTGACCATTTGTCCAACATGTTGTGGATCAGATCTAGGTTGTTTGTCCAAAAATGTATACTCACTCTGAGGTGATGAAACTCTTGGTTGTTTGTCGGGTGAGAAGGCCTAAAAGGTGAGGAACATACACTCGTGGCCATTATGCACTCACACACACGTAGGTGGCTATGGGGAAAGTCATGCCTCAAAATGGGCTTCCCGCTCAACCATACCAAAGTTATACCTCCTGATAACTTTAATAAGGAACCACAATGAAAATTATTTTCGAGCTCTATGAAGTAAGCAAAACTTTGTATGCTTGACACTCATAGACATTGTAAATGCAACATGGTGTAAGGAATGTTCAAAGGTATTTTTCTTAGTTCATGCAAGGTATCATCTTAGGGGACATTATGGTTAACATCTCCAAGAGAGGATGTGCCAAATAACTAGCATGCTCTTGGAGGGAATCAAGCCCAATAATACCACCAAGAAGAGGATGCAGCACAAGAAGAAAGAAATTGCACAATGAAATGTGAGTGTCAATGTATGCCCCCACTTTAAAGTAGTTGCTAACACCATTACTGTGAGCAATTGCTTTAAAGTAGAAGAAGAGGATATGAGAGCTTACTCAAAAATCCCTATGCCAAGTCATAGGTTTCCTATAAGCTACATCATGAAAAAGGTAGTATGTTGCATGTGAGCCAACTTAAGGCATGTCATCCACATCCCAAGATTGATCTTATATGTTCATGAAAGGTTAATGGCTAGCCAAAAGAAGCAATGAAAAGTGATATACGAGCACAAGGCTATCTAACCCCCTTGCCCCCACTTAGTGCAGGACAAAGATGAGGCGAAATGATTGATGAAATGCATGCTAGAGTGAAAATTAGTATCAATTAGAGGAATTAGGTGTCCCCACATAAGGAAGAACACCAAACTCTAGAAAATATTGGATTTTACTACTCAAAGCCTTACATTCATTAGTAGAATGACATGAACTCTATGATAGGCACAAAATGAATTTTTTATAATAAAATTTCTTTCAAGTTTTTGGAGGGAGGGATATCAAGTGATCTTGGAGGAGTCTCGACAAGATACCCTCTTGATCAATGATATAAGGTGGTCCTATAGTTTGCAACAAAGACACCTCTTTCTTAGTACCAGATGTCATAACTACGCAAGACTGTTTAGATTGCGAGATTTTGGGATCTCCTTTATAAGAGGGTGTAAAATCTAATGAATTCAATTCATTAGTGTTTTTCTAGATGACATGGACATTAAGCGAAGATGTACTTTTTTGCAAAGAATAACCATCAAGACCACTATTTTCTATGAATTCAAGATGCACAACTGTTAAAGTTGTCTTAGAGGGGTGTTTGGTGATAGTGTTGATGTTGAGTGAGGGCTTGTTTATTTCTATCAAAGGGAAATAACCAAGACCATAAGTCATTTCTTGCATGTTAGGTTTGATGGGGACACAGATACCTTTTTCTCTAGCACCACATCCTTTTCCACTATAGCCAAGTTGTTTCATAAGTTCATAAGATTTTCCATAAAGCTTTTTCATTAATTTTGGATCAGGTTGTTGGTAATTGTTGTATTCATCAAGGTTGTTGTGTAATTTGTTATGTTTTGGTCTAAAGTAATTGAGGTGGATGCTTTCAAAGGGTCTTCCAAGTTTTTTGTTGTCATGACTGTATTTTCATTTCCCTCATTTGAATATTTGTTTATGATCTAGTACTCACCCATGAGTGTTGGTGTGAAGTTTAAGGAACCCCAATCATCATCTAGTTTGTTTTTTTGTTGTACGAGTTCCACTTGTGTAGTTGATGTTGATGTGTTCAAGGGGTTTTCTTTTTTTTTCTCAAGTTGGAGGACACTATAAGGCTTAGGATCAGCATCAAGTGTGTATACTTTGTTGTTGTAAATGTATTTCATTTTACGATGAAGAGTAGAAGGCACACCATTCATTGCATGAATCGATGGTCTGCCTAAAATGAGATTATAGGAAAGATTGTTAGGCATAACATGAATTGGTGTATCTAATGTAGCCTCCCCAACTATAAGAGGCAAAGTGATCACACCAAGTGATTTTTTTCCTACATTGTCAAATTCCTAGATAGACAAGGAGTCAGGTTGAATTTCTAATTTTTCCACATGTAACTTATCCAAAATATTTACACTACACACATTAAGGGAGGAGCCATTATCAACAAGGGTTCGCTTTATCCCTATTATTTTGTATTGAGATAGGATTATGAAAGATTCTTTTTTTTTTTGCACTTCCAAAGAGGGGAGTTCACTTTGGTGGAAAACAATGTCAGCATTCAATCCTTGAA
>VDFB02353493.1:329471125-329499220 GCA_007258455.2 Sequoia sempervirens
AAGCACCTTTTTCTTAGTGGTCTCCTCAGAAAATTTTTGGATTATTATAGTTCTGCATTAGGAGACACATTTTGTTTGGGATTTTCCAAGACCCACTTTACACACTTCTTCCTAAGGAAGTGAATAGTTGACACATGACAGAAAATAGGAAATTAATAATACAAAGAACAAGATAACAAATTAAGTATTATTCTACCACTTTGCAGAGACGTACTCTGAATTATAATGAAGTAATAGACCATTGCAATAGAGCAAGCTCCCACTTACCGTGGAGCAAGATACAACACATCATGGTGATGATATGATCTGACTACTCTAAGAAATTAAGCTTAAATGCTTAATAACACCAGGATAAAGCTAACTAATTGTGTGTTTGACTCTCATCCTAACCAGCCAAGTACTACAACCTAACCATCCAACCCCTGCAACAGAGACATACTCTGAATTACAATGACGCAATATACCACTGCAATAGAGTAAGCTCCCGCTTACAATGGAGCAAGATACAACAAATGATGGTGATAATATGATCTGATTGCTCTAAGAAACTAAGTTTAAATGCTTAATAACACCAGGATTAGGTAAAGCTAACTAATTCTATGTGTGACTCATCCTAACCAGCCAAGTACTACAACCTGACCATCCAAGCTCTGCAACTGAATCAAACTAACTTTAGAGTCATCCATGATCATGTCTGCCAAATTTAGTGTGGGATAAGCTAAGCTAGTAAGGCGCATGGTTTGAATGCTAGCCTCAATTGTGGAGAAACTCTCCAACAGAAGAAAAGAAACCAATTGCCAAAGGAAAGCAATTCCATATATATATATGTGTGTGTGTATGTGTGAGTAAAATGTTAGACTACACTTATTAAGATGGTCAATCATGGAGAAAACCCCTAGCAAGTTATACAGAACTATTGTCAAAGGTAGACGATCTCAATGAGCTAAAGTTCATATCTAATTTAAGACAATGGCTCCAATATAGTCAACTCTTCCATTTGACTAATTCAAGGAATAGAAAACATGATGCCATATATATGTATATGTGTATATACAAGCAAATCTATCATGTACATTTTTAACACTTAAAACATAAACAAGTAAAATATGTTGGGATCATAATGGCAATGGTTCGGTAAGCCAAAGGGTGATTTAATTTGATAGACACAAAGATGTGAGGAGATAGTAGCTCAGTCATAAAACAAACTAAAGTGCCAGTAAATGTGTCATATTGAAATTCTAGTTGATCTGTACTTGTTAATTAAAACTTCTTAAATCTTTTAGATGGTATTAACATGTTACTATTATTATATAGCAAAGGCACTAGGATATCCTTTCCTGAGCCCATATCTGCAGTCAGTGGGATCAAGTTATACAAATGGAGAAAACTTAGTAGTTGTAGGTGCAAGCGTACGAGGCACCAACTTCATTTCCCCTCTTTCTCTTACTGTTTAGATCAATCAATTCAAGATCTTCAAGCAGCAGGTTCTCTATACCATCTAGCAATGGGGTCTATTTTCTACATACTTTGATGTCAGAGTAGTTTGTTTGCACTGCATTAATTTGCAAGATTCTTCTGGGTTAGACTGCTAGATTGTTCCTTGTTTAATACATCTGAATTAATGTTTTAAGCTCTTTTCATTTTAACAATTTACCTAAACTTTTGTCATTGATTTTTTGTGCTTCAGGTCCTCAGATCTTTCTTCCAAGTGAAGAGGCATTCAGGCCAGGGATTTACATGATATAAATATGGGGAAATGACTTTACTTATAGCTATCAAACTCTCAAACTCACCATAGCCCAGGTCCAACAGACTATTCTTCCCAACGTTGCCAAATCTATCGCTAGATCTATCATGGTACATACATCTAACTCTAAACTTTAAGCTAGCTATACATATTCTTACGTTTTTTCTAGTTTTTTAATCCAAATGAGTTAAAACAAATCAAGTTTATAAATAATTAAACATAAAATTCAAAACAAGATAAGAGATATTTTTGCATTGAAAATAAAATTTAAGTAATATCTAAAGGTGGGATTGACAAGAACTGTACAATGAATGAGAAAGGACAATCTTGGTGAAGGATGTTGGGCCCCAAGGGTGTGGTCCCTTTGGACCAACATGGGTGCTCTACATCCTTCAACCAAGCAGTGCAGTTGTATAACAGAATGCTTCAAGTAGCACAGGCTAAGGTTCGCAAACAGCTCCCACAAGCAAACATTGTCTATGTCAAAACCTATGACATTCTCTATGACTTCATCGCTAGTCCTTCTAACCATGGTACATATAACATCTTAAATACGCACTGCCTAAAAATTCTTTGTTTTTTTCTAAGTATTTACTTCTTTTAGTATAAATGAAGATATAATTGCTTAAGAAATATATAATGTTGTATATAGAAACATAATCTTATATGTTTAGATGCAATTTTGTAATGAGTTTTTTTATCATATATTGTTACTTTGAATATGAAATCCACACAAGCAAATATTCCAGGACTCATTTTCCTTTTTTCAACCTTCAATTCAAAACCTCATATCAACACCCTCACACAAGATTTTTAGACAGATTCAAAGATTATTATGTTACAAATTGATCTTTTGGCATGCATTTGTGTGGTTGGATTCAAGGAAACTACAAAAGCTTGCTGTGGGGTAGGAGGGAAATATAAGTAACACTACACTTTGCAGAGATACAATTTCCAACTACCCAAAATTCAAATAGAGTCTGGATATTTGATGTCTATTTTCAGGTATATCCTTCTCTAGCAGTTTGTTTTAGTATTTTGGCATCTCCACCAAGATTACAATCTGATTTGAATGTCTTAGACCACTACAAAATGGATAATTCTAAAAGTTGTGCTTGGTCAAATCGATAAACAATTATGCAGGGCAAGAATGTGTTGAAAGATTTTAATATAATTGAGGAAGCTCTAGGGGAAAATCTTGTATTCGTGAAGAACTTCACCATCAATGTCCCAAATAATATCCTAGAGATGCACTTTTCTTAGGCTGGTAAAGGAACATGTTGTGAGTCTCAAGAAGAAATCTATGGACCTTTGATATCAACTATTATAGTTGATCCTGGTAAGTAAAATCTTTGTGTAAAAATTATTTATTGTTTCCCATTTCCCAAGAATGCCAAGGGAATAGCTTGAATTCTTTTAATCATGTAGTAATTACTTAAATTATGGTGTTCTAATAAATTTCTTGTTATCCCTCCATTTTCTGCTGGTATCTGATATTGCTGAATATCTATCTGGCAGAATTCAAGTACCATATTCCAAAGAACATTAGCAATATTAAAATAGCTATAATTATTGTTGTAGTGGTGACTTTGGGCATTTTGTTGATTATTTCTGCAATCTTTATCAAGAAGACAAAAATGTGGGAAAACATCTTCAACTCTGTGAGTAATTTTCAAAATTGATACCATCTAATTCCATCAATGTTTTTTCTTTATGACTTACAATTCATTTGTGAGTTATTCTTGTATGTGGTTGGAGGCTTAGCAGAATTAAAGAAAATGATAGGCAATCATTTCAGCTTAAGGTTGCAACAAAAAAATTTGATCCAAAAAATAATATAGGAGAAGGTGGATTTGGTACGGTTTACAAGGTATATTGATATGCATCCTAAAATTTCAGTTGAGTTTACATGGTCAATAAAATCATGAAACACATGCATAGCATTTATATTGGTGCTTCTTAGAGAAGTATGAAATGCTTATTAAACTATTATTGTAAGTTTATAACGGAGAATCTCTATTGTGCAAGGCATACTAACTAGTGGAAGAAAAGTAGCAATAAAGCAACTGTCACACTTGTCCAAACAAGGGAATCGCGAGTTTATGATTGAAGTAACCACAATATCTGCGATGCAACATCCAAATCTTGTTAAAATTTGTGGATCTTGTTAAAATTTATGGTTGTTGTGTAGAAGGAGGAGAGCTTCTCCTAGTATATGAATAGATGGAAAATGGCAACCTTGCTCAAGCTTTATTTGGTAAAGCCATCCTATGCCTATATCCAATTCCACTGGACATAAAACCCATTGTTCATTTGCTATAAACTATTAAGTCCTAATTCTCATTTTTGTCTCTGACAGGTTGCTATAACCATGGGTGACCCTCCATATAGTGAGCCTGTACAGAAAATTAGAAAAGCACAGTTGGGTATAAGCATTCACAATGTCTACTGTGTTGATGCCAATGGCCTTGTACTTAAGGAGGACAAACTTCACCTAACAACAAAGTCTCAGGTGAAACTAGGAAAACTCTTGGCAGATACATATATATAAAATGGATCTAGTACTCAATGCAGATCTAATGGTTAGTGAGAAACATATTTCTCTTTTTGCAGTATCAGATTGTGAGCATTTGCTGCCCTATAATCTGAAGTGAAACATAGTTAAGTATCCACTATCCTTATCAATGATGATGCATATGCTTTTAGTGATTATGTACTATTCTTTATAAACCTGCAAAGAAACAATGAAATTAATAAGAAAAAATAGTATTTTCTATTTGGTTGATAAAAACATTGAAGTTCTACAGAAGCTGCTTGAGTTCAAGAAAATCCAGTGTAAAATGATATCAACTATTCTGTCAGTCTTTGGCAGGAACTTCGCTGCCCTGCAGCTCTTGTTTTATAAAGTTTATACATTGAATGATTTTACTTATTATATATATATATTTTAACTAAAAATAATAATTTATAAAAATGGCACACAAATATTCGGTGTACCCAATTGCACACCTAAAGTGTAATAGCTAGTTTATTTCCCTCTTCTCCTTATTTTCCCTCCCTTATTCGACATGCATTTTCCTTTTTCCCTCATTTTTTAACGATTTCTTCCATAGAATACCGGAAATATGACCTACAATGGACACTCATTGATAGAATTTGTGCCACAAAGAACATCCACTTACATTAGCCAGCATCATTTGCACTATGTGGAAATGACTGTAAGGGGAAACACTAGATTTCTCTGGCCAATGCCAAGGTGTCAGGTCAAGATACTGTGAGTTTTTAACTTTTTTATGCATGCATTGCTTTCAACTACACCATTTTCTCAATTATGTGACCATACTGATTTGTGTTGCTTACAGACCTACTGCACGAACTTTTGAGACATGAGAAGCAAGCAGGCATCAAACTAGATCTAGATTTTGATGTCTTTATGAAGGTAAGTACTTCTTCCAGAGGGTTGTTTTTTATTAGAAGTTCCTCAAATGAAATCTTTCTTTATGATATCTGCCACTTATTGCACACTGAGTTGCACTATGGCCACAAGAAACAATAATTGAGGGCCAGAAGACTAGCCTTATCATAGACTATGTATTGAAGGTTTGTTTTCAAAACTTTTATATTAAGCGGTACAAATTCTTCATAGATTTTAAATATTAAGATTATTCACCTGGGTAACTGCGCCTTTATGCGTTGTAGCTTCTGGGACTGGAAATTTGTGCTGATAAAATAATAGGAAATCAAATGCATCATGAAGTCTCTGGAGGTCAAAAGAAGATTCACTACAGGTGACATATCCAAGGAAATGAGCCACCAACAAGGTAGAAAGCCTCTCCAATCTTTATTCAGTACTTGTACTTACAAGCATATTAGATGATAGGTGTAGTAATCATGATATTTGTATATAGTTAAACCAATAGTTATCAATCAACTAACCTTCTTGGACTATACCCTTTAAATTGGGATGTTGCTAAAGCTTAACTAGTTCTATTCATAAATTCATACTACTTAAATAGGCTCATTCCTCTGCCTATGGGGAACATTTTGAAGCAGAGAAGGCTCTTTAAAACATTTAGTGATACATATTTTTGTTGTTTAGGTACATAAGAACCTTAAACACCTTTGGAGATACTTGTATTGGCCAACCACACAGAAGAATGATTATGCTTCTATTATGTTCTATTGTGCATGCAACCAATCTACGCCCTTATATTAGAATCTTTGCTTATACTAGAAGTTTCCAA
The DNA here is from genome assembly GCA_007258455.2 of Sequoia sempervirens. Classification (NCBI taxonomy): domain Eukaryota; kingdom Viridiplantae; phylum Streptophyta; class Pinopsida; order Cupressales; family Cupressaceae; genus Sequoia; species Sequoia sempervirens. The sequence goes on from VDFB02353493.1 coordinate 329,477,117, forward strand.
TGCCTTATTGACCATGGGAATCTATCCTATACATTTGATAAGTGATATGCCTATGATTCAGTGTTAGCATAGTTGCATATTTGTATAAATTAGTTTTTCAAAATGGTTTTCTTCACTCTCTATGACAATACCATTGATACAATTATAGATACAGAGTTGTTCTTCTATACCTTTTAGACACATTATGGATTCCATATAGCATTATTTTGGATTGGGAATCTCAATTACATAACTGTTATTGCCTATTAGCTCTCCTAACCCATAATCACAAGAAGAGCATCAAGAAGGAAGCTTGCTGGACCATTTCAATCATAACCACAAGAAACAAAGAACAAATTCAAGTCTTTCTATTTGTTATCTAGACTAGAGAAGTATCTTTGTTGAATGGTGTGAAATTAAATTATTTTAAGGTTTGCTATTTGTTAATGTATATTTTGGTTTTCAGGTTGTGATCAATGCAAACATCATTCCTCCACTTGTTCAGCTCCTTCAAACTGTTGAGTTTGATATTAAGAAAGAAGCAGCATGGGCCATATCAAATGTAACTTCTGGTGGTACAAATGAACAAATCAAGTATGTATTATTTTAACATATAATTGCATGTATATAAATATATTATTAATGTACTGGGATTATCTGTAAAAGTACAAATCTTAGGCTTACAATGTTAGGATGTCGTTCCATTGTGCTTACAATGTTAGAATCCATAGCTTGTTTGAAAGCACCTAATTTAGGCTTTTAGCCATAGCAGCATGGTAGTGAATTGCTTGATAAAATGCTTTGGTAGATGGGGTTTGGCTCAACCCTAGGATAGTAGGGGCCCACCCAACCCTTCCGATCGCATTTGTTTCCTGTTTCCTTTGATTCAAGGGTTGATGGGGTTTGGATCAACCCTAGGATGTCTTGCTTTGAGCTTTATTAGATACCAATGCTGGAAAACTATTACTCTAGTTTTTCTATTTTCATGCAGTTTCAAGCTCTAATACTTTTGTCTTTTATATCTTTTCTCCTATGTTGCAAAATCACTTATTTATATTGTGTTGATGTTTAAGAATTGAACATAGTTTTCTTATTTTTTGGATGCTTCAGTAGAGAATATAGGTTTTCCTTCCATTTAAGGATTGAAACAAGATATAATGTAGGTACAATGTGCTATATGTCTAGATCCATTCAGATGGAAAATGTCTTACCTCCTGAGAATGGTGGTGGCATGTGGCAATGGGTTTTTGGAAAGAGTGTTGTAAATATAGAATTCATTAATGTGGGATCCCAGGATGACTTTGTTGGAGTGGCATCACCATCTCTTTCTAGAATTCTTTTGGTATGTGATCTTAACCTACTTGCATCTATACTTGTTCTCCCTAGAGTAGGGAGTGCAATGCTTATTTTTTCTTAGATCTGAGTTGAATTCTATTAGCAATGAATAACATTTAATTTCTAACTTGTGGAAAATTTTCTAGATTAACCTAGCCACTTTCAATGGAGAAATTATTTGTTAGGTAACTTTTATTTATGTTCTGACAACAAGTTGATTTTAAGTTGGATATTTTGTGGACTCAGTTTAGGTTGTTATGCTTGTTTTTTGAAACTGAATTTGTGTAATGATCACTGCAGCCAGATGCATTCATTTGCTCACTTAATGATGTGACGGTAACAACTATGGTCAATAGGAGAGTTTTTCTTGAGATATTTGGTGGTGAGGTAATCCAATGCTGATTATTCACACTCATGCATTATATGTCATGACTGATTTTCTTATATTGATTTCTTCTTAGAGATATGAACTTTCAACCTGTTGTTTTTGTATGTTACTTAACAATGCTTCTATAATGCCAGGGAATTTTGAGGCAGAATTTAGTTGGGTGTGGCCTTGCATTTATAGCTGTTGGAGGAACTCTTAGGTTATGATCTCTTGTTATAATAAGAGTTGGAGAATTCTTCATTATCTCTCTGCTCAGTGGCTGTGATACATGCAATTGTGTTGTACAAAGTTGATTTTAATATTTTTCTTGTGAATATATTGAAAAACCCTCTAAAATTATACTATATTAAAGGATTATATGTTTATGGTGCATACTCTATTGTCTGATGTTGTTTGTTGATGTATATGATGCTCAGTTTAAGGAAGAAAAAATAATCTAAAATATAGGAAGAAGTCACCAGTTGATCTTTCTTTTCAATTCTCAAGCCACTTGAATGTTTGTTGTATTTTATTTTAAAGGGTATTTTGTACTTTGTAGTACCTAGAGGTTTAGGTAAAAACTAAAAAAAATAGAGAAACTGTAACATGGTGGGCATGAAAGAGAAGATGCAGAGTTGTGATATTTTTTTTTTGTTTTCTGTTCTTATATGGCCATGCCAAAGTCTTATATGAGCTTTGTCTTTTGGTACAAGAATATCAATTAAGGTTACAAACAAACCGAGTGCTTAATTACTGGGAGCCAATGGTCATGACGATGGTCCTAGGGTGGGTTCCTTTTAACATCTTAAGATGCTACATTGTACTAATTTTTTTTTTCTCATCTCATTTTCTAACACTCTTAGCAACTAAAGCTCTAAGAAATTTCTATCCATTTGGCATACTCTTCGTAGTGGTGCACTATATTATTCTTTGTAGTAATTTTGTGTCCATTCTTAGCATAATTCTTGAAATGCCAAGTTCCTTACTATTTTATGTTCATATCATTTTTTTTTCTTTTCAATTTGTAACCTGCTTTGTTTTAACCTATTGTAGATTAGAACATGCATCAAAGAAGGAACAAATAGAATATCATTGCAAGCATATGACCCTTGGTCTTTTGTTCTAGTTGTAAGAATTATGTGTTGTCAGACAGTATCATTGAAAGCTATGGAGTATCACAAAGGATAAAATGTGGTTGTTAGAAGCTCTTTGTTTCACATGGGCATAGTTGTATAATGGAGAAATGACAGTTGAAGGCATTGTTCTAGTTTTATCATAAGTCGACATGCATTTCCTCCAAGATAAACATTTAGATAGCTTTTGAATGTGCCTTATCAAATATAATTGTATCAAGTGGTACTGTTGTTGATGTTGCACCTTTTAGTCTTATCACCATTGAATCCATTACTAAGCAAGCTCACAGTCATATTGCAGATTAGTGTTCTACCATAGTCACTGTAATGGGAAATCTCACAAAATCTTTGAAACAGGTAAAGGATATTGCCATATTGTAAAAATATAAATGTGCTTATTATTAGATCTTGGCTGTATTTTCATTTTAATAACTGTATTTTCATTTTAATAAACATATTCTAAAACCCTCATTGAAATCTTATTTTTAGGTTGCAGCTCGTCAAATTGGACATGTGAACATGCACTCTTTACTTTCATCTGACCATGACCAATGAGATTTCTAGATAGGAATTTTTCATCCTTCTCATTTGAATCCTTCCAATCTTCTCTCAAGGGTTGTCCAGCTAGAATGGGAGGGCAAGGCTACTCTAAATTGGACAATATATGCACCACAAATAATATAACTACATTTACTATATATTTTCATGTCTTTTCTCCCTTCAATGTTTGTAGCATTTGTACTGTATCTTGGATTTGTCTTCCATGGCAACCAAAGAGTGCAATGAATGATTTATTTCTTGGATCTTTGTTTATACAGTTGTATGTTGTTTGCAATTCCTTTGGTTATGCAGCTATTTGTTTGTATATTCTTTCTTTTTCATGCAATACAATTTTTTTTTTGAATATCTATGATATTTGAGCTTTATATGCATAAAGTTGTTTGTTGATTATATTTTTTTTCATGTTAATCCAATACAAAAAAAAAAATTGAATATCTATGATATTTGAAGTATATATGCATAAATTTGTGAGAATTAATTAAGTTAAATTTGATTTATAACTCGAATCATTGATTGACTCAAATAAATGACTAAACCATGACTAAATAAATGACTACTATGACTAAAATAAATGAATACAATGACCAAACATATGACTACAATGACTAAATATATGACTACCATTACTAAAATAATGACTAAATATATGACTAAAGTAATGACTAAATTAATGACTAAATATATGACTAAAGTAATGACTAAATTAATGACTAAATATGTGACTAAATTAATGACTAAGTATATGACTAAATATATGGCTAAATAAATGACCAGTTAACAAAAATCAATGACTAAATTAATGACTAAATATATGACTTAATAAATCACTACCATGACTAAATAAATGACCAATTGACAACAATCAATGACTAAATTAACGACTAAATCAATGACTAAATCAATGACCAAAATAATGACCAAATTAATCACCAAATCAATGACTAAATCAATGACTAGATAAATGACTAAAATAGTTTAGTCATAAATTTGGTCACGTTATAAATGACCGGAAATAAACTACTAATGGTCACGTGACCAAAATTAGTCATTTATATGAAATTTTTAGTAGTTTATTTAGTCATATATTGTTGTTTTTGTACTAGTGTAATGTCTCGGCGAGTGACCTTCGGTCTCGCCGATAACACAATGAGGACTTTGTCGGCATGAAAATTGGATTGTCTCAGTGACACACAAGATGGATAAAGTCTTTCGGTAAAATAAAGTGCACTATGTATGAGGTCTCCCCAATGTCGGTATGTTACGACAACCCACATAAGATAAAAGAATACATCGGCGAGAGAGCCAATTTGTCACAGCGACTCAAGATGAATGAAGATTTTCGGTGAAGCAAAGTCTAATTTGTGAGATGTCTCTTCGATATCTCAAGGTTATAGCGAAACAAATGAAGTGAGGAAGCACGTTTCGGTAAGAAAATTTCTTATGTCTCAGCAACTGGGAGATGGCGTTCGGGGTGACTCTCGGTATAATGAAGCATTATCTACATGATGTCTTCTCGACTCGGATAAGTCATGACGAAAGCGAATAGAACCAAGGGGATGACTAGCGATTGAATTGCCTTCAACATAACCATGATATATCTCGCCGACTATTTCATTGGTGACTAATGAAAATTCAAACACTATGGTTGACATGAAATGAGCCTGAATACTACGATTGGCCGACATGAATTTGAAGCGATGTGTTTCCTGATGCTGGTGTATAAATATGCATTCCCAATTGTAAATGAATCATCAGATCTTAGAATAGATACAATAGATTAGGAATGGACACAATAGAATAAAGTTCTCATTCCAAAGACTATGTTGCATGTTTTCAAATGGCGATTTCAATGAAATTCAGCTGGTGTGGCAGTTTATTCCTGGTATCAATTTTCTGTTGAGTTTATTGAAAAGTATTGCTAAGTTGTCTCCAAGTTGATTCTTTCTAGTTGTTTAAATTGATGTAACAAGTTTATTTTCAGTTTATCAGTTCACATCTGATGTATTTGTGTGGTTAATTAACTGGTTATCTCAAGGAGAGATTAAATCGTTTTGGTTGATCATAGTAATCAGGGAGATTCATCTAGATTATTAAAGTAGAGCTTAGTAGTCATAATCCTGGATGTTTATACAAGTTGTAAACAAAACATATGCCAGAAATTTGATTTTCTGCCAGAATAAGTTGCCCATTTCTATTTCATTGGACTCTGCATACCCAATAAGGCACTGGTCTCTGCAATTTCATCATTTGGATTCATTCAGTTTCTTTACATCTGTTTTACATTTGTTAATTGAGCACTTTAGGACTTAGACCAGAAGATTTCTATTGCCATTTGTATCAAGTTTGAATTCATTTGTTCACTCCCATCTACCATTGTGAACAAATCATTGCAAGGAGGATAATCATAAGTTAAGTCTGCTTCATTCAGACAGGTACACCCACCTAGGTCTAGCAGCACCTGAAGAGTAGAAGGTTGAAAGATTTTAACCTTATCTGTTACCCTAAAGCGTATCAAGAGATATGCAGCCTCTTGAGGCGTTCTGCCTGCGTTTTTGTGAGCTAATAGTATCAAAATTCAATTCTTTTTTTTTTGGATCAGGGACATCAATATCTAGTGCAATGATATTTTTCAATTTTTTTTTGATAAACTACTATTTTTCCACATGTACAAAATAGAGAGCTTGATTTTTGGTGAAAATCCTATGTTTAATCAAACTAAAAAAAATACATAATAAAACCAAAACATATTAAAATTATATTTGATGGATAGCTTGTTCTAAGGACTAATATCATCCAGTTGGGTCTGTGAAGAATCCTCCATTTTTATCCTTAAACTGAGCTTTGAAAGGTAATTTTTTGCAGATATTTGGTAGAAGAGGAGGAGAAGGGGGAAAAAGGGGCGTTCGCTCAAACCCCCCTTTGAGTGAACCCCCCTTGACCTTTCAAGCGAAAGGGGATTTGCTTGAAGGGGGGTTCAAGGAAAACCCCTTTTTCAAAATTTTCCTTTGTTTTCCATTTAAAAAGTATGCCAAAAGGTGAGTCCCAACATTTAATAGGGTTCACTTGAAGGGGGGTTCGAGCAAACCCCTAAAAACCAAAAAAAAAATCATGGGATCATTTTTGCAATTTTCCTTCCTCAACAGAATTATAAACCAGTATTGTGGGATCACCCAATTATATACTTAGATGCAAGTATTCGAAGGCGGGCCTGGATGTTCTTAGTTGTGGGCTCAAGAAAGGTACCATCTTTTTAAGAATTAAATATCATATCGTACCATTCACTCGAGTCTTCCATGCTTGTTGATAATACTTCTTCTATTTTATCTTCAATTGATGGTTTCATAACCGAATGTGCAATGAAGGTTAAGTCTTTTGAAGGATCTTGAGGAGATATAAGGTATATTGCACTTTCCATTGCATTCACATGTCAATTATCCTTTCGAGGGATGTTATCAATGGTAAATGATTCAAACTTCTCTAATAAAGTCATTGTAAGATCCTTATATTTTGATAATTTTTCATGCTTCACTTGATATGTTACATTTATTTGTTTAATGACCAATTTTGAATCACCAAATGTATTAATGTCTCTAGCACCCATAATTAAAGTGGCATGCAATCCAGTGAGCAATGTTTCATACTCAGAAAGTGTTGTTTGTACATAGGAAGTTTAACTAATAAGATAATGGAATAGGTTCCCCCATGGGTGGTATTATTATAAATCCTACACCTGAGCCAGTTCTACACTTAGATCCATCAAAATATAATTCCTATGTATTAGTTTTAATTGTCAACATGTTATTTTCAGGGAAAGAATCATTACTAGGTGACACTAAAGGAGAAGGTGCATTAGCTAGTTAGTTGGTCAATGCTTGACCCTTAATTTCTTTCTACGAAATAAATTTAAGGTCAAATTTAGTTAACAACATCACCCACATAGCTAAGCATCCTCATAAATCTGTTTTGGTGAAATGATGCCTTAAAGGTTGAAATTTCATAATCACATGTATTTTGACATTTAGTAAATAATGTCTCAGTTTAATTGTAGTAAATACAAGAGCCAAAAATTGTTTTTCTATCATTGTGTATCATTTTTCATAATCGATCAAAGTTTAGCTAATGTAATAAATAGGATGTTCTTTACCATTTTCATCTTATTGAGCCAAAAATGCTGCAAGAGAATGGGATGATGCTGACATATAAAGGATAAATGGTTTGTTCAGTATAGTAGGTTGTAAAATAGGTGGAGTGACAAGATAATCTATTAAACTCTCAAAAGCCTATTTACATCCCTTGTTCCAATTAAATTGAACTTCTTTCTTAAGGAGATGTGTAAATGATAATGTTTTATTTGCTAAAAATTCTACAAAGTGACAGATGGCTTGAATTCTTCCTTGTAAGGTGTGTAATTGAGAGATGTTTCTAGGAGGTGGAATATTAACTATAGCATCAATTTTCATGTCCACCTCAATGCCTATGTGAGATACAATGAAACCTAGAAGTTTTCCACTATCTACACCAAAGACATAATTTTCTAGATTCAATCTCATGTATTTTCACATTCAATTAAAGATTTTTCGAAGGACATTTACATTGTATTGTCTTGTTAAAGATTTGGCTAGAATATTATCAACATAGTCTTCCAAAATATTATGTATATAATCATGAAATATTAGTGTCATAGCTCGTTGATATGTTGCACTCGCATTATTTAATCGAAAAGGAATCATCACCCAACAAAATGTTCCCCAAGCTATTGTAAATATTGTTTTATAATGATCTTGAGGGTTGATGAATATTTGATTGTACCCAAAAAATCCATCTATGAATGACAACAAAGCATGTTTTGTAGTCGAGTCTACTATCATGTCAATATTAGGAAGAGGAAAGTCATCTTTTAAAGATGCTTTATTTAAATCACAAAATTCCAAACACATTCTAATATGATTGTCCAATTTTGTGAGTGTAACAATGTTTTTGATCTAAGAAGAATAATCTATAGGTCTTATAAAACCAGCTTCAAGGAACTTCTCAATCTCAGGCTTTACTAATAAGGCTATCTTAGGGTTCATTTTTCAAATCTTTTGTCTAACAAGCTTAGCATTTTCAATGAGGACTATATTGTGTGCTACAATCTTAGGGTCAATTCCTAGCATATCTGAATAAGTCCAAGTGAAATTTTTGGGAAAGTCATGGAGTAAAGTTGCATGGTCCTCTTGTTCATCATCAAGGAACTTTCCTATCTTAATCATTTTTTCTTCATTGTTAATATCCATCAGTATATCCATGGTATCTCCTAAAGGAAGTGCATTTGTTTCAAAAATTCAGGGTTGTATTCTTCTCTATTCATGTCAAATTCATTACTTTCCTCTTATTCAATTTTTTTCTTGGTACTAATCATAGCACAAGTAACCCGTTTCTTTTTAGGAGGAGTAAATGGTTTGTCATAAAATCCTAGCATTTGTTTCAAGGTTTCATCATCTTCAAAAAAATTCAATGATTCTTCACAAATTGTATCAATCAATTTTGGATACTTCAAAGTGAGTTATTTTAGGATTACACATGATGGTGTCAATGTTTAGCAAGGGTCGCTTTGTTTCTTTCCTAATCTTAGAAGGGAAATACCCTAAACCACTTTTAGTTTCTTGCATATTAGGTTCTATAGGAACATGAATTCCTTGCTCTTTTTTTCCACATCCTTTTCCATTGTAACCAAGTTGTTTCATGAACTCATAGCCTTTTCCATAAAGTCTTTCCATTTCTTTCAAGTTTGGTGGTTGTTGATAATCTATCTCATTAAAGTTTGTTGTATAACTTGCATCTTCTTCTAATGTAGATGAGGTAGATGCTTGTGATTTTTCTTCTGAATTTTGCATTCGCATCACCATTGGTTTTTTTTTCTTTTCATCTTCTTTACTTGTGATTATGTATTCTCCCATAAATGAGGGTGTTAATTCTAAGGAACCCCAATCATCATCCAATAATTTTGACACGTTTTCCATCTCTTGTTTTTCCTCTTTCATAGGTTCTATGTTTCATATTGGAATTAATGTGCTTAGAGTATTTGTCATTCCTTTTTAAACTTGTAAGAAACTTTCAGGCTCGGGGTCTATTTCAACCTGGTATACCTTACTATTATAGACATAATTCATGATACAATGCAAATTAAAAGGAACTGTATGCATCACATGAATCCAAGTGAATTGTAGATTTTTGGCACTCAAGGAATCTCTAGCTCTTCTAAGGTTTTTCACCTAAAAGGTTAGAGGTAGGCTAAAAATGCTAAGGGGTTCATTCAAATTATGCTATGTATGATGTTGTTTAAGCTAAATGAAATGAACTAAGTGAAATTAAGTGATCTATATGACTGAATTTAAATGTAAAACTAAAGATTTATGCTATATTGGAAAACACAATGTTATTTGCAAAAAGCTTAAGAGAATGAACAAAAATGCAAACTAAACCAAACAACAGGATATTTTTCAGAATGTGTGCACCTAGGAAACTAGAGAAGACTAGAGAACAATCTAGAAAACTGATGAAATCTATATTTGAGCTAATTGGGACTCATTTTCCACCCTAGGTGAATCAATCCCAAGTCAGGGATTTTTCTACACTAGTTATTTTCTGTCAATCAGGAACTAGGATCTAAATTTGACTCAAAACTACACCTCAGGATGGAATTATTCACCATACATGGTGAATCAGTCCACTTTTGAATTTCTACAACTTCAAATTTCTATTTTGCACCTTGACACCTACACAAAAATTTCTAACGAAAACCTGGCATGGGGTGGTTTTCCTTGTTCAAACCCCAAGTTGGGTAATTAAACCTTGTATGAATAAAAATCTCCATAAAACCCTAGCCTTAGACGTGTTGAAGACTAGGAAAGTCTGAAGTAAGACAAAAACCCTATTCTATTGTTCTAGAATAAGAAATGAAAATATGATTTATGTAATGCAAGATCTCAACCCTAGAAACCTTACAACACATTAAAAATGGAGATAAAATGACATGAAAATGGAAAGTAAACAAAATGCAGACCTTAATATGAAGATAGAGTGATAATGGAAGATGGAATCACTTTAAAACCTAGTCTTTAGGTGTGATTTGATGGCTAGTTGCATCTCCTCACCCTAGATTTCTCCATGATTCACCATAGGCATCCATCATCAACCCTTTGCAATGTTGAATCTTGAAAAAAAGAGTGAGCTTCAAGACTTGCAAAAAGCCTAGTTTGCTGCCCTAAAACTTCAACTTTTGGTAATGAGACCTGTTGTAGAAGACTTGACCTTAGAAATTGCTTTTGAAAAATGACTAAAAGATGTGTAAAATGACTTAAAATTAGTATTTATAAGCAACAACACCTAATTTTCCCATTATTTATACCGAAGAGGCCGACATTCACTAGAAATTCAAGTTAAATTAATCAAATTCCTGCTCAAAATTGAATTTTCCCTCAAAGGGGACTCATTCACCACCCTTGGAAAATGGGTCCCGCTATTGACTTTTGAATGTGGTTTTTCAGGGTATGAAAGAATTATGTGTTGTTTGTCAGGTTTTAAGAGATTTCTCAGGTAAAACAAGCCTCTAGATAAAAAACTAATGGGTATTAGGGGCCTATAAATGTTTTTTTGAAGGATAAATGATGTGAGGGAACTCAAAAGTGGGTCTAATTATGCGTGAAATTGTCTCTTTTCTCAAGAGGGTCCAATTTTCTATGACACATTTATCCCTCTCTTTAGCACCCATATGACTCTACGTGCATATGTAAGCTAAAGGACTCTAAACAATGCTCTTTATTACATAAAATGATACTCATTCAAGAGACAGGAGAATGAAGCCCCCAGTGTAGTTATCTACACAACCACAACATTAGGAAATCACTTTCCAATAATCCGTTTCTTCTTTCCTCCCTTGCCAATAATCCCTTTGGAATGTCACACGAGGAAATCACTGAAATGATTCAAAATCCAGAGAACCATAAGATTATTGATATCATGATGAGACTCAACCCTTCACTATACATGCTTGAATTAGCAAAGTAAGGGGCTGAACTACCTTTTGATTTCGATGTGAGCTCTATAGTGGAACCATCCTTATAGGTCATGCCTCCAATTTCATCCACACTACCCATCTCATCTACACCCTCAAGCTGCCCAAGCCCAAATCTTATTGCCAATCAAACAAGCCTCTAGATAAAAAATAATGGGTATTAGGGGCCTATAAATGTTGTTTGAAGGATAAATGATGTGAGGGAACTCAAAAGTGGGTCTAATTATGCATGAAATTATCTCTTTTCTCAAGAGGGTCCAATTTTCTATGACACATTTATCCCCCACTTTAGCACCCATATGACTATACATGCATATGTAAGCTAAAGGACTCTAAATGATACTCTTTATTACATAAAAGGATACTCATTCAAGAGACAGGAGAATGAAGCCCCCAGTGTAGTTATCTACACAACCACAACATTAGGAAATCACTTGCCAATAATTTTATTCTTCTTGTCTCCCTTGCCAATAATCCCTTTGGAATGCCACACGAGGAAATCACTAAAATGATTCAAAATATAGAGAACCATAAGATTATCAATATCATGATGAGACTCAACCCTTCACCATACATGCTTGAATTAGCAAAGCAAGGGGCTAAACTACCTTTTGATTTTGATGTGAGCTCTATAGTGGAACCATCCTTAGAGGTCATGCCTCCAATTTCATCCACATTACCCATCTCATTTGCACCCCCATCCAAAAATATCACTCAAAACATCCCACAAATCACAACATCCATTGCTCCAACTTAACCTAGTGTTAACAAGGGAAGTGCATTTCTCAATTCCATACAAACACACCTCCTTGTCAATAATCAAGAATTGGATGTAAACACCATTTTGGGGAAAACGTACCCCAAAATCCATTACATACATATGTCCCTATCACTTTCCATGATCCCAAGGGTCCATCATCGTCATCCTTTTGCACAACACCCCAAACCTCTCTCCCATAAACTCACAAGGAGAGGGTGACATATTCAGACCAGGGGAAATTTTTGACACAACATATTTCCTCAAGAGATCACATCTCTCATGTTTTCACCACTTCCACCATTTCCATCATCATCCACACCACTTCTTGGCTTAGGGCTTCCACCTTTACCAAATATCAATCAAAATCAAACCAACATCTCAAACATCAATCAAAACATCACACCAAACTCTCAAAACTTGTCATTAACATCACAACAACAAATGGAAACCACCCCGATAACGCATACCACAACCATCACATCATCAACCACCCCCTTAAAATCTCAAACATGGTCTCTCAAAGACCAACCACATCAATCACACCATATACCACTCAAACCCTACACATCAACACGATAGCACCTCTCACCACCACAACAAGCACCATTCTGAATCCACCACCACCACCACCACCAAGCTCCAACACATCAATCCAATATAGTATGGAATTGCAAGCCGCTCAACAAGCTGCCTATCAAAAAGAATTCTTGCAAGTAAAAAAACAATAGGTTGTGCAACTAGTTTCCCAACAAGCCGCTCAAGCTGTGGAAGCTACACAAGTTGCCCAAGCTACATTACAAGCTGCTCAGGCTTCCCAAGACCAAATCTTATTTCAACAACAAAAACAACAAGCTCAAGCTCAAACTCAAGCTCAGGAACATGCTCAAGTGCACATTCAAGCCCAAGCCCAATATCAAGTACAACAAGCACAAGCACAAGTGTGGTATCTTGCACAACAAAAAGCAGTGCAATATCAAGCACATCAGCAAGAACTAAAGCAATATCAAGAGCAACAAGAAGCAACCCAATTAGCAGCTCAACAACAAGCATTGTTGGCACAATAAGAACAACAAGCTCAACAATAGGAAATCCTGGCATAGTAGCAACAAGATCAACAACTAGCATTGTTGATACAACAGTAAGTACAAGCATACATGGCTCAACAAAATGTGCAAAAACCACCAATCAACACATCAACTAATCCACCCATCCCATCAACAAGAAAACCACCTCAAAACACTTTCATCCCACCTCCTGATCTACAAAATGATGTCACAACACAAATCAAATTACTCTCACAACAAGTGCTCAATCTTCAATCAGGGTGAACCATGAAAACATCCAGCAACTTGTATCCTTATCCATCTGATAGGAGCCTGTGATGAAACCATTACCAAAGGGATTCAAAATCCCCAAGTTTGACAAATACTATGGGACGAGAAACCCTGAAGATCACATTAGGGAATTCCAGGTTCATTGCATGGAAGTCGCATACGATGATACCTATCTAATGCGACTATTTCATAGGAGCTTGGCTGGCCATGCCATGGAATGGTTCTCTCGCCTACCTACATGCATCAAGACATTACAAGAAATCATAGACGCATTCATCAAAAACTATGCATGCAATATCTCCATGGATGTCAATTTAGAGTCACTATTAGCTTTGAAACAAGGTAAGAATGAATCATTTGCTTCATTTCTACAACGATGGCGATCGAAGGTCAATCAGAGCAAGTGGGTCATGCTTGAGGAACAACAAGTGTGCACTATCATATCCAACCTTGATGCCTCTTGACATTCCACCTCAAGGTCCAAGGGATCACCAAGTACAACTTGTTGATTTCCAAAGTGCTCAGCATCGAATGAGCCCTTATGACACAACTTGGAGGATCAAATTCATATCCCAAACAATAGAACAATCGCCCATCTACAAGCTATAATGACAAACCTTGCACTTGGGAAAGAAAAAAAAATGTTACCAACGATGGTGTTGTCAATGCCAAAGTTGTCATTAGTGCCCCTTAGCAAAACACACCTACACCACAACAAAAAATCCAAAACCATCATCAAAACAACCATCCAACAAACACAAAAACACAACAAATAAACAATCAAATGATCAATAACATCAATGATCAAAGGGGACTGCCCCAGCAAAACAAGAACTTCACCAAGCGGAAGCACACCACCCTTGGGGAACCACTTGAAGTCATCATGAAGAAACTAATAAACGAAAAACTTATCAATATTCCCACGTATGAGAACTACCAAGAACCAGATGTAAAACATCCTTGGTACAACGAAAATCAGCTCTACGACTTCCATAAAATCAAAGGACACACCACTAACAGTTGCATGAGGTTAGAAAACATAGTCCAAGACCTCATTGATCAAAGAATCATAAATGTAGAACAACCAACAGGGAATAAAAATCTCAAAATATACATGAATCCAATTCCTAACCATAACAATAAAGGGAATAATAACACTGATAAGGGGAAAGGCACCTTCAAAAATGTGAACCATGTGTATGAAGCTATTTTCGCTTCCCTAGATGAACACTATGTATTAATCACTATCAAAGGAGCTCAGGCTGATTGTGGAGTCACCACAAGAGGCGAAAAAGTTACTATCATAGGATCATCTCAACCAAACAAAACTTTCATGTCCAATTCAAGATATGTTCCCAATGGTTACAATGTCCTTGATTAGCTAAAATGAACCCCATCACAAATCTCCATCATTGAGGAAGCATTGGCTTGATCCACTGTCCCTGCAGATCTTGATGCAGAACAATTCCAAGCTATGGTAGGAAACATCATTACCCCTAATCTCCTTACATTCTCTCACCAAGATTTTCTTGCTCAACCATCTCATAACCATGCACTCCATTTAGAGGTCTTAGTGCAAAAAAATAAAGTCAAGTGATTCTTGGTGGATGGAGGTGCAGGCTTGAATATTTGTTCCCTCAAGCTCATTAAGAACTTAAAAATCTTAGAGGACTCCATCGACAAAGGAAAAGGTATTACAATAAGAGCATATGATGACTAGGAAAGAGTGTCCCAAGGCGCCATTCAAATACCTATTCAAGTAGGTCCAGCTATCATGTAAATACCTATCAAGTCCTAGACCTTGACTTGCCTTATAACATTTTCCTAGGATGTCCATGGATCCATGCAATGCAAGTAGTAGCATCAACCTTCCATTAATGTGTCAAATTCACATATGAAGGACATGAGGCCACCATCCATGGATATCCTGAACCATTCTCCTATTGCAAAATCCTTGAGGAAAAATACTACAAAATACCTCAAGTACCTAAAAATGATGAAGGCCCATCAACATTGTACGTTGATCTAGCCACTCTCGCCTCCAATTCTGCAACAGAGACACCCATCATTCCCACAATCCCCACCATCTCTGGTATCAAACTCATCATCTAGGACAATGGTTGTGGAAACTATACGATTCCCAAAAATGCCTTTGTGGTAGGAGAGTTATCACAATCTCCTAGATCATGAGGATGCCCACAATCAAATGAAGCCTCCACTTCCCAAACATCCCTTGAATATCCCAACTTCAAAAGTTGGGGAGATCTCGGCTGAGAATTCATAGAGGAGGACCCATCTCATCTCCTATACCAAGATAATAGACCAACAACTGATCTACCAATGGATGATAGAAGTAAAGGTTTGCAAATGATGCTCACAATGGGCTATGATAGAGACTAGAAACTAGGGTAAAATGAAAATGGGCTTATAATACCGCTCATTCCTAAGACAGGAATGAGAAATCTTGGACTTGGATGTACCCCTCTGAGTAGAACCATACGTGGATGAGGTCCCCCTGTTAAAGTAGTCAAGACTCCCCATGAACCAATGCCAACTAAACTTCACTTAGCTATATCCACTAGCTGCGTCATAGATAATTTCACTTTTGACATAACTAATGTCTATAGTAGTAGTGATGATGAGGATCCCATAACCAACATACCTAGGCTCTTTGAGGATACCACCCTTTTCATGATTAGCACCCTATCTTATGAGTCTGAAAACCAAAACCATGAAATCCATCTAGTCTACCCACAACTCATCGATTATGACCAATGAGGACCACCAATTCTTGACACATTCAAAAATGATGAGGTGCTCTCAGAATTCATGGACTATGGGTTAATATTCCATGTGGGGATCACAAAGAAGGATTCATCATCAAGTTGGATACACAGGCCTGCTATGGGGAAACGATTGAATCCCTCAGTTGCAAAAGTGAGAAATTAAGAATAATGTCTAAGTCCTTGAGTGAAAACCAAATTGTGGCACTCTCTGACATGAAAAAAAGTAAAAAGAAAGGATGCATATAATGGTGAAAACCTCTTTGAGGCACCTAGAAGGATGGGGGATTCAATCTTCCTTTCAGAGCTCTCCACTAAGAAAAATCAGCAGTCCTAGTAGAAAAGTGCAATCCAATTAATCTAGCAATAGAGCAAACACCGCACATCACATTCTATGTAGATTCATTACTATCAGAGGAACAAGAGCTCCTAGAAGACTTCTTGAGAGAAAGATAAGTTAATTTTGCATGGAGCTATGCAGATATGCCTAGGCTTGATCTAAAGATTGTAGTTCATCATCTAGTCATGTACCCTAAGGCAAAGCCCATTAGACAAAAGCTCAGGAAAATGCACCCTCAGATCGCCCTGCTAGTCAAAATGGAACTAAATAAAATATTAGATGCAGGATTCATCTGACCAATAGACTATCTTGAATGGGTGTCAAACCTAGTTCCTATCTCAAATCTGATGGGGGCATTAGAATTTGCATAGATTTCAGGGACTTAAACAAAGCATGTCCAAAAGATGATTTCCCATTGCCCAACATTGACATGATTGTAGACATGACAGCGGGACACAAAATACTTTCCCTAATGGACAGTTCCTCAGGATATAACTAGATAATGATTGCTAAAGAAGACCAACACAAAATGGCCTTCACTTGTCCATGGGGGACTTACTACTGGAATATGATGCCATTCGGATTGAAGAATGCAAGAGCAACATACCAAAGAGTCATGAAATTAATCTTCCATGACATGATTCATAAAAATATTGAAGATTATGTTGATGACATACTAGCCAAATCTAGAAAGAGGAAGGATCACATAGCAACCTTGAGAATTATTTTCGACAGGCTGGAGGAATACAAGGTCCGATAAATCCAAAGAAGTGCATCTTCGGCATACAATCAAGAAACTTGCTAGGATACATAGTGACAATGAGAGATATTAAGGTAGACCCTGCTAAGGTAAAAGCAATCCTTGAGATGGAGGCACCCAAAACATTGAAACAATTAAGAGGTCTCCAAGGTAGGCTTCAGTCCATCTGAAGGTTCATAGCATAGTTGGTAGATAAACTTAATACATACTCTCAGCTACTTCACAAGAGAGTAGCGTACAAGTGGGATAACAAGTGTGAAGAATCCTTCAATAAGATCAAATAATATTTGCTTACACCACTAGTCCTCATGCCACCGATCCCAAGAAAGCCATTAATTCTTTATGTGTCAGCAACAGTAGTAGCCCTTGGTGCTCTTCTAGCTCAACATGATGAAAATGGGACAGAAAGGGCCATATATTATATCAGAAAAACAATGGTTGGGCATGAGTTAAATTACTCATTCATTGAGAAAGCATGTCTAGCAATAGTTTTTACTTCAAAAAAATTCAAACATTACATGTTGGCACACAAAATAAAACTCATTTCCAAAATTGATCCCCTCAAGTACTTACTCTCAAAAGTGATACTCACTGGAAGAATGGCTAAATGGGTCATGATACTATTAGAGTATGACATTGAATATGTGGAGTGGAAAGCAATTAAAGGCCAAGTCATCGTAGATTAGCTTGCAGAAGCACCAATCTATTCAGAGAATCCTCTCATCTTAGAATTTCCAGATGAATCCATCTTCAATCTCAACATAGCCGACCATTGGAAACTTTACTTTGATGGCCAATACACACAACATGAATTAGGATCTAGTGTCTTCTTTATCACCCCACAGGGGGACTACATACCTAGATCCTATAAATTAGCATTCCCCTACACCAACAACATTGCAGAATACTAGGATTTAACCATAGGTCTTAGAATAGCAGTGCAGTGGCACATCATGACTCTCAGAGTATACGAAGACTCCCAGCTAATCATAAATCAAGTGAATGGTGAATACCAGACTAAGGATGATAAGCTCACCCCATACAAGAAACTGGTGGAGACTCTGAAAGAATCCTTCATCGAGATCACATTTGAGAAAATTCCTAGAGAAAACAACAGAACTACAGATGCCATGGCAATGATTGGATCCCTACTAGACCTCCCTCGCAATGTCCTAAAACATGAATTCTTGGTAGAGTAGCTTCTCGTGCCCACATTCAAGGTACTAGAGTCAAAAAATTTGTGTGAAATCGTTGGTCTTGGAGATACCTGGTACCATGACATTTATACTTACCTATGAATAGGTGTCTTACCTACTGACTTACCCTCAAGTTTAAGAACTTTTATTAAAAAATCCTTTAGGTTTGTCATCCTAGGAAATACCTTATACTGTATAAGCATAGAGGGAACCTTATTACGGTGCCTTAATATTGAAAAATCCTTGACTACTTTAACTGAGATGCATAATGGGATTTGTCGTTCGCACTCAAGTGGAATGACCTTGGCCAAGAAACTACTGAGGATGGGGTATTATTAGCCCACTATGGAGAAAGAGGCACATGACTACGTCAAAAGTTGTCTACAATGTCAACAACATGGGGACCTCATCCATTCTCCAACTCAAGAGCTACATCCTATTGTTACACCATGGCCCTTTTCACAGTGGGGGCTCGATCTCATCAAAAAAATCACTCCCACTTCATCTAATGGCCATAAGTTTATCATAATAGCCATTGAGTACTTTACCAAGTGGGTCGAAGCCATACCAATGACCTATATAATAGGGAAGCAAATATCAAAGTTCATCCTGAACTATCTCATATGCCAATATGTTGTTCCCCAAGATATTATCTCGGATAATGGAACACCATTCAAGAATCAGGATGTCCATGACTTGTGTGAAAAATTCAAAATCCAACATCACTTCTCCACCCCATATTATCCCCAAGGCAATGGCCAAGCAAAAGCCACAAATAAAAACATTTTAAAGATCCTCAAGAAAATATTCAATGACGTAGGTTGTGGTTGGCATCTGCAACTCAATCCTGCCCTTTGGGCCTATCGAGCAAGCATCTGCACACCCACTAGTGCCACCCCATTCTCCCTGGTCTATGGATCATAAGCCATACTACCCATTGAAATCGAGCTCCTGTCACTAATAATATCACTACAAAACCTTATCATGGATGAAGAATATTGAGTATCAAGACTGAATGAGCCAAAGCTACTAGATGAGTGGCATATAGATGCTTTAAATCATTTATAATTCTATCAGAACAGACTCAAGAGGAGCTATAACAAGAAAATCAGAACCAGGACTTTTCAAGTTGGTGAATTGGTACTAAAGGAGAATCAAAAGAACATCCCAAATCCAAACATTAAAGAAAAATTTGAACCTAATTGGTTGGGACAATTTGTTATCACAACAAGCTATAAGTCAGGGGCATATCAATTATCAACACCCGAAGGGGAACCTTTGCAAGAGCCCATGAACAACTCTCATCTCAAAAATTTTTATGCCTAATCTTTCAAGGTATAGAACCCAAAAAAAAAAAAGTCCTGAAAAATGGTTACCTTGGCAAAAACCTGGCAAACAGGCGTCTTCGTGACAACAAAAAAATCAAAAAAGCAAAAAATAAAAAAAAATCAGAAAAAATCAGAAAAAATAGTAAAGAGAAAAAATCGTCCTCTAGTGAAAACCATTTTGGTGGCACTTTGGACAAGTACCTTGGTGAAAACCTAGAAAATAGGTACCTTGTGTAAATAAGCACTTTCCATCCACCAGGATCTTCATGACTTGTTCAACATCATCCATCTTCCATCACATTCCATATCTCCATCCATCATCCACCCGCATCTCCACCATAGCTTGGTCTTATGTTCATATCACGATCCCTCCTAAGTACTACTCAGGCCATCACCAAGGCCAGTTTTTCCTGCCTTTATTGGAGTAGTCTATTGCATCATGTTGGGGGAATGTTCTCATTAGATTAGATTCATGTATATTTTTTAAGTCCTAAAATTAGAAAATCCAAAAACATTAGAAAACCAGAATATCCAAAAACATCCAAATCATATCAAAATCCCAAAATTAGGTCAAAAAGTCAATCAAAAATTCAAATAAAGATGTCTTATCGAACTATGGGTCTTTGAGCCTTGAACGTATGCAAGGTTGATCTTTGATCATCCTCTAAGACACTTAGGTCTGTCCATTAGGAGTTCATCATAATAAATTGACATTTCATCATGTATATCTTCATCTATAAATTGGTCAAGTCATTAGTCGAACTACGTGGTTTCTATGTGTATAATGCAGGAAAGGCTAATCTGATTGATCAGCCCTCGAGGCCCCTAGGATAGGTCCTTAGGTTAGTCTCCTAGTCAAAATCTCAAAAAACCTCAAAACATTTATAAAATCTCAAAAAATACCAAAAACAACCTCAAAACATTTCAAAACTCCAAAAAAATCCAAATATTTGAAAAAAAAATTCATTCGCCTCATCTCGCTTTCACCTATAATAACATCACTCATAATAAATGATCATCATCCTCAACCTTTGGTGAAACA
Source organism: Sequoia sempervirens (assembly GCA_007258455.2). Lineage (NCBI taxonomy): Eukaryota > Viridiplantae > Streptophyta > Pinopsida > Cupressales > Cupressaceae > Sequoia > Sequoia sempervirens. Next base: position 329,498,091 of record VDFB02353493.1, read on the forward strand.
ATAAAAAACAAGTCTAGTAGGTGAAAAGTGAAAACTCAAAACGTCAAGTCTCAAGTTTAAGTCGGTACGTAAGCAAGTTGGTCAACTCTTTGTGTCAATAGCCTATCATCTAATCGGTCCCATATCAAATCATCTGATATCATCATGTCATAGGATGAATCCTTCCTACAATGGACATCAACATCAGGCATCACTGTATTTTAGTCTTAGCTAGCGGTATTGAAGAACATCAGCTCATTTGTTTATCGCATCTTTATCTTTTGATTTACTTTATTTTGCTCATTCCAAGGACCTCTTAATGATGTCCCCAACAAAGGGATTTAGAGAGATAGGAATGAGACAGTGATCATTATCTTTTTATTTTTTGTGCTTGTTGGAAATTATTGTAATATAACCTCTGTGAATACTTGCTTTATTTAGGTATGTATAGAGGGTGTTTTAGATATTTTGTTGGCCACATAGGAAGGCTTGAATTCCTATGTTTTGGTCTGAGATGTTTGAAGTACCTGAAGTGCATCCTTGTAAGGTTTTTGTATGTCAGGTGTGAACAAGTGTACTCCTATTTGATTGTCGATTCAAAGTCCATCACACAAAATATAACGTCATCTTGGTTCTTAATACTTTGTTGCATCGTATTTATGTGTGTTATCAAACATAAGATCATTGGCCCTTTGAAAATCCAAACTCGATGGAAGATGTTCATCATCATCATCTTTGGCCTTGTTGAAATTTCCTCTTTCTTCCATTTCTTCTTTCTTTTCACGCTAACAAAGTACTATGACAATTAATCACCACCATCATTAATCTTGCATCCACAAATTGTCAGCACAATGCATATCATATAGAAAAAATTGATCATCTCATACACATTTAATATAGATTTTTTATTCTAGGCATCTCATAAACATAGCATTACATACACATTTGCATATAACCATCTCTTACATAATTATAGGAAACATAAATAATCCATCACATAATCCATTGCATAATCATATAACCACCATCACATCACATAAATAGATTAGGCATTTACATCCATTTGCATAAAGCATAGATCATCATAAATATGAGTATCATCCATCCATATCATACAGAACATCTCATAAATCATTTTTCATTTCATTTCA